>CM029270.1:24632806-25092458 GCA_016920895.1 Vaccinium myrtillus
AGGCTTTCCAACAGCAAGTTTTGATCGGAGACTTTCCAACAGCAAGATTGATTGTTTGCTTCAAATTCTATCCTTTCCTACCTCTTGACTTCAATAGTATAATCGGATAATTCAAGATTTTGATCATTGATTATGAATATATTACGAAAAAAACAAAAAAAAAAGGAATCCAATTTACAATCCCCTTTAAAAAAAAAAAAATTTTAGAACTGGCATAATATAATATTTGCAATTGAGTTCTACTTGTTTTTTTTATTTTTCTGTGAATAATTTTGTAATCTCCGTTATTTTAATTTTTCTGTCAATTTTATGGAGAGCTAAATCTAAGATTAATTATATATACAGTAGTACTTTAATGGTGACTCGTGGGTAAGCAGATTAGGATCCGGATCGTCTATGAAAAAGTTCTTGGATTATAAACGGAATATGTAAAAGTGTTTGGATAATATCTTCAAAATATATTTTGTTCAAAATGTAAATGATAATTAACTCAGATCAAACACCCTCGTAACCGATTTTCCTTTCTGTTTTATTTGTTCATCTCTCATATGTGACATTATGTGGTTAACTTTAATCCTAAAAAAAAATATATTCCATTGAACATCTTATTGATCCACTATTGACTAAAAAAATTTCAATCATGAAATCAAACATTATTATCCAACTGATTATGTGACAAAAATCTGATAAAACGAAGCATTTTTCGAAACAGATGTCAAAAAGTACTTGATTAAAATGTAAATTTTGGATTATAAAAAAATATCAATCATGAAATCAAACATTATCATCCAATTGATTAGGTGATAGAAATCTAATAAAACGAAGCATTTTTCGAAACAGATGTCAAAAAGTACTTGATTGAAATATAAATTTTGGATTATAAACGGAATACGTAAAAGTATTTGGGTAATATCTTCATAATATATTCTACAAAAGAATTTTTTCCAGTGAATATATAATCATAGTCCAAGAATTTTGATTTAGAAATTACAAGAGCGGTTTTGACAGCTTCTTTTTCATTAGTTTGGTTTTTAGTTTTTACATTGTTTGTAAACAGGATTTCTAAACTTAAAATCAACAGTTGGGAAGGGAATTATAGCTTTATATTAATTTGGTTCTCTGAGTTCAACGGATTGAGTTAGTTCTTAACCCTCCGTCCCATTTTGTTTGCTTGATATTCTATTTTAGGATTTCTCAAATTGTTCTCTTTTTGAGAAGTTTAAAAAAAAAAAGTGTGGAATTTTACCAATTACCTATCATAAATGATGAAAAATTAATTGTAAAGGTAGAGAGAATAATGGACGATGTCGGAAATCTCACTAAACATTCTAGGCTACTTCATTTTTGTTTTAAGACCCAGTTTTCTCAATTATTATCTAAACATTACTCTTATTTTCAAATATTATTCTCATTTTTCTCTCTTTCTCTCTCTAATCATTAACCTCTATTTTTAAATATTATCCATATTTCTCTTTCTAATCATTATCAAAAACCAAAACCCAAAACTAAAACCAAACACAACCTCCGGACAGGATGGAGAAAACAAATTAGGATGGAGGAAGTATTTTCTTTATATGCGTGACATGCTCTCCCTCCTCGTATTACGGTTAGACTCATATTCAGGAAATCAAATCATGGGTTGGACCTCACGAAGCCCAATGCCCAAAGAATGAACCCAGTTTAAACCCTGTGTTGGACCTTACAAAGCCCATTTCCCAAAATCTTTCAAACTCATTTGCATAATGCCTTTTCACTTCTGGCCTGTCAGTATTGTAGGAGTGCTAGTTAACATGGATTGGCAAGCAAGCCCAAAACCTTGCCAGGTCACTGGTCCGTAAGGTCCCCCTACCCTTTCTCTCGTTAGCCAAAAAAAAGTGGTAACCACCAGCCGCTCCACTTTTTGGAGGAAATGCACGTCGCGCTCCATTTCTTCCGGAAAAGCTCCGTCCAATTCTTTTCCCTCTCTCTCTCTCTCTACCCACCCCACCTAAACCCTAAGATACCTTGTAAAAGTGTCTAAAATCTTAGAGTACCCTATAAAAGTGTCTAAACCACTAAAAACCCTATAATAGGAAAGTGCACCCTAAACCTAAACCCTAGGGTACCCTACGAAGGTGCCTAAAATCCTAGGGTACCCTATGAAAGTGTCTAAACCACTAAAAACCCTATAGTAGAAGAAGTGCACCCTAAGTGCCTAAACCCCAAAAAAGAGTGATTGACCTTAATAGTAATTAAAAAAGAATGACTGACCTTAATGGTAATAAATATTTATTTTTTGTACAGTAAAGTAATAAAACCCCAAAAGGGGAGGTCCTATACAGTAGTATAAATGTTAATTAAATAATTTTTTTCAAAAATAACCCCTGATTTTTTACTCAATGTCCTATACACATTTGTGGTACCCCATGCAGGGATGGTTTCAAGATTTTCATTCAGTGATGACAAAAAATCTTAGTGCTACAACGAAAAGCTCTGTGCAAAAAATAAGATCTTACTTGACGAGATATATTTTATGCAAAGAATAAAAAAAAATACATTTATGGATTTTACTCTTACACAAAAAGCTATTCTATTTCAACCCTAAGTGTCTTACAATGTCACATGACGAGCATTCATATTTTGAAACCGTTGAATTTAGATTCATTATCAACACCACTAAACATATTTTTCTTAAGCAATTGAGGCCTAAACTAAATATAATCAAACCGTGGAAGTAAAATTCAATTGAATACCTTGTTTTGAGTATTACATTGTTGATCAAATAACTGTCTTGGTAACATGCCACGTTGACATGTTATGGAGTACTCAACGCTTCATCTGATTCTTTAATGTACTTGTCCCGTAGCCAACAACATGAGAGCAAGAGAGGAGAGAGGGGAAAGAAGGCTGGGTTATTTACTTAATAATTTTAGATTCCCAAAATTTATTGGGTTGAACTTATTTTGTTTTGTTGTTAAGTCTGTAAGCTCCATAAGCCGAGCTCCCTTTTTTGGGTTGGCACGTTCATGACCAAAATACACATTTGCGTGTATTCCCCATTTTATCGAGTTGTAAGCTTTTATGATCAATTAATTTTTATTTTTTAGAGCGTCTGTGTTAGGGTGTGGAAAGGAATCACTTACTTTGTATTTTTCATGTTCCCCTTGAGTGCGGTAGTTGTTAGTCAAGCCTCTTGACGGTGGGAGATATCGCTCGACGCAACATGGGACTTCATTGATTTAGATTTAAAGCAGAATCACTTTTGCTCAAGCAAAAAGTTTTTGCTCGAGCAAAACAGGCGACTCATAAGGAAACGGCCACAGCAGATTTTTGCCCCTTATTGCTCTATATATATGACATCTTTTGACGAAAATAGGGGATTCTTTGCCGTATAGAACCCTAGCATATATTGTTTCATCATCCATCTCTTTCGGCGGCTAGGGTTTTGTGCACCTCAAGAAAACACAAAGATCTCATGATTCTTTAACTCAAGCGGTAATCTTCGAGGGTTTTCTCGCATCAACAACATCTTTCTCTTAGCAAAGCTCTTTCGTGGAGTTCGAAAGGCATTAAGTTGGAAGGCTTGAGGATTCAAGATCGTCAATCATACTGAGAGGTGTGCTTCACGTGGATTCGGCAAGTAGATTTTAGGCTTCGTGGTGAGGATACACGAACACCGAGTAAGATCTCTTGTATTCACACAATGACTATAGTGCATGATTCCTTCCCGTGGTTTTTTCCCATTTTGGGTTTTTCCACGTAAATCTTTGTGTCGTGCGTGATTTAATATTTGTCTACTGGTTTGTGCGATTGATAGTTTTTCATTATTCAAGTTAATTTAATTTTGTGACTTGATTAAGGATTTTCATTTGCATCGTATCGAGCGGGTCGCTCTTTTTTTTTTGTGGAATCGTTGTGTTCTTGAGCGGATCTTGTAGGTTATAATGGAAAGCGCCAATCGCCCTCCGGTATTAGATGGCACAAATTTTGATCATTGGAAAGCCAAGATGGAGGCTTACATGAAGGCTATTGATGAAGATGTATGGGTGGCATGTGAAATCAAATACACTCCTCCAACGAAACAAACGGTGAAACTTCTAGACCTAAACCTAGTGGGAAATACTCTCCGCTGAGAAGACTGAACGGGCTGCCAACAAATGCGCGTTAAATATACTTTTCACCTACGTGGATACAAAAAGAGTTCCACCGTATATCTCGACTGCAAGTTTGCAAAGGAAGCATGGGATATTTTGGTTACAACTCATGAGGGAACTGACACAGTGAAACAGGGGAAGTTGCAGCGCATTACAACTCAATTTGAGATGATTCGGATGGAGGAGGATGAAACTTTCGATGAATTCTACGCCAAGCTAAATCATATTGTCAACACAAGTTACTCCTTGGGTGAGCCTATTACTCCTTTCCGTGTTATTAAGAAAATATTGCGTTCTTTACCGAAACGTTTTAAAACCAAAGTCGATATTTTAGAGAGTAAAAAGAAACTTGCTCAGATGTCTGTTGAAGATATTGTCGGTCAATTTCAAACTTATGAACTCACCCATTTAGAAGATGAAAACGTTTCTACGCCTAAAACTTCAAAAAAATCAATTGCTTTTTCTAGCAAACATAAAGAGTCGAATGAGTCAGACAGTGATGATAATTATGATATGGAAGCTTTGGCCATATTTACTAATAACTTTAAACGTTTTTTTAAGAAAAAGAAAAACGAGAATGAAAATAATGTTAAAAAGGGTAGAGGTAAATTTGAGTCTTCTAATAACAAGGAACGAAAAGGAGTGAGAGGACCACCCTCAGGGCCTAAGTGTTACGAATGCCATGGTTATGGACATTTGGCTCAGAATTGCGCTAATAAGAAGGCAAATAAGAAAGTCTACAATGTTAAAACTTGGGATGATGATACTGATAGTGAAAAATCAGGAAGTGAACCAGATGATGAAAATGATGGAAAAAATTATTTAGCCTTCACCGGGAAGTTGAGTAAGGGAGAAAGATCTGAGAGTGATGTTGAAGAAGATTTGGTTGATTTTGATGAATTAAAAGAGGAGTATGACAGGCTGTATAATGAGAGTGCTAAGATCACCAAAGAAAACATTAAACTGAGAAGTAAATTTGAAGCAGCTAGCGCTGACTTAGCTAAAACTTTAGCTACAACTAAGGACTTGTCAGAATCTTTGGATTGCCTAATTCAAGAGAGAGATATCTTGAAGAAAGAAGTGGTTCAACTCAGGACACAAAACAAGGGTCTTGAAGAGCTCAACACAATGAATGAAGGTAAAATAAATGACCTATCGATTGAACTAAAAAATGCTAATGGTATTTTCAAGCGTTTTAATGCAGGGTCCAAAGCACTGGATAACATTCTTGAGGTTCAAAAGCCAACCAATGATCGATCTGGGCTTGGATATCATGCCTCATCGTCTAACAAAGTTGAAGGAGGACAAAGTTCTACGATATTTCTGAATGAACGAACGGAGGTAAAAGCAAAACCTATACAAAATAATGTTAAGCCTAAGATGTTCTATAATACGCGTGAACATATTGAAAGGACTTTTTACGAGTAAATTCATTCCTAATTGTCATCATTGTGGTGTTCATGGCCACATTAGACCTCAATGTAATAAATTTCATGCCACTCATACTTCGTGTATGCACTTTGCACATTCTCATGATTATAAGAATTTTATTCCTACATGTCATTTTTGTGGAGTGAAAGGTCACACTCGACCAAATTGTTTTAAACTTCATGGGTATCCTAATGTCTCTTCCCGTTGTTACCATGTTAATGATTATGGGGGTAAAACCCAAAGACCTAGACATAGGGTGACTCCAAATAGACATAGTAAGATTGTGAATCCTAAACTTGCGGGTAAATTGATTGGGGAAGTTGAGAATGTCAAAGGTAGACCTATTTGGATGAGAATTTCGGACATGACACCACACGCTAATTCATCTACCAACCCTCATGATGACACTGCATCATCCGGAGGAGTTGATCATGCCTTTTAAGGCTTGGTCTCATACCCATAGTCTAGGTTGGTTTACATTCCCTGTCGTTTACCTAAAGCTATGGTTTGTGTTGAGTTCTATCTTTATTGTTTAGTTTGTTAGCCTTTTCTTATTAACTCTAAAAAATAAAATAAAATTTCAGTTGATTATATGTTCACTATGTTGCTTTATATTTCTATTTGTAGTTTTTCATTCTCTATTTTTTTTTTTTTAAAAAAAAAAAAATCGTTTGTCTACCTTGATAACAAGTTTTTTTTTGGGGCATCTCCTAGTGCATGCTTGTGATTGAATTGGTTGTTAAAGGTATTTTTGGATAAGGACACATTAGTTGTGTTTGCTTTCATTCTATTTACCTATCATATGGATTGTTGTGATATTGGTTGGTGCAAGGTCCTGCCTCTGTGTTTCTCACTTGTTCACGACAAAGATATCACGACAAAGATAATGTGCTCCCATATTCCTTCCTGACATTTCTTATGAAAGTGGAGGGGTATTTATTTGTTTCCCTTGAGATTGACCGCTATGCAGTTATGATTTTGTCAAGCCCATTTAATATAAGAAAAAATAATGTGTGGGAGTTTAGTTGAAAAGTGTGATGAGATTGGGTTCTTTTTCTCTGCAGTTTCGGGTTTTTCACTTAGTAACCGGGCCTCTTGCCTCAGTAAGCAGTGAGTGTTCGCGTCAAACGGTGGAGAGTTTCGGGATTGTATTATGTGGTTAGCTTGAGTTCGTAGCCTTTTTTACTCGAGTAATTAAGTCCGTTGGGGTATTCTCTATACCTAGTGCCCTAAAGCCATTTGGTTTGGGTGTCACTGGCCTAAAGCTCGCTACACGGGTCAATTAGAAAGCTTAAGGAACCTCGGCATTGCACGACCACATTCTGAGAATTGGATTGAGTTAAGGGGGTTCTTTATTCCAATGATAAAAATAATTTTAAAAAAATGCATGGGAGTTTGGTTGAAATTCACTCAGTATTTGTTGAGGGGGAGATTGGGTCATTGAAAAATCCAAAAAATTGCTTGGTTTGACTTCTTGAGGGGGAGTTCTTTAGACCTCCCATATGTTCATAAGAAACCAAGGATTTACGATTTTGTTGAGCCGAATTGTCTTTGTCGTGTTTCACACCCACACCATTGTCACTAAGGTTTGACCTATGCTGTCTCTATTATACTCGTATCCTGTGATATGTTCATAGCATGAGTGCATGCATTAGCATTTTCGTGTGCTTATTTGTCAATACCCTTAACCAACATTTGATTTTGTGGATATGCTTTAAATGTGTGTTCAAACTTTAAAGTATTCAATTTTAACATTATATTGCTCATAACTAAGGGTGGCCGGTCTTCTCTATTTCTATTTATATAAGATTTAGTTATCTATAGCTTCATATAATTTTTGCACTAGTACCAATTAGTAACTCCGGCTAGTTCTAGCTCATTCAGTTCCTGCTACTGTAGTACTTTTCTTATGTTTGAACTATTTTTTCTTTGGTTTTTCGGTTATTTGGTGGCCCTATGTGTCGTTATTATGTCTTAATTGTTATTGTGGGGACTCATATGACTTATGTTTATTGGTCATTGGATAATATGGTTACTCTTGGTGCATTATTATGATTTCATCTGCACTATTCTAATTTATTGGCTTGTTTCACTTGTTTCCACTATCTTGACTTATTGAGTATATTTTTGCAGCTTGCTATGGGTTCATTATCTTCTTGCTTCTATTTTTGTCTGGACGTGTTCAAATTTACTAATTACTTTATTGGCTTCTATTTTTGCTATGTGTTCTTGCTTTGTTGAACAACATCCCTTTGTCCTTCTATGACAAAAAGGGGGAGAAGAAGTTATTCTAATGCTAACGGTTTGTTTGTCTTGTGAGTTGCTCTTTTGATGTCTCTTGCAGGTTTTCACTCACAAGTTGTTCAGTTAGGGGATCGGTATTTTATTGCATGTATTTTGTTTTGTCATCGAAGTGCCAAAGGGGGAGATAAAGTCGTCTAAATTTAACTAGAGTTTCATTTATGTTAACCCCGCTCATTGATCCAGCGTTGACAATACTAAAAAAAATTAACTTTATACCTATTTTTTTTTTTCAACAGTATTTTCCGAACCCAGCACTAACCCCATGCCATTATTTGCCCTTACGTGGACAAGGTAGTAGGAATTACCGCCAAAAAGTCACATGAGACTCAAACCTCATCAAAACCTAACAAAAGAAAGAAAAAAGGAAGTGTGGAAAGATGGCAAGTGAGGAAAGTAGGAATATTATTACATAGAGTGATTAGAGATTTTTTTTACATACCTTACAAATGCAAGACTTGTCTATTTATAGACAAGTTGGTGATAAAAGTACAAGCCTAACTTTTACAAATATTTACAATATAAATGGGGGCCTAGCTTCTCTTTTTTACAAATGTACAAAGATAACAAGGGGTCCTCTTCTCCCGTCTTCAAAAACTGGCCACGTCGAGAATCTTCCATACGAATTCTGGACTCCTCTTTTCCTGACGTCATTGCTTGTGTCAGTTGCAATAATACGACTTTTCTAACTTTCCATCTGGTTGATGAGATTTTGATACTCGACACCGTCATAGTGTTCTAATTATGACACATGAGAATTTGGGTCTTGACTAAATTGCATATTCCTGTCTTCTTCTATGCAATAGAAAGTCAAAGAAACAATAATATAATTTTTTGCTTGTGAATACCTCTCCATACCTCTCTAAGAATAGAGAGTTAGTGTTCACGGAGGAAAAAATGCTACCTCTTTGTTGAGGCTGCTATAACCCAACTTTAAGAATGGCTAGGTATAATACCTAAGCATAGGATTTTGGAAGAGGCTGTTGTTATTGCTCTAAAGTGTGTCCTATAATTTTTTTAGACAAAAAAAATATAAGTGGGTCATCGATTTTTCCCTATCTCTTCACTCCCAACTCCCTCCTTCAACTGAGCACACTAACTAGGAGCCAATCCTGAGTGCCTACCTACATTAGGAGCCACTATGAGAGTCTACCGGAACACTAAAATGAAGAGTTTACTAACTTTGTACATGTCACCTATGAGCCATTTTAAGAGCCCACTGGAGATACAGTTTTTGTATAAAAACAATTTATGTGTAAATACAATTTTAAAAAATAGTTTAAAAAAAAAGTTTGCGTAAATACCTGTAACACACAAATTCGTGTCCTGAAATAAAGAATACGAAAAAGATGCACAAAATAATAATCTTATTGATTTTTGAATTTAATGCGAGTACAATCTCTAATTAATGCTCTTTTACAATAAAAGAACAAAATAAAATCCTCTGATTCGATCTCCGGTACGTTCCAACGGCTTGAATGCTTGTTGCTTGAATCGCACAAACAGTAACTTTCTTTGAATCCTCGAGTTGAATGAACTGAAGAATAAAGTCTGAAGAAGACTTTGATTTGTTGATTGATTTGAGTTGTTAAATGATGAACTTGTGAAGAAATCGGCACGTTGTTCTTGGTGCTTGATGATTCTTTGCAAGTTGTCGTTGCTGGATGATGAGCTTGTGAAGAAATCGGCACGCTGTTCTTGGTGCTTGATGATTCTTTGCAAGTTGTTGTTATTGAATAATAAACTTGTGAAAAATTCGGCACGCTATTCTTGGTGCTTGATGATCCTTTGCAAGTTGTTGAGGAATTGCTTGAATTCTTGACGAGTGCTTCAGAGCTCTGGTTGAATGCCAAGCGAAAAAAACTCTTTTTCTCCTTCTATGAGCCTCTATTTATAGGCAAAGGAGAGGGGTGATAAGTTTGGTAAGATTTTCCTTGATTGATTTTCTTTCCAATTAACTTAGGTCAATATTAAAGAAATTATAATATATAAATATATATTATAATTATTCTTTTGACTCAAAGAAAATTGGACTGGGCCCGTAGCTTTGGGTTGGCCCAATCTATGACTCATTTCAAAGGCTAAGTCAGTCCATCTTCTTTTGGTCCTGCTCATGTTGAGCCCATAATTTTGTGAGCCCATTTGACTAATTTAAATTAGCCCAGCTTATTTTGGCCTTTACCGTATCTCAAATGGATTGAGCCCATAATTTTGGAGGGCACAAATTTATTTGAAGGCTTTGACCATCTTTGACTTTAATTAATTTAGACAATTTTAATTGTCTTAATTAATTTGAACGGCGATTAAATCGCGTCAAAATTTTAGTGTCTACAAATTACCCCCACTTCGAGGCTCAGGCGAATGCTTGTTTGCGAGCGTGGGAAGTGAGGCTTGAAGTAGCTTGGTGTTCATAACTTGAGGTGCTTTTGCTTGACTTCGTTGTCCCGAACACTTAAGCAGATTGTAGTCCAATTTATTTAATTGGTGACACCTTATGAGGAGTTTTAAGTGTTGGTTTTTTTTTTTTTTTTTATGGTCCACGAGAATGAATTTTGGTTTTGCCGCGGCCCTCGAACAAAATCTATTAGTCAAATAGATTTCCATTCAAATCAAAAGATGAAGATGGCACGTGGATTCCCATGCAAACCAAACCGCTCCATGCGTGGATTTGGCTAGGAAAAAGAAAACCTTGATAAATCCTTTTTTCCTATCCTGGTGCTGGACCGAATACCTTCCGTGTATAAAATTATAGATTTCCCACAAGATCAATCTTCCAATCATTGGAAATTAGTTTTCCAAAATCCAGGGGTGTTCAATTGTGAAGAGAGATCTTGTTGGGTGGCCTTGCCATTGTGCATGAGATGTATGTGTGAGCTGTACAAGATTTGATGTGAATCTTTTGAATATGCCCATGAGTTCACAACACGTTGTTGCCAAGAAAAGAAAAACATTAGTCCAAAAGCTTCCTTCCAAAAGATACGTAGTTCCCATAATATCAAAATTCTGGCGGCCTACTTCCCGATTCTTATCTCAATCAACTTTTTAGAAGATCAATTCTCAAATTATGCTCGACCATAAGGAGTTCTTATTACCTAACTTGGGTGGCTCTTTAGTCAACTAAAGAGTTTCCAAAGAGGAATAATTGCCCATTTATGGACCCAATTCCTTTCCAGGGGAAATACATTTTAGATTCCCTATGATTTACGCCCGTGTATAGAACTAAATGAATATTGGCCTTCCTTAGTCGTTTCTTTAATTGGTGATTTCACATTATTTCCTTACCAAAAACTTGCTTCTGTTCCGCTATAAATTGCACCATACGGCATGTAATGTTTCACAATTCCCATTGTCTACGCTGCTGCTACCATTTAAACCTTTCGCCACCGCCGCTGTCTTGAAGTGCTGAAAGAAAAAAGAAAGAACACAGCGCCTTTTGAAGGTAAAAATTCTCCTTTATTTCCGTTGTCAAACTTTGTGCTTTGCCCCCAACACATACGGATTGGCATTAGGTCACAGTTGTCTAACTTGTGGCTCCCCTTCAAACATTTGTGTCTTGATTTATTTCTCTTGGTCCAAATAGATTTTTTTTTTTCTTTTTTTTTCAACTTCATGGACCTGTCTTAAAAACGTGCTTGATCCGATCACCTTGTATACACATTCATGCTATCAGTTTCTATTTTCAGTTGATGGGAGCATAGCGCCGGATGATGGGAAATACCCACTGATAACTTTGTCCTTTCCTTAATTTCCTCTTGCATTAGCTATAAGGCAAAAGGAAACCAGAAAAAATGCAGTAGTTATAAAAACATCCTTTGCGTCAGTGAAGGAAACCACCTCATTTTCAATAGGTCTTTCACGTAATAAAAACTTCGTTGCCCCATATGCGCTGTGTTGGCTGCTAAGAGAAAGATGATAGAAATAGGATTTTGACTTTGAATGTCACCCCATTTTTTTCAAGAATCCATGTGCATTAACGAGTCACTGCCGTAAGCATGTCACGACACTGCTTTGTTTGTTGTTCAACACATGCGGGTTTTCTTCACTGAACTTCTGAATAATCATAATGACTTCGGAACTTTATGTGCAGTCAGGAATTAATAGTGGATTAATGACAGCAATATTTTGCAATTGCTCCCATTGTACCCCCTTTTTATGCGGCCGACAAATATAATGCACTCATGTTGAAACATGCTCTATCCAATTTTATTCTTGGCCTCCCATTGTTCCTTAACAATTTCGGACAGTTTTTTTTTTTTTTTAAAACACTTCCCCTTGTGTGAACAGGACAATTCTTGAAGCCACCGTTGCATTTTTTGTACTTCTTGCCCCCCATTATCAAGGAATAAGGTATTTATTTATTTTACATCAAGCAAAAGTTGGCCTTTTCTTTGCTGGTTTCGTGTTACCTTACTTTCTTGCATACGTGACTTCTTGGAGAATGTGCCTAGAGAGCCGGTCTCTGACTGGATATCTAGACACTTCTCCGCACCCACAGACCATAGGTGGTTTAGATTGATTTTCTTGGAGAATGCACCTAAAGGGCCGGTCTCTGACTGGATATCTAGACACTTCTCCTCACCCACAGACCATAGGTGGTTTAGATTGACTTTCTTGGAGAATGTGCCTAGAGGGCCGGTCTCTGACTGGATATCTAGACACTTCTCCGCTCCCACAGACCATAGGTGGTTTAGATTGACTTTTTTTGGAGAATGCGCCTAGAGGGCCGGTCTCTGACTGGATATCTAGACACTTCTCCTCACCCACAGATCATATGTGGTTTAGATTGACTTTCTTGGAGAATGCGCCTAGAGGGCCGGTCTCTGACTGGATATCTAGACACTTCTCCGCCCCCACAGACCATAGGTGGTTTAGATTGACTTTCTTGGAGAATGCGCCTAGAGGGCCGGTCTCTGACTGGATATCTAGACACTTCTCCACACCCACAGACCATAGGTGGTTTAGATTGACTTTCTTGGATAATGCGCCTAGAGGGCCGGTCCCTGACTGGATATCTAGACACTTCTCCTCACCCATAGACCATAGGTGGGCTAGATTGACTTTCTTGGAGAATGCGCCTAGAGGGCCGGTCTCTGACTGGATATCTAGACACTTCTCCGCCCCCACAGAACATAGGTGGTTTAGATTGACTTTCTTGGAGAATGCGCTAGAGGGCTGGTCTCTAACTGGTTATCTAGACACTTCTCTGTCCCATAAACCGTAGGTAGAGTTTGCCCTCTCGGAATGACTTCAAACGGTGGGAGGGTCGCTGCCTTTTTTTGCATGTCGTCCCCATGTTGCCTCGATGCCGCTCGCCTCTCGGAGAGACTTCAAACGGTGGGAGGGCCGCTGCCTTTTGTGCATGTCATGCCTATGTTACCTTAACGCCGCTCGCCTTTCGGAGAGACTTCAAATGGTGGGAGGGCCGTTGCGCTTGCACTTGCCGTTCCTAAGTAGCCTCGACTCCACATATGCCACGCCGCTCACTTCAGGGGAGACTTCAAATGGTGAAAGAGAGCCTCTGTTTTCCGTGCACGTCGCCACTCCTCATCACTTGAAGAAATTTTGAAGACGATGAAAGAAAGCCCCTGATTCACTCCGCCACTCATTACTTGAAGAAATTTTGAAGATGACGAAAGAGAGCCTCTACTTTTCGTGCACGCCGCCACTCCTCATCACTTGAAGAAATTTTGAAGACGACGAAAGAGAGCCTCTGCTTTCCGCGCACGCTGCCACTCCTCATCACTTGAAGAAATTTTGAAGATGATGAAAGAGAGCCTCTGTTTTTCGTGCACGTCGCCACTCCTCATCACTTGAAGAAATTTTGAAGACGATGAAAGAAAGCCTCTGCTTTTCGCGCATGCCGCCACTCCTCATCACTTGAAGAAATTTTGAAGATGATGAAAGAGAGCCTCTGCTTTTCGTGCACGCCGCCACTCCTCATCACCTGAAGAAATTTTGAAGATGGCGAAAGAGAGCCTCTGTTTTTCGCCCACGCTGCCACTCCTCATCACTTGAAGAAATTTTGAATATGATGAAAGAGAGCCTCCGTTTTTCGTGCATGTCGCCACTCCTCATAACTTGAAGAAATTCTCAAGACGATGAAAGAGAGCCTCTGCTTTTCGCTCATGCCGCCACTCCTCATCACTTGAAGAAATTTTGATGACGTGGAAGAGCCTTCGTGATTTTATGCACACCATTGCCCCTCGTTGCTTGAAGTGATTAGAAGACGTTAGAAGAGCCTCTGTGATGCGCATTCCACCGCTCCTCGTCACTTGAAGATATTTGAAGATGACACTAGAGCCTCTGCCTTTTGTGCATATCGTCCCTACGTTGCCTCGACGCCGCTCGCCTTTGGGAGAGACTTCAAATGGTGTGGGGGCCGCTGCCTTTTGCGCATGCTGTCCCTACGTTGCCTCGACGCCGCTCGCCTTTGGGAGAGACTTCAAACGGTGGAAGGGCCGCTGCCTTTTGTGCATGTCGTCCTTACGTTGCCTCGAGGCCGCTCGCCTTCGGGAGAGACTTCAGACGGTGGGAGGGCCGCTGTCTTTTGTGCATGCCATCCCTATGTTGCTTCGACTCTACGGTTCATCACTTGAACGGATTGAAGACGATGAAAGAGCTTCTGCAATTGTGTGCATGCCGCTACTCCTCATTTGAAGAGATTTGATGAAGCGGAAGAGCTTCCGTGATTTGTTGCACCCCACCATTCCTCATTTGAAGAGTTCTATGACGGCCTCAGTGACTTGTGCATCCCGCGAAGAGAACTACACCACGGCGAAGTTAAAGGCATTTTTTTTTCTTTTGAGTTGGTTGACTGAGCTTGCGATGAATCCCCAAGCTGCCTACGTACCCTTTGAAGGGATCAAGTCAAAACGTAGTTCAAAAGTGATTTTTTTTTTGTTTCTTTTGTGCCGTACACAGTTTTAGCTCATGTGGGCCAGGAACATCATGCAGTTTTCAACTCGTGCGATAAGGAGGATTTTTTTATTTAATTTATTTTTTTATTTATTTATTTTTTTCTGAATTTGTTTTGACTTTTTTTTTTGCAGACAGTTTAGGCTCATATCAAGGAGTGCGGTGGACTTCAGTCATCTTCAAGGGATGATAGAGACGACCTGCTCCTTCATATCTTCCAATTGAGATTCATTTGGTTTGGTCAAGACGATGGTGAGCTTTTTGACTTTGAGTGGACCATCGTGACTAACTTCAAGTGATGTTATGCGCTTCATGCGAGATGGGATCAAGCTTCGAGTCTCTTCATCTTCTTTTGTTGAATCAACCATGGCTTCCTCCACTTTTTGTTTCTTGTGTTCTGCTTTGGACTTTACTCGTGTATCTTTCAGTCGAGAAAAGACAGACCTTCGTGGCTGGGAGTTTGCTTCCTTGTTTTCTTGGCTAGCCTTGTTTAATCTCTCAAAAACTGAAGTGCGAGTAGTAGGAGCTTCAATGCGATCAAAAGCTGAAACTCGATGTGTGGAACTTTGACCTATGTCATCCTTTTCATCCGCTGAGATCATGTGAACTGTCTAAAAACAGTCATCGTCGAAGTACCCTTCATGAAAGAAGTCATGTTGGGTGATTGGTGTGGGATAACTCTTCTCAAACACTTTCTCCTTCTTATCTTTTTCATCATTGACTTTGTCTCTCACAGTGAATCGAGGAGAGCTCTTCTTCACTTGCCGTTTCTTGACTTGAGGAAGATGAATCGGTACATCTTTACTTGAGCATAGGATTTCTATCGGATCGAATAAACCAAATTGTATGGTTTTGAAAATTGCCCCCAACGTTGGAGTAGTTGCAGATCCAGCAGTCTTCAATTTAGAGCTTGAAGTTGGGGTTTCAACTGTAATGACTGTGTGGTTGGACTCTGCAACTTCATCAGCGTCTAGTAGGATCTTTTTCTTCCTTGCTAGGTCTGCAATTAGATCTTTCAACACAAAGCACTTCTTGGTAGGATGACTGACAATTCGATGGTAATGGCAGTACCTTGGATCATGAACCTTCCCCATTTCTGCAGGACGTTTGCATTCTGGTAGTTGAATGACATTTTTTTCGAGCAGATCTTCCAACATGCTCGGCACGTCAGCATCAGGAAAATGATACCTCTTTTCTTGCAGCTCCTTCAAAGTTGGGCGTTCATCCCTAGGGTACTCCTCCTTTTTCTTGTCTTTTCTCAGTATCTTAACTGGGACCATGCTAACTACCAATGACTCTTTAGTAGAGTCGCCAAATGACTTATCGCCTTTTGTCCCATTCTTGTACTTATTGTGATCGACTGTGGAAGGATTCCCACCACCATGATTTGCTATGCTGATCTCCATGTCATGTGCGCGGGTAGCCAATTCTTCAAACGTTCGTGGCTTTATCCTTTGAAGAATGTAAAGAAGACCCCAATGCATGCCATTCATACACATCTCCACAGCAGAGAGTTCGGAGAGTCGATCTTTGCAATCTAAGCTTATAGCACGCCAACGATTGATGTAGTCGACCACTGGCTCATCTTTCCATTGTTTGGTGTTAGTTAGCTCCGTCATACTCACGGTGCGGCGAGTGCTATAGAAGCGGTTGAGAAACTCGCGCTCCATCTGCTCCCAACTATCTATTGACTCTGGCTCTAGGTCCGTGTACCATTCAAAAGCATTTCCTTTGAGAGAACGGACAAATTGTTTGATGAGGAGATCCCCTTCTGTCCCAGCATTGTTGCATGTTTCAACGAAGTGGGCGATGTGTTGCTTTGGGTTTCCTTTCCCGTCAAATTGTTGAAATTTGGGGGGCTGGTAACCAACAGGCATCCTAAAGTAGTCAATGCGCTTTGTGTAAGGCTTCGAGTACATAAAGCTACTTTGTGCTGGCCCACCATATTGTGCTCTGATTGTACTTACTATCATGTCTTGGAGTTGTTGGACAGACAACGAAGCGATAGAGGTCGGTTGGGCGTTTTCTCCAATCCCTAGTGCTGCAGAAGTTGCATGATTGAACTTAGCACCACCTCCTGGATTTGACGACGAGACACGATTTGTGTCAACTTGCTGCTTGGGATCGCTCATTATAAGTTTTCCATTTTGATCGCCGATTATGACTCCCTGCGGTGTGAAGCCTGGTGGATGTGAAGAATCTCGGCTAGTATCTCCCACATTTTGGGCTTCTAGTTTGTTCATAAGTGACGCAATCTGGAGATCTTTTTCTTCCACAGTTTTAGTGAGCTTTACAATGGCGCGTGCCATTGTTGCCATCTGTTCCTCCAACGTCGCAACGCCAGTGGTCATGGCTTGCATAGCCACAGAGTAAGACGATTCTGAACAACTTGGCAAATTTGAGCGCTTCGGTGGAGAAGGCGAGGATCCAGAATGCGAACCTGTGCTAGAGTTTGCATCGGAAACTGAGCTGGATGGGCGGGGTGACAAACTTCCTAAGACAGAATTTTCAGCTTTGGAAGGAAGCTTTTGGGAGTCCTCTTCATTTTTTTTCTTCGTTGGAAGCGTGGCGATGGGTTGGTACTTGCCAGGCCGCACTTTTGGCGCAACCCCTTTACTTGCCGGGGCAGCGGTTGCCTTTGCCTTGCTGCGAGTCACAAGGCCAATGGAAGTGTTATTGCTGTTTGTAGCAAGAGCAACATTCTTGCTGATTGGAGTCGTTGTAATCTTCTTAGACGCCATTTGTGAGGAACTTAACTTCAGAGAAAGAGATGAGAGGTAGAGAGGTCCCACCGGGCGTGCCAAATTTGTAACACACAAATTCGTGTCCTGAAATAAAGAATACGAAAAAGATGCACAAAATAATAATCTTATTGATTTTTGAATTTAATGCGAGTACAATCTCTAATTAATGCTCTTTTACAATAAAAGAACAAAATAAAATCCTCTGATTCGATCTCCGGTACGTTCCAACGGCTTGAATGCTTGTTGCTTGAATCACACAAACAGTAACTTTCTTTGAATCCTCGAGTTGAATGAACTGAAGAATAAAGTCTGAAGAAGACTTTGATTTGTTGATTGATTTGAGTTGTTAAATGATGAACTTGTGAAGAAATCGGCACGTTGTTCTTGGTGCTTGATGATTCTTTGCAAGTTGTCGTTGCTGGATGATGAGCTTGTGAAGAAATCGGCACGCTGTTCTTGGTGCTTGATGATTCTTTGCAAGTTGTTGTTATTGAATGATAAACTTGTGAAGAATTCGGCACGCTGTTCTTGGTGCTTGATGATCCTTTGCAAGTTGTTGAGGAATTGCTTGAATTCTTGACGAGTGCTTCAGAGCTCTGGTTGAATGCCAAGCGAAAAAAACTCTTTTTCTCCTTCTATGAGCCTCTATTTATAGGCAAAGGAGAGGGGTGATAAGTTTGGTAAGATTTTCCTTGATTGATTTTCTTTCCAATTAACTTAGGTCAATATTAAAGAAATTATAATATATAAATATATATTATAATTATTCTTTTGACTCAAAGAAAATTGGACTGGGCCCGTAGCTTTGGGTTGGCCCAATCTATGACTCATTTCAAAGGCTAAGTCAGTCCATCTTCTTTTGGTCCTGCTCATGTTGAGCCCATAATTTTGTGAACCCATTTGACTAATTTAAATTAGCCCAGCTTATTTTGGCCATTACCGTATCTCAAATGGATTGAGCCCATAATTTTGGAGGGCACAAATTTATTTGAAGGCTTTGACCATCTTTGACTTTAATTAATTTAGACAATTTTAATTGTCTTAATTAATTTGGACGGCGATTAAATCGCGTCAAAATTTTAGTGTCTACAATACCTTTTTTGAAAAAACAGTTTTTTAAAGATTTTTTTTTAAATTTTTTTGTGTGAAAGAAAATTAAAAAAAAAAGTTGTGTAAATACAGTTCTTGAAAAAAAAAGTTTTTGTGTAAAAACTATTTCCACACAAAAAAAAAATTCTTAAAATAATTTTTTGAAAAAATTGTGGAGAGAGAGAAGATTTTTGTGTAGTGATGAGTGTGTTTGATTGAGTATATGTGAGGTCCACTAAATCTGCTATTGATAAAAGGTTGATAGTTTGGTTTATTCCAATGTGATAAGTACTTTTTCGAATAAACATTGCTAGCCATAGCAACCTTCTATGGTATAACAAAAAATGGATAACCCAAATTTACCACATCAACTTTTGGTTATTTAGGGTTGTTAAGCTTAGCAATATTGAGGTTCACACGACATAATAAAAATTGAATAAACAAAACTTGCTACATCACATTTTCAAATAAAAGACAATTTTTTAAAAACATTATTTCTTTAAAAAAAATAGATAATAGCTTTTTAAAAATAGTCTTAAAAACCAATTTTCATTTAAAACAGTTTTTGAAAAAATAGAAAACAGATTTTTTGGAAACATTGTTGAAAAAGAGAGAGAATTTTTTTTTATATAATAATAAATGTACTTGACTGAGAAGATGTATTGAGAAAAGTCGCGAATTTTAATTGCTGAGAGGCCAAAATTTAAGTATCTTTAAGAGCAATAGCAGCAGTCTAGGTCCATTTGGGTATGACTCGTGCATAAGTATATTTCTGGAACCCAATTGCTGAAGTTGGTTTTTATTCTATTTTTCCATGCTTTAAATCTTATTATGATCTCATTTGTTATTTCTTAAGAAAAATCAGTTTGTTCCGAGTAAGTTAGAATTATTAGGAAATCAACCTCTAAAAATTAAAAATTAAAAATGAAATTGAGGATTTGTTAAAATCACACAACTCGTGACTAGTGCGCACGAGTTGCTCACTGGAAAGGCCGAGCTGTTTTACAAAAGTCCAGGGTATACGAAATGTACCACATCTCACATTCATTTTGCATTCATATTCCACCGCCTACTGTGATTTACGTCCCTTTATTCTTGTTCCCCATCTCCTTACATTAACAAAGTTTAATAATAAAACATTTTTGTAAAATCCCATGACCATTAAAGTAGACACCGACCTGTGTCTGGCAAGGGGGTGCCGTATAACTCTTCCTCTCTCATAACCTGACTCCGAACACAAAATATTACGATTATGACCGCTAGTAATAAAAACCTTTTCCAAAATGTGGCACAGGGTCATTTTCAAAATTCGGTTTCTCGGGTGATTATTCTTAAACCAGGGTGGCGACTCCGAATCGAAGTCGAGAGCCCTGTAGCTGCATCCACAAGGAGTTTTGGAGTTTTCTTCTCTACTTTATCTATTTTTATACCTATACCGAATCTGTTGGTTTTGCTCTTCGTATTGCTAAGGAATTGTTAACTTTTGATTAGGAAAAATTCCAAAAAACCCCGACTTTTGGACCAAATGTCGCTTAACGGAGACTCCCATTTTTTTATTTTTATGGGTTTGTCATGAGCTTCTAAATTTGTTCGTTACACATTGTCTTGTGGGGGCAACTTCGGGGTCCCACACAAACGATTTGAACCGTTCACTAATTTTAAAATAATTAATCGAGTTGTCTTACAAAAATTGAGGCCCATCGGATATTTATAAGTGAATGATCTAATTAGTTAAATTTTTCATTCAGAATCAGGACTATGTAATCTGTAAGAATTTTCGAAAAAGTTATACAATTTGTGCTTGATATTGTCTTGATCTGAACCGTAGATATCGTAGTTTGTTGAGAGGGACATTCACTAATAAAATTATCTTGATTGTACATCATTGGGTATCAAAACAATTTATAATTTTTGCGTTTTCATACTTATCGATATCTGAGTAAGATAATTTTTTTTTAGTAAAGTCTAATCTCAACAAGATATTTTTTTAGCGAAACAAACGTCAGGGTTTTCTGGGACATTTGGTCTAGATGTCATTTTCTAACCAACCTATTCATAGTCAAAGCTCCAGAACAATCGACGACACCTGAGCGCAGAACATACCACAAAATTCTCCGTTTGTTTTAGTTAACGTAAACAAATCAAACAAAATCCGTGGCCCAATCGAAACCCCAAATGGCATCATCATCAACAGTCACACGACTCTCACAATCCATCTTCTTCAAATCCCAGATTTTTCGCCACAATCTACAGCTATGGAAAACCACCACCACCAAAAATGTTAGTGGTATACCAGCGACACGACGACGGCCCCGTGCTCCTCTTCTTCTACTATCTCCTCATCTTCGTCTTCGTCATCCTTCTCTTCAAATTCGCCATCTTATTCTTCTTTATCTTCCTTCTTTACGTCCTCTGCTTCGAACTCGTTCACCTCATCGCCCACCTCGTATGACCTCCTTAGCTGATTCCAACACCAACTCCAACTCCAACACCAACGCTAAAACTGTAAGCATTGCCCACTCCTCGCTCTCTAAATATACATACGTACTTTCTCTGATTTTATCGTGGGTTTGTGTGATTAAAATTCAAATGAGATCAGAATTCACTAAGTAATTTAAAGGAACTAGAAGTTGGGCACGCACATCGTGTGTGGAACTCATCTTTTCTAGTTGTAAAATTTTACTATTTTTTATTAGACCAATGTTGGTACAGGGCTTCAGAATTTGATTTCTCTCCCTTTCTATATTTGGATAGATGGTCATTCCACTTTGAGAACAAGGAATGATCATAATTTTCTTTTCTGAAATCAATTCCACTGAACCAAACACTACCATCTTGTTGCTGTTTTTTATTTCCCCGTTTCTCTGTTTGGGTTTATGTTGGGTGTGCGTACTTTTTACTCTCTTAAAGTATTTTGGTTTCTGGGACTGTACAGGTGAGGGTGGTGGTGAAGGGGAGGGTGCAGGGGGTGTTCTATAGGAACTGGACGATTGAAAATGCCAAGGAATTGGGGTTGAAGGGGTGGGTTAGGAACAGGAGGGATGGATCTGTGGAGGCACTGTTTTCTGGGACTAGTGATAAGGTTCAGGAGATGGAACAGCGATGCCGGAGGGGTCCGCCGGCTGCGATGGTTACCCGTCTTGAGGTTTTTCCCTGTGGTGATGACCCGGGCACTGGATTCGAACGCAGATCAACTGTTTGATCGAATGACTAGACGACTCCCGCTGAGGCAAGACTAATAGTGTTAATGAACTAATATGAATAGTATATACGTTCTCTAATTTATGCCTTGTTTGATGGTATTTTCTATGTTCGTCATGTAAAATTTCATATTTATAAAGCAGTTTCTTTGTATAGAGAACATACTTGGAAATCGGATCTCATTGGATATATAATAGTAGTTGATGTGTTATTAAGTGAATAGATGGATTCAAATGTTTTCTTGTACATGTGATTTGGTTAGTCTACTATCTACTTCAGGTTAAACTTGCATGTTACTGTTATGTGTTTGGTGAGGATCCAGTGTATATCATAGATTAAGGAATGCAAAATGTTAGCTCGTATGGAAGGTATAGCGTAGTCTTTACTTCTTTTTGGTTCCCTTTTATGACATGTTTAGAACATTCCATGAAGTAGGATTCTTTATTTCTTGGCAAAGAGGGTATGTTATTGAACTAAGTCATGTAGTTTTGAGTGTGGGTTGATAGCTTTCTATAATGAGTTGCCTTTTAATGGAACTCAGATTAGTGTCAATGTTTTAAACCGAGCAACTAACTTTTGGGCTCCTGGTTACAAGTGGGGTCAACAACACCTTCATAAATCTCTTATCTAATGTTTGGGCTCCTAGTTACCAGTGATGCCTTCATAAATCCCTCATCTACATTCAGCTTTTATTCAGGATAATATTCTCGGCAAAGCTTACCTAGGACACGATGCTTCATTTGGATAGTGTAGTCCATTGGCTGTTTTGACCTACATCTTGTTTTTGTGCTCCTAGTTAATCATAGATATGGTTCATCCTTACTGGGACCGTTCAAGAGTTTGTATTCATGACATGTAGGGCTGCAAACGAGCCAAGTGAGCTTTGTAGTGTTTGATCTCGGCTCGTTTGCTTAACGAGACAAAAACTCGAGCTCAAGCTCAGCTCAGTCGTAAACGAGCTGAGCCAGACTAATTTCGAGCCTCTTTAAACGAGCCGAGCTTTTGTGAGCTGAGCTTGGCTCGATTAGTAAACGAGCCGAGCCGAGCCGCGAGCAGCTTGGCTCTTTTGCAGCCCTAATGACATGCGACTTTAGGTACACATGGCTTGTGTTGGGTACTTAGGTTGATGGAAACCCAAAAGTGAATCTTGTTCTCATTTAAAAGAAAACTTCGTGTTCTGTTTTTCTGGTGAAGTACCAAGCCCAAACCAAAATGGCTAAGTTTATTTCTCAGAAAATGGACTGGTAATAAAATTGATTAGATAGGGAAAATGAACCAAGTGAAATTGAGATGAGGTTGGTTGGGTTGTTTCCCTTGATGAAGAAAAGATTTTGAAGGTACTGCATCTAGGTCTTTCAATTTTGTAATTCGCTTCAGTTAGCAATCTTGTGTCATCAATGCGTAAGGTGTATGGGAATTTGTACACCTTTCACTGTGAGTTGTACAAATTCTTTGGTTTTTGCGCCAATTTACATTGAAACCACCCAAAATGAGCTGCAGAGACTGTACCTAAACAATTTCATCCAAGGACTGCAAAGGGAAAATTTTGGGTTTAAGATAGATCATCTTATAAAAGAAGGAGAAGACGCAGGACGACGAGATGAACAAATAAACTACTGTAATAGACAAAAGAAGAACGAGGAGTAGAAGATGAGACATAGAAGAAAAGAAATCGTGAATTTAGGTTCAAAATTTCTAATAAAGTTTTTCTTGTTCGGAGGTTTGGTTTTCTATTTTCGGATAATTAGGCCTTCTAATACCTAGTAACTGTCATGTTAGTTATAAAACATAATAAACTCCCTTTTGGAACCGTTCTAATCCTCATTTAAACCCAAAAAAAACATACATGTTTGGGCCTGGGGGTCAGTTCTGAGGTTGGTTCAGTTTTATTATTTCAAAAGCCAAATTTTATACCACTTTTCCTGTTTTCTCAACCAGGATTGCATCGAAAATCAGGAAATCTGGAATCCGTAGCTATCATATTAGTTGTAGTCTTGTGGATAAGATTGTAGCAAACCCCCCTAAACTAGATTGTAAGAACTGTTTCTAATCTTAATTACTTGAGCAAAGTGAAACTTATATATTAGGGGTTAATTCGTGGGTGGGTGGGTGGGGTGGGTTGGTTGAGGTTGATCGTGGAAAAGCCTTATAAACCATGTTTGCACTTTTCACAAATAGAAGTAGACTGATAACCGGGAAAAGAACTAAACTAACCCCACCCATTAAGATTGGATTGCATTTGTTCTCAAGTTTACTGGTTTGATATGCAGCACTATCATGATCAGACCCTGTAAAATACTAGATCCATCTTAACTTGTTTCTCACCGTTTGCAGTTTCAGACCTTTTACCTCGTCTCCCATTTGACCCTGGGTATACATCCAGAGACCAGAGTTAAGATTTAGAGAACTGAATTTTTGTACAGGACAGATTTAAGAAAATTATCTGCTGGGTAGAAGCTACTAGTCAACGACAACATCAAAGGATGACTTCATTCCAGTTTGCCCGACATTTGTCGCGTTGTCCGCCACGAATTCCTTGGATGAGATAAAGTTCAACGTGTATGAATATGAAGACCATACAAAGCACACACTTGAGCTGCCACAAAAAAGTAATCTTCTCAAGTGCAGTCTTTTTTTGACGTACTTAGTATGATGGACATTTTCATGCACCCTATGGTTATTGTTCAAAATTATGAAGCACGGAAACTTCTAGATGGGAGTCGTGTCCGTATCGTATCCGTATCGGATATTGATACTCACCCGATACTCGTGCATACATATCCTAGAAGTATCCACAATTATAAATATTACTGTATTTTTTTCTAAGTATCAGATACTTTTTGGATACTTTAAGACACGTATCCAAACTTTTATGAAATTAAGATTGTGACACTTGTTGCGTAGTAGTAGGGTAAAATTGTTAGAAATAATGAAAACGATAGATTTGTTGCACTTTTTAACTTACATTTTAGAAGGCGAGACTGTTAAGTTAGGGGTTTATTTGTTAGTTTTATCTATTCCTAGGGGTAGTCTTGTACATGTATCTTTGTCCATATATATTGTGAAATGAGAAAGGGGAAACCTAACACCTGATTATTTTCGCGTCTTCTTCTCTCTACAACTTAACATGGTATCAGAGCCATGGTCTCCTCAGATCTGGCCTTGTAGAGGAGGAAGGATTGTGATTTACTGATAATCGATCTCCATAGTCATCGTGTGAGAGATATCAGCTTTGTGTTCAGCTGCTAAGTTCATCACGCTGCTCACGCTACTCGATCAGTGATCGTAGCCTACTGGGCTTTGCACGAAACTCTTGTACGATCACCGTAAGTCCACCGGCGACAGTCAACGACCTCCGACGACAGTTAAAGACACCAACGAGTACTGTTCTTACACCGTACGACCTTTAGGTAAGAGGTAATCTACTGGGTCTTGCACGAAAACTCAAATCTGACACCAACGAGTACTGTTCTCAGTCCGGCGACCCCCAACGACCTCTGGCGAGTCTCGTACGACCTCCGGTGAATCTCCGGTGAGTCTTTTTTTGGTCACCGTGAGCTCTGGTTATGCTTTTCTTGACTGGTGCCTACTTTTTCCGTCTGATTTTCGCACTTTGAGGTTGGTTCTGTGATTTCCAGTCGGTTTTGAAGTTAAGGGTGGCCTTGGTATCTCATTTCTGTGGGTTTTGGTAGTCTGGTATTGTTCTCTTTCAGTTTGCAGTATGGCAGAGGTTCCTAAAGATGCTTCTGGGGTTGCAAAGGATGAAGGGAACCGTTTTGTGACTCAAAACAATGCTCCATTGAATATTTGTCATGTTAAGTTGGATGGTTCCAACTATTTGATTTGGTCCCGGAGTTTTACTTTGGCCATTACTGCTAACGGTTTGTTGAACTTCATCACGGGGTCTGTTCCTCCACCAGCAGCTACTAGTCCAGATTTTGTGATATGGACTACTCAAAATGCTCAAGTTCTGACATGGTTATTCAACTCCATGATACCCACCATCAGCCATAACTACTTGTTTCTTGACACTCCACATAAGGTGTGGACTTCTGTGGCCCAAACATACTCTCGAAAGGGTAATGATGCTCAAGTGTTTGATTTGAGAAGGAGACTTCGGGGGTTAGATCAAAATCATAGGTCCTTAGCCGAATATTATGCAGATTTGAATGGAGTGTGGCAGGAACTTGATTACTATAAGAGTTTTCACCCTACTAGTACTGTTGATGCCACTGCATATCAACAAATGGTTGAGAAAGACCGTCTTTATGATTTCTTGGCGGGTCTTGATGTGGAGTATGATCCTATTCGAGTGCAGGTATTAGGCCGTGTTCCTTTTCCCTCTTTAGGAGAGGCACATGCTTTTGTTCAGGAAGAGGAGATTAGACGGAGTGCTATGGTACCTGTTTCCATTCCAGACCGCTCGGCTCTGATTGCCATTCCTACTCCACGGGATGGTAAGGCTCAGGTTGGGGATAAGAGCAATTCTGTTGATCGTGATTTGCTTCAGTGTGACTATTGTCACAAGACTCGACATACCCGGGAGTTTTGCTGGAAGCTCCATGGGCGTCCCTCTCGTGGACGGGGTGGTAGTCGAGGTGGTGGCCGAAGTTCTCATGCTCATGTATCTGAGTCTATTGAGACCTTGTCAGATTCTAGTGGAGGTCGGTCACATCCTTCAGCTTCAGATAGTTCTCATGGTGGTGCCCTTTCTCAGGGGGACTTACAGACCTTACGGAGTCTTAGGCGTCTTATGACGAGGCTTGACTCTCCATCTACTACAGCTTCTACTTCCACGACTTCTTCCCACTTTGCTCACACAGGTATTCAGGCTAGTGCCTTTACTGCTTCATCCTCACTTCCTTGGATAATAGATTCTGGTGCTACTGATCATATGACAGGTTGTTCATCCTTCTTTGACTCCTATTCTCCATGTTCTGGTAAGGATAAGGTCAGAGTAGTTGATGGATCCCTATCTTCGATTTCAGGGAAAGGTTCTATAAATTATTCTCCAACTATGTCACTTTCTTCAATACTTCATGTCCTAAGTTTTTCCACCAATCTTCTCTCTGTTAGCCGTCTTACTCATTCTTTAAACTGCCCAGTGACATTTTTTCCTACTCATTGTGTCTTTCAGGAACTGGAGACGGGGAGAATGATTGGCAGTGGTAAAGCTTATGGAGGACTATACTTTTTGGAGCCTGCACCTAATCTAGTCGGTCCACCTATGTCATGTGGCCAAGCGTTTGAAGCAGATGTGGGCTCAACCCTTTCTTTATTGCATCAGTGGCACCGTAGATTAGGCCACCCATCTTTTGGGGTTTTGGAAAAACTTTTTCCTAGTTTAGTTAAGCACTGTACTAGGAGTAAGTTTTTTTGTGAAGCGTGTGAACTTGCAAAACACAAACGCTCATTTTATGCCCCTGTTAATCAAAGAAGTGATTTCCTTTTATGGTTATTCATTCTGATGTTTGGGGTCCCTCCCCCGTTACCTCTATTTTCGGCTATCGTTGGTTTGTTACCTTTATTGATTGTCATTCCCGTGTCACTTGGGTGTACTTACTTAAGGCAAAAAATGAAGTTTTTTCGTGCTTTCAATCTTTTCACAAAATGGTGCGTACTCAATTTGATGCTACCATTAAAGTGCTCCGTAGTGACAATGGGACTGAGTATATTGATGGGAATTTTCGGGCATATCTGAATGACTCTGGCATTCTTTTTCAGACTTCTTGTGTTGGTACTCCACAACAAAATGGAGTTGCTGAACGCAAGAATCGTCATCTTGCTGAGGTAGCCCGTTCACTCTTGTTTACCATGAATGTTCCTAAACATTTTTGGGGTAAAGCTATTCTTACTGCAGTCTTTCTTATCAATCGCATGCCATCCAGTGTTCTTCAATTCCAAACTCCTCTTAAGTTTCTCCCTGGCTGTTCTCGGGTCTCATCTCTTCCACCCAAGGTTTTTGGTTGTGTGTGCTTCGTCCATGCTCCTAAGCACCCTGGTGGTAAACTTGATCCGAAAGCCCGTAAGTGCATCTTTCTTGGCTATTCTCCTACTCAGAAGGGTTATAAATGTTATGACCCACACTCTCGCAAAACATATGTTTCCATGGATGTCACTTTTTGGGAAACAGAATCCTTTTATCCTCTGTCCACTTCATCTCTTCAGGGGGAGAATGAAAGACAGGAAGAGATGTTGACATATTATACTCCTGAGTCGTGGTCTTATCTACCTTGTCATAGTGAGGAGGAGAAAGAACCTTTATCTGTAGAAAGAGTGGAGCATGATGTTCGGGAAAGACTGGATAGGCCAAATTTGCAGACTTTTTCTCGAAAGAAAAAAGGCAAGACTACATGTGCGGTACCACTTTGCCAATCTTCATCACCTACTCCAGTTCCTGACTCTTCAGCTGACTCATCTGGTAAAGATCCTTTCCCTACTGTTGTTGATAATCTTGATGCTCCTATTGCTCACAGAAAAGGTGTTAGAACTTGTACCCAACATCCTATTTCTCAGTTTGTTTCATATTCCCGTTTATCTCCTTCGTATCGTGCTTTTGTCTCTTCTCTTTCTTCTATATCTATCCCACAGGATTGGAAAGAAGCTATCGTAATACCTGAGTGGAAAGAAGCTATGGTAGAGGAGATGACAGCCTTGAAAAAGAATGGCACCTGGGAATTAGTGACTCTTCCAAATGAAAAGAAACTAGTGGGATGTAAATGGGTGTTCACTGTGAAGCATAAGGCAGATGGAATGGTTGAGAGATATAAAGCCAGGCTTGTTGCTAAAGGTTATACCCAAACCTATGGTATTGACTATGAGGAGACATTTGCCCCTGTAGCGAAGATGAACTCTGTGCGAGTTCTACTCTCTTGTGCTGCCAATTTGAATTGGCCTCTTCACCAGTTTGATGTGAAGAATGCATTCCTCCATGACGAATTAGAGGAGGAGGTTTACATGGCTATTCCACCTGGTTTTTCTTCATCTCAGACCGAGGGAAAGGTGTGTAGATTGAAGAAGGCACTCTATGGATTGAAGCAATCTCCTAGAGCTTGGTTTGACAGGTTTCTCAAGGCCATGTTGAGATTTGGATAGAAGCAGAGTCATGCTGACCATACTATGTTCATCAAGAGAAGGAATGGTAAGATTGCCATTCTTATTGTTTATGTGGATGACATAATCATGACAGGTGATGATGTAAATGAGATTGTGAACCTTATAGCTCTTCTTGCTCAAGAGTTTGAGATTAAGGATTTGGGGTCTATGAAGTACTTTCTTGGAATGGAGGTGGCTAGATCTGACAAAGGAATTTTCATCTCTCAAAGGAAGTACATCCTTGATCTCTTGGAAGAAACTGGTATGTTGGGATGTAAGCCAGCCGATTCTCCCATTGAGGCCAACCATCATCTTGGTAGCAATGTGGGGGAGCTTACAGAAAAGGAGAGATATCAGAGACTTGTGGGTTGCCTGATATACTTATCTCACACTAGACCAGATATTTCTTATGCTGTGGGGGTTGTGAGCCAGTTCATGCATGAACCTCGTACTAGTCATCTTGATGCAGTTTATCGTATCTTGAGGTATCTTAAATCTGCCCCAGGTAAAGGAATTTTGTTCTCTAATCAGAGTCACTTAAGGTTGGAAGCTTTCACTGATGTAGACTGGGCAGGTTCTATTGATGATAGGCGATCTACTTCTGGCTATTGCACCTTCCTTGGAGGGAATTTGATTACATGGAGAAGTAAGAAGCAGTCTGTGGTAGCTAGATCCAGTGCAGAGGCTGAGTACAGAGCTATGGCTCATGGTGTTTGTGAGCTCTTATGGCTCCAAACCCTCTTGCGTGATTTGGGATTCCCTGATCGTGGTCCTATGAAGCTCTACTGTGATAACAAAGCTGCCATAAACATTGCTCATAATCCTGTTCAACATGATCGAACAAAGCATATTGAGATTGATAGGCATTTTATCAAGGAGAAGCTGAGCAACGGTTTGATATGCATGCCCTTTGTGAGATCCGAAGACCAGTTAGCTGATGTATTTACCAAGGGTCTTAGTAGTAGAATTTTTCACCCCATTGTGTTCAAGTTGGGCTTGATAGATATCTTTGCACCAACTTGAGGGGGAGTGTTAAGTTAGGGGTTTATTTGTTAGTTTTATCTATTCCTAGGGGTAGTCTTGTACATGTATCTTTGTCCATATATATTGTGAAATGAGAAAGGGGAAACCTAACACCTGATTATTTTCGCGTCTTCTTCTCTCTACAACTTAACAGAGATGTATTGAAATTCTAAGAAATATCCACTTTTTAATGTTTTTTAACATTTTATTATCATACATATATGTTTGATAAAATTAAACTTCAATAATTGAGCAAGTAACCATGTAGACATACGTAAAACTATATTGCATAAGAAAAATACAATAGTTCGAGCACCGTTCTTGTTATTATGGCTAATACAATGCTGAAAACCTATAAAAATGTCTCTTAATCTAACTTATTTTAACGTATCCTAGCCATATCCGTATCCTATTTTTTTGGATTTTTTTGTATCCCCGTATCCGTATTGTTTCGTGTCCGCGTATCTGTATCCATGCTTCATTGGTTCAAATCCTAGTAAACTAGCTTGCAGCTACAAGATATGTGTTGCCATTCTTCCTCCAAACATCCTTCTCTCTTTCAAACTCTGAAGATGCTTGGAGTTCATAAAGAACAAAAAGACTTCGCCACGGCATTACAATCACCTAAAGAAAACCTTGTACATTAAAGTTATCACCATATATAATCCATAGTCGTTCTAATCAAGATTTAGAAGCCTGCAATCTCTACTCTTTGGTATGATTACCATTGAATGTCATTTTCCACTGGTGATAGATAGCTTCCGCGAGAGGGGGAGCCGCACACGCAAGAAATTATTGTGGTTGTGAAGATAAAGTGTAGATGGAATGACATCTCTGCTGGCTTACCAGATGTGACTGTCACTGGAGTGAGTTATTATGAATAGGACACCACCTCCATGTTCAACAATATTAGTGGACAGGAATAAATCATAGAGAACTCGGCAATGTTACATGGGTGAAGGTATTGTTATTATTAATGTCCATCCCCTTCTGAGCCGGCCCGCGCCACCCCTTTTTTTGCGAAACAACCAGCCTTTTGCATTCTTGTTGCCGCTCCTCCGTTTGTTTGTTATTCTTTCAAAATCATTTTCTGTTCAGTGAGAAAAATCATGTATTCACGAGTTATTTCTCTCTCCCTCTCAAAAATCCACGAGCACTGGTGAACAAGTAGTTTTTGGATGAATATGATCTAGAACACTTTATGGTTGCTATGGGAATTTTGTATATTTTATCTATTTTAATGGACTCTTCATTGTCCCCCAGAGTACTTGTCTATGTGTGTTAAAGATGATTATCTTATACAATCTAATATTTTATGTATCCATGTTCTCAGTATTGGTGCCCAGCTTTTGATACGCATTCCCTTATCCTGCTTGAGGCAAGAGGAATTTTAGATGTATGCCCACATACCTGAACTTGGTACTCCTACTTCATGCAACATAGATTGCCATATAGGGGTAACCTTTACCATGCATGCTTATTTGATGTATGATTTGTTAGGCAAGTCAGACAAAAAGACCAGTGTCAAGTGTCCGATGGGTACTTGACATGTTTAGGCGAGTCCATGTAAAAAGAATATTGTAATAAGGTCCTACCTGGAGCCACATCAGATATTGGGTTTGGAAGTCTTTCATCACCTACTTTTATATAGTTAATACATGAATCTGAGCTCAAAGATAATGTCATGGCAATGACAATCACCACGTAGTTGCTCTTTTATTAGGTTTGGAAGCTTGTCACCGCCCAATTTTCCCAAGCGTACAGACGATAGTTCTTCAAGAATGGTAGGATGTAGAAATCCAGTGTCTCTAGGACTATTACAGCGCGTCTCATGCACCTTTTACAGTTGCTTCCCCTGCCTATCTAATCTTTTATAGGTTTCAATGTGGCAGGCTGGGATCAAGAATGCTACATTTTTTTATGGTAGTCTTTAATTTCCTTCTCTCTGTATTTTCGTGGGTAAAATGCTCATTTAGCAACTTAAGAGGCCCGAGTATAACCGCTTTCAATGCAAATTTTGTGCCAAGGGTTCTTCCTGTTTGGACTAGATTTTGTTTCACTATCATCCTTAAAATGGAAACACAATGTCCTTCAAATGAAATTTAATGAAGTATAGATAAATTGCTTGTACTGTACTGTAAACACCATCCTACAGATTGTGAAATGTTTGGGTAGCATTAAAAGACTGCTTCATAGGGAATACAAAGGCGGGTAATTATGGTTTCCATCTTGATGTTCCATTAGCAGCCTTATTTAATTATTGGTGTTCCATTATTAGCCCTATGAAGGCGGATAATCATCTGAGCTTGAGCTTGAGATTGAATCTTGGAAATTGACCGTAAAACTCTGCCAAAAAAATAAAATAAAATGAAAAACTGTCAAATTCATGAATCTTAGGGTCATATCCTATTTGATTTCGTCTCACCTCTCTTATTTAATTGATGCTGAACGAAGCAAAGCGTCTCGTGGTCTCTGCTTGGAAATTGTAAATCTTTCATGATCTTTGCGGACTGCCTCTGTTCTTTGGTGTGTAACAAATAAACTTTTAAGCAAACTTCATGTAAAATTCTGACGGAGGACCTTACGTGCATGTTTCTGGCGATGACTCCACTGTCAATGGCTGTTTCTCATTGAATTCGAGCATAATCAAATGTGTTGCATACGGGGTAGTGCCCTGTCCAGATACTGCAAGTTTTGGTAGTCATGCTTTTGTTTTGGCTTGAAACTTTGGTTGGATCTCTGCCTATGTCCACCCTTATTCCTCCATTATTTAGTTAAGACGAAAAAACAAAATAAGATGACAAATACTTGAAAGCTTGGATACTTGAACCTGGGTTAGAATTTTCATAATTATGTCGTGTTTAAGATGCCCATTTATATTCTGAAGAAAGTAAAAACTCAGATTGCTAACCAGGAAATGCAATTTCAGCTTTCATGACATAATTTTGGTCTACTATCTGGAAGCGATGAACTTACTGCCCTTATTCTGTCATTGGTTTTGAACTTCTGGGTGTTAGGGAACCCCTCAAGTCAGCATCTACATCGTATATATGTCTGAACCATTCATTAAGTGACTTTCTGTGTTTTTTTTATCATTGACGTGAATAAACCACGTAAGCTTTTTTGGTTTTCTTGGTGGTACTGTAACCTATGTGTCGGTACACTGCCCTTCCGAAATCAGAAACCTGAAAGTGATAATTCATAAGACAATATTGTGCATTACACATGCATAGCTCCTTATATCTCACAAATCAAATTATTCCCTTTTTGCCCAAGATTACCGTCCGTATATAAGTCTCCGAAGATGGGAGGTTTCCCCACTTGAGCAAAAAGCATAATTACTCTAAAACACTACATTTTGGGTGTGTTAAATATTTCCGCGATGAGGGGGCTTTTAGCGATATTTAAGCTTCTGAGGCGAAAGCTAATGGGGAAAGTTCTCGTATCTTCAAGAAGATTCAATGGTAGTAGTGGTAGTGATGATGACGAAGCAAGTTCGAGGGCAGAGGATCTGCCAGAGGATGTGAAGGAAGGACATTTTGTTGTTCATGCTGTTGATAATGGTGAACCAAAGAGATTTGTTTTGGAACTGGCTTATTTAGAGGACCCTGATTTCTTGAATTTGTTAAAGCAAGCAGAGGAGGAATTTGGGTTTAGATCAGAGGGAGTCCTTGCCGTTCCTTGTGGGCCTAATGAGCTTCAGAAGGTTCTCAAGATCCGGAAAAAGAGAGAGGGATGTTGGGGGGTGAAGCTGTAGGTCTTCTACATGGGAATATGTAATATTGGATTCAAGATTTATCGGAATAATTTGCATACTTAGTTTCTGCCATGTTCTCTTAAGTGTTAGAACTGAGTATTCTTCTGCAGATGGAAGTTTGTACATGTTATGAATTTGCATTTTGTCTGTCTTGTGTACTTGTACTTGGGGTTTTAGTATATATCTTTTGGGCTTGCATGCTTAAATAAAAAAATACTCAATCGCTGTCATCTTCAAGTATATAATCATTATTTCCTATTACCTTGTGACTTTCCTTTATGCTGTGTTTGGATGCCAGGAATCGACGTGACTCGTGATTGAGGGATGTCGATTGGACACTGGAGTTCAAATTCAAATGTTTGAGTTGTAGGACAAAAACACTTGACCTTATTTGGATTCAGTGAAGGGGAAAGGGTATTATTGTGTAATCGGATGGAAAATCAATGAGTAATTGTTGGTTGGTTGCGTGTATTGAAAATTCTGTATTCAATGACATTGACAAAGAAGTTGGAATATCGTTCAACAACAAATAATTGGTGGTTAATGATTTCTGCACTCTACTTATTTATAAACGCAAACAAATTTTGGAGGGCATTCATAAGAAACCAAGGTGCAAAAATATGATCTCTCAATTCTAAAAGAAAGCTCGTCTATTTTCATGTTTGTTGTTTGAATGCTAGACGAAGTACATTGAGACTTTTTTTTGTTTGCGATTGAACATGTATATATTAGTCCATCACTTATTCGAAACAAGTGGTATATGTTTTTTGGTATATGATTTACAGAATGTAAGTCTTCAAAGCTATTTCAATACACTCCAAACACTGTAATATCGAGAACGTGCATGGAATCACATTCTTATTCTCTAGTAAGATTGTTGCCATCTAAATTGAGTCGGAGTCTTTCTGTCGTCGAACTACAAATGCAAAAAACAGACAACTGTTAGAATAGTTGTCCCAAATTTTTTTTTGGGGATAAATCGGAAATAAGTTGTTGTCCAACATTGCTTAAGTGTGGAATGGTAGATTACTTAATAACATTTGAAGCCTCTCCACTCATTGTCAGTTGGTTTGGAGTTGGATATAAAATTTTCACATGGTTTCAGAGCGGGTCCAATCCATCGCAGATTTTATAACAAAAATCAAATCGAGTCCACACCAAACGATGGCTGACCCAGAAAAGGCTGCACGATAACAGGAGTTAGGACCCCAAAGTGGGCACACGTGACAAACCCGCCGGGACCTCTCCAACCAATTTTCAATGAGTGGAGAGGTCCCTCATGTTATTAATCACCCATTTCATACCGAAACAACGTTGATTGTATTACTTAACAACAACCATGTCATGTGCCTGAAAAAGTGATGCACCAACAGTAAATGCAGGGAGGTAATGTAATGTCACAATCACAGCTTCACCAATTTTGTTGGGTGCCATCTAACTTTATACATGGATTATATCTTCAGGTGTTTTGCACTACCCAACTCTTTGCCTCTTTTGTTATGACCTCATTAGAGTTAACTAGCTAAGACACCTTTCACATGTGTTGCATTTTTTTTCCCTTCACTTTGGTTAACTGGCAATAAGTTATCGCTACTTTGCTGTTATGACGAAGATGACACGGTATCTCAGTAAAACTGGTTTGATATTTGCTCTCTCCCTCTCGACTTTCCGGGCTGATTTATGTGTCTCAGATTTGAGATTCATCTGATATTGGGCTGTACCTAGTTTCTTATGTGTTACATGTCAGATTGTATTTCGCAGATGATTTAGTACATGTTATCGTTCTCTGTTAGAAGTTAGGACACCATCTTTTGTGCTTTGTGCGCCTGGGTTCGTTGTATAGCTGTAGTGTGAGAACATATGTCAACCCACCCCTCTCATCGATTCGTATGTTCTCACCCCACCCCTCTCATCGATTCGTATACGTTGATTGATCGACAGTGTTCAAGTCCACTTAAAGCAGTGAACGGATATCGACTACTGAGAGTGGTAGAAAATATTTACCCAGGTTGACGCTGTGTCTCTGCCGTCTACAAGTCTCTGAATGGTTTGTACTTTGTACCAATGCCAGGTCAATATTTTGTTTTGGGTGAGTTTGGATATTATGCAGGTAAAGGACAAGGAGATAAATAAGTGAAGAAAGTTGATTTAACTATTTGATTTCCGTATCATTTTCTTTGTTTGAATGCAGACTTTGTCGTTCGTTGTATAACTACAAACCGCAATAATGGATAGCATGTCATGTGCTTGGAAAGTGATACATCAACGTAGATGACTGTTCTTAGGAATGGACATGGTGACGGATCGGGGTCGGTGAGTATTATCTCCACCTCCAATCCCCAAACTCATTTTCCATATCCATCTCCTATTCCCAAAAGGGCTTTACAAATTAAATGCTAAAATCAAGTTACAAGTAGAGGTGTCGAATGGGCCGGGCTGGCATAGGCAAGGTACGTTTATCATTGGCACGGTACGACACGGTATCTATGTGTAAGCGTCAGTGTTTGCCAGCTTCAATTCAAGTTGTATCAAGTATCAACTAGATTTCTAATTTGAAAACTAAAGGAACCACAAGCAAGATAGCATATTATGGTATCCATCAGTCATAAAAAAAATTAAGTGGATCGCGTATTAGTAGGCATTTAATCAAATGAAAAGTATCATTAAAAAAACACAAATTGGGTCCCGATTGACAAGCTTTCTAAACTCGATCGAGAAGAAAGTTTACACAATTGATTTCATCAATAGGAACAACAAAATCAACGGCTCGATTGGAAAAATATTGTTTTTATTTTGCATTTTTTGTGTTTATTTTAAGGAATGCATATGATTGATAGTTGAGTAGAGGTCAACCTAGTTGAGATGTATTCAAATTATAGTGATGCATTTCTTATTTAATCACATTTATTGTATTACAAAGTTTAATTATAATAAAATGTTTCGAGAAAATTTAGCATGACCCTATTTGTTTGGAGAAAATTTAGTGGGACCCTAAAGTTTCATAACTCATGAATAGACTCCTATATTTGGGGATTCGGGGACGGGGCGGGGATGGATTGAGGAACGGATTCGGGGCGGGGACATGCCTATCTCCACCCCTACCCGATCCCCAAACATTTTCAAAAAAAATCTCCATATGCTATCCAATCTCTAAACAAATCTCCATATTGCAGATCCGTTCGGATTGGGGATCAGATCGTATTCGAATGAATCGGAGGAAATGGCCAACCCTAACTATTCTCACACGTAACATAGATGAATTCCATTAGCAGTATCACCAGTTTTTTTTTGTTTGGGTGATTTCTAGGTCTGCAGCCCCCATGATAAACCTGAAGTTAGGGGTGGGCATCGTGCCGTGTCGTGCCGTGTTCGTGTCGTGCCGAGCCGTGTTCGTGTCAAATCAGGTTCGTGTCAAAATGACCTGCTTAATTAATCGTGTCGAAAAAAATGAACCCTAACCTGACCTGCTAATAATCATGTCGTGTTTGGGTAAACACGATTAACCTTTTTTTTTTTTTTTGCACGGTGATTTTTTTTTATTAATCCACAATAACCATTAAAATAGATTAAAGGGACTAGATAATAAAGAGAGTAATTGTAGCCAACCAAAATGATGTGTAATTATAGCCAGCCAAAACGATGTGTAATTATAGCCAGCCAAAACAATGTGTATGCTTAGAACGTTAGCCACCATAACAAAACCTTACAAATTTGAGAACATGGAGAAAATAACTTGATATCAAAGGATAAACTTAAGTTGCATGGATTGTGTAACGACCCGAATTTCAGCCCTATTTTTTTATTTTATTTTATTATGAAATAGTTTTGTTAATAAAACCTAGAAATGATTAAATTTATTTTTGTGATTTAGTGGTCCTAATCCCATTACACTATCCGGTTACCCTAACCAAATGTTCCTAATTAGAATTGTAAGCCAACCAAGTTGTCACCTCCAACTATCTAATACATCATCTCCTCCCATGCATGGCTATTTTTTATACACATTCAAAACCATCCAATGAGGTTTAGACAACCACCATGGTCACTTACCATTAACCATTAGACCCTTAAACACCCCCTAATCCATTGGTTTATACCAAGAATCAAGCCTATATTTCTACCCCATTTCTCATCCGAATTTTGCATCAAAAACTCACCCTCACCTCTGCCTTTTAAACCCACTCACAGTAAACACAAAAGAGAAGAAGAAAACCAAGGAAGGAAGGAAGAAGAAGTACAGTCCGTTCGGTGCAACCGAGACCTATCCAAATCACTCCGGTATAGCTTGATCTTTGGAATAAAGGTAGGTTACATCCTACTGAACCCATCGGTATATAATAAGTTGATTTTCGTTGAGTAGAAACAAAACCCGAGCATTTCGTTAGTTGCAAGGTAGTGTAAATTCGTTTTTTGACATTCTGAGCTACTGGGTCCCACCCAAAACAATCCGAACCCAAATTTTTCCATGATAGAAATGTAGTTCATTTCATAACGAACGTTTTGATATTCGTTTAGTAGAAACAAAACCCAAGCGTTTCGATCGTTGAGGAGCAGTGTCTATGCGTTTTTAAACTTCTGAGCTGCTGGGTCCCATCCAAAACAATCTGAACCCAACTTTTTCCATGATAGAAATGTAATTCATTTTATAACGAATGTTTTGATATATAATACGCTGATTTTCGTTAAGTAGAAATAAAACCCAAGCGTTTCGATCGTCGGGAAGCAGTGTATATGCGTTTTTGACATTCTGAGCTACTGGGTCACGTCCAAACCACTTCAAATCCAACTTTTTCTGTGATAGAAGTGTATTTCATGTCCTAACGAACATTTTGATATATTATTTGTAAATTTTCATTGTGTATAGACAAAACTCGAACGTTTCGATCGGTGGAGCGCATGACTATCACCTCACTCGATATAACCACCAACTTGTAATCAAGTGAATAGTTTGGGCAGTCAACTACACCAGGCCTAATTTTTTATTAATTACATTTTGACCCCTAAACTTTAGATTTATTATTGTTGGATCCCTAAACTTTAGATTTTTAATATTTTAATCACGGATTTTGGTTACTTTATATTTTAACCTTGTATTGCAAAATTTTGTATCACATTAGATTAAACATGATCTAATTTAATTACCAAGTACATGACCAGACTAGAAAATGTGCCCGTGATTATCTCTTGACCATTTTTGCAACCGTACTTATTTATTTATTAGACATGTTGATTATTATTATTGCAAGTATCAAGATTTTAGAAAATGGTATACATTTCTTATATTATCATGTGGGTTTTAATAAGGTATTTTACGTGTTTACCCTTTGTTGTGGCAAAATTATAATCTTGCCATTGCATAAAGTTTTATTTACAAAAGGCCTCCAAAGTTAGTAAAATTTCGCGGAGGGCCCTAGAACCGTGAAATTACTTTTGTCACCCTTATACTTACTTAAAATTTTGAGGGCGACCCCTTACTTCTATAAATTACATTTATGTCCCTACAATTTATTTAATTACGTTAAGGCCCCTTGTTCTCAATTACTTTGGTTTGTGATGACTTGTGAATCGTGTTATTTGCTTTTGTGACCCTTAGAATATCGTTATCGTTTTGCTTCTTCTGTTGTGCGTACTTATCATGAAATCGTTGAATGTTAGAATGGACACTTAGGTTCCCGGGTTGGGTGATCGTACGCAAATTTCACGTAGACGTTGAGGTTAATGGAAATTGGAAATGAATTGATTTATGGGGAGTCACCTCGAGATTTGTTGAATGGCAGACAGGCAAGTGATTTCGGTTTGGAGGATTATTTGGCAGTCGGCCAGTATTTCGAAACCCTAGGATATGACAATCTGTGATTACTTCATTTGAATTCTGAGGCGTTAAAAGGGTGGATGTATTATAGACCGAGTTACGGCTATATACCTACATGGGCTGACAGTTGTCACTCGTAGCCCAGTGGTACAGTCAGTCCCTGGGAAATTCATCCTTGTGAGGCGGTTGACGGTTGGATTAAGTACGTAACTTATGCCTTCCGTCAGGGCTCCCAGTCAGGGCAAGTAAGGGGGGAGTTTAATCACGGATTGGTCATAGTCCTTAGTGGTTATTTGAGAGGAAAGTTCTCTAGGTTGAGAACTTAGATGAAAATGTAAATTAATGACTAGTAATGAAATCAGTTACGTGTTTACTCTTTTACGTGTTGCTTTTCAATCATATATGTTGTTCTTGTATGTTATGTAAGGGTTGGGGGTTAGAGTAGCTATTGAGTGATTTATCGCTCACGGTGTTACACTTTGTGTGACTCTGGTATAATACCATGATGTTGCTTCGCGACTCGGACGTATTATGCCAGATTGTGATCAAACAGGAGGTGTAGGTGTCGAGGGCGACGCTTATTTTGGAACAGAAGGTTTTCCAGTGGATCAGGCTCAAGAGTAGCATTGGGATCAAGATCTCAACCTTAACCTGTAGAGCCAAAACCTTAACCCATAGAGCCAATCTCCCTTATTTTTTGTGTTGGAAAACTGTAATCTAATTTCCCAACAAAGTACTATGTTATTGTTGTAATCGAACTAAGACAATTATGTTATTTCCGCTGCTTAATTAATGAGATCCTTTTTATTTATATTAATCATTTATAAAATGATTTAAATTAATGCTTCCAAAAATCGGGGCGTTACAGATTGAGCTTGAAAACTTTCATGTACAACTTCAGAGCATGAAAATGTGCAAGTTAATTCGTGTCATTTTTGGGTTGGGTTGGGTTTGGATTACCGTGTCGACACGATTAGACAAACAGGTTAATTCGTGTCATTTTCGGGTTATGCGGGTTCAACCCGTACCCAACTTGTTTACTAATCGTGTTTTCGGGTCGTGTCATATATGTGTTTCGTGTCAAAAATACTCGACACTAACCCTCTAACTTCGTGTCGTGTTGTCATGTCGTGTTATAAATTCCCACCTGACCGTGTCGTACCGTATCAAAAATATATTTATAAAAACAAGGAATTAACCCTTACTCAGAAGAATAGTGGCTAAGTCCGAGTGTCGATCCGCGGAGACAATTTGGCTAAGTTACGTTAACTTTGACTAATTTCTAATTTAATTCAGAAAAAGAGATTTGAGTGATTGGTTTTTGGAAACTGAATGAATTAAGAGAACAACTAATTTAAATTGGTGAAAAACTAGTGAGAGAAAGATCTAGGGTTTCGAATCCACCCCGACCACGTAACTAAGTTATGTGTAGGCTAGGTTTATTATTCGAATCACAATTTGTCAAGAGAATAATTATGTTGTTAACAGGCATGGACTATCCCATAGCACGGACCGTCTCGCTGGCACAACCCGTCTCTTTCACGGACTGTCCAGTGGCACGATCCGTCTTACGAGCATAATCCATCTCAGTTACCCAAGCACAAACGTAGAAAATCATTGTTTAACTAGGTATTTGAGAGTGCACACACAAATACTCAACCAATAGAAAGAATTAAAACGATTCCATCCAATCATAATGAAAACATGTTCTAAGTTAAACAATCGATTCGAATGAATAAACCTAAATCCTATACATAAACAAAATTACTTGAACCGGGGCTTCATCTTTCCCCTAGAAGTTGTTTAGCCGGCCATGGAGATGGAGACGAATTCTTGATTTGATGAAGAACCCATGGAACGGCTCGCGTTTCTCTCTCTAAACTTGCCTTAAAATATTCTAGAACCCCCAAAACGTACAAGGCAATGACCTATTTATAATAAAACCCAAAAAAACGTGGTCAACGCCCTAATCCATGCTTGACTCGGGTAAAACCGCCAGGGCGGCTTTGATTCCCGCCCGGGCGGAAAATCCAGATTGTAGGCCAAAACTTTGCGGAGTCGCCCCGGCTTCATCCGAACTCGAAATGATGCGTTTCTTGGACCGTTGCGAAGCTCTATACGTCTACTTTGTGTTCCATGCATCGTATCAACTCCAATTAACACTTTTAATTGTTTGACACTCTCCAAAGCCTACAAACACAATTCAACCATTATGATTCATCAAACAACTTTATGAATAGGCTATTAAAGTATTAATTAGAGGGCTAAATGGGTGCTTTTCGGCACCTATCACCACCCCTACCTGCAGTAGTACTGTAAGCCACGCAAATGGGTACTCTTTACCTAGTTATGGCTTTACTGACTGCCCCCGGCAACATGGGTTTCATTTTTCGCTTCTGCATATTGGCAGTTTTAGTGTCGATTACCATGGCATCACAGTAAAACTTTGTATATCTACCTAAAAATTGGATCATGGGAACCTTCCCTATCTGATAATACTAGTTTGGCAGTATCTATGGAAATCTTTTGCTTTTCTTTTTAAACCAGTTCGTAGAAATGGGGTGAGAATTAGGGTAGGGAAATTTTCTACATTTTTTTGTAGGATTTATTACGGGCCGGTACAAAAAAACAAATATTTATTACCACTAACTCCAATCATTTTTTTTAATTACCACTAACTCTATGAAGGTCAATTACTCTTTTTTGGGGCTTCGGCACTTAGGGTGCACTTTCCTATTTTAGAGTTTTAGTGGTTTATGCACTTTCATAGGGTACCCTAGGATTTTAGGCACTTTCATAGGTTATCCTAGGGTTTAGGTTTAGGCACTTTCATAGGGTACCCTAGGATTTTAGGCACTTTCATAGGTTATCCTAGGGTTTAGGTTTAGGCACTTTCATAGGGTACCCTAGGGGTTAGGTTTATGGTGCACTTTCCTATTATAGGGTTTTTAGTAGTTTAGGCACTTTCATAGGTACCCTAAGATTTTATGCACTTTCATAGGGTACCCTAGGGTTTAGGCACTTTTATAGGGTACCTTGGGATTTAGGTGGGGTGGGTAGAGAGAGAGAGAGAGAGAGGAGATTGACGAATGGGAGCTTGACTTTTGCGGAAAAGTTGCTGGGACGGCACATGGTGTCAGAAGACAGCACATGCCTCCATTTTGGAGCGCGCTGTGCATTTTTCCCGAAAAAAATGAGTGCGATGTAAACGGGCCTCCAAAACTGGAGCGGCCCGTCAATAGCTCTTTTTTGTACTCTCCCATTGTTACCCCTGAGGGCCTTTTCGGTTAACTTTTTAGTGTATTTTTTTGTTATTTTTTCTTGAGTTTTACTAGATTCGGGTCAAATTTTTGTGTCATATTGTTCTGCTTGACGAGAGAAATAAAAATATTATAAAAAATATAACTCAAAGTTAAAAAAAAAAAATCATATAAGAAGACACTTACGCTAGTAAAAGACATTATAAAAAAAGACAGTCTTTTATTGGCTTGAGCGTCGTCTTCGGTGAATTAAATGTCTTTTTTCCCAAGGGTGAGAAGTATAATCCAAATTAGCTGTTGCAATGTGGTGCCCTCTAAAACGTATCAAATCCTGTCGCGACAAGTGGTGGCGCTGCCTATTACGACACGTGTAAGTAAGTATAAGTGATTGTAAGAAAGTTGCACACTTTGCATAGATGATGAGACCAACAAGAGTAGTGCATATTTTGATCTTTCAATAAATTTGATTTGAACATACTTATTCTTGTCAATGTAATTTACAATATAAACGTTTTGAATCATTGTCATGAACCGTGCGTAGCCCACAAAATTGAGTCTTGAAAGGTATGGTGGTGATTAGGGGTGCGCACGGTCCGGATCGGATCGGATCGGGATCGGATTCATATGAATCCAATCCTAATATGCGAGTCTCAGTTTTTTAAAAATGCAATCCGTGTCTGGATCAAAAGTCTCACGGTCCGGTTTCAATACAATTTGTGAGTCACGAATCGGTTCCGGTTCTATCAACGGATTTTCAACTTATTCTAAAAAACAGCTTCATCGACTTATTCTAAAAAACAAAATCATCAACCAAACTGATTTCATCCAGTGATTTCATCAACATCGAGATTCTAAATAATAACAGCAAAGAAGGATAATCAACATCCAGATTCTGTGAACGAATTCCTTCATATATAGAGTAGAGATAAGAATGTTTTGGCTCTTTTTTTTTTTTTCCCCTCTAGGTTGATTAAAATATATCCACTGCCGGTGTAAATAAAAGTTTCTTCCAAATCGATTACATTACGCCATGTGGTCCCAAATAGTAGAACATGGGCATATGGCGGTAATCGATTTGGAGGAAACTTTTGTTTACACTAGCAGTGGAAATGACTTAATCTCTAAATGCATGTCCTCCCCTTCTCGTTATGTGTTAGTGACTCTTTGAAATTAGATGACAAATCTAATTAACTACTGGATACTCTTTGTTGTTGTCACACTTGGGATTTCGACCAAGGAGTTTTGGAAAACGGGTTTATATTCGAGTGATCCAAGTGATATTCAAGCGACGTGATTTTGTAAAAAACACTAGTTTTACAACTGTGACTGAGCCAAAATAAATTTGATGAAAAAACTCAGAGTCGCCACTTAACATGATTCTAGGTGTGCCATGTCACCATATAAATAAGTATTTTGGAAAATGAGAAATAAATGCCCCGGGCCGGAAGACCCGGTTTTGTTTAATATAAATGACTCGGTTTATTATTTGGTCTATGATTTTAGAGAAGAAAAGGTTCGGTAATTCACTGTTACCTGTAGGGAAGCCGGAGCACCCTACCCCGCCCTTTTCGCACTCGGAACAAACTTTTCTAAAACAAAATGAGTGGTTGAAGACTTGTAAGGCTAGTAAATGAAGACATATATATATATATATATAGGAGAATGATCCGTTAAGGGATCCCTTAACCAAAAAACCGTGCGGACCAGGGGTATTTTCGACTTTCCGGATCAAATTTTGACGATCCGAACCGCTCAATGTTTTTAAAATGCATTTTCCAAGGTCCACGCGGAAAATCTTCCAAAAAAAATACCCGGAAGGGCTTGATCCATACAGTTTTTGGTTACGGTAAAAACTGTCCATACAGTTTTCGGTAATTGTATGGATCAAGCCCTTCCGGGTATTTTTTTTGGAAGATTTTCCGCGTGGACCTTGGAAAATGCATTTTAAAAACATTGAGCGGTTCGGATTGTCAAAATTTGATCCGGAAAGTCGAAAATACCCCTGGTCCGCACCAAATTTTTGGTTAAGGGATCCCTTAAGAGATCATTACTCTATATATATATATAATGAGAAGAAAAAAATTAATATTTTATCTGAAAATGTATTTTATTGCCTCAGACGTTTACAATATAAAGGGAAAATATGTACAAAATAAAGATTTGGACCGAGCCCGGCCTAAGGGCTGCCTACGTATCTCCGGTCATAGGAGAATCAGGTCGCTACATAGTTCAAGAAGACAAAAAGGCTTTATTTGGGACCGAGCCCTCATCAGGCTACCTACGTATCTCCGGCTTCAGGAGAAATCAGGTCTCACATAGTTCGAGAGAAAAACAGAAGTTTTAGAGAAGTTAACCTTGTTGGGGATTTTAGGCCAGCAAGGTACAGAGGTGTTTCTACCGTACACAGAGGACAATGTCTAGACTCTAGCGATTACAATGCTTGGGGATTAAAAGTAATACATGAAACTGTGGGACATCTGTAACGCCCCCAAGATTTGGGCACGTTAATTATTATTACAAACCATAATAAAGTTTAATCCTTAAACTTCAATACAAATAACAACATCCTCAAACACTATATAGATAATAACCGGGGTGGTTCTAGGTCTTCGTCTATCCCTGCGCCGGGTCATTCCCCACTCCGGCAGCACCTCCAGTTCCATTGGACTGGTCTCCACAGTACTGTTCCTATCCATTTAGATAATCTGACATAATATGTAAAGACTCAGAATTTCCATAAAATTCTTTTTATCTCTTATTCATTTTAATTAATGTGAATGAGTTGATTTATGTTTTGAAATATATTTCTTTCTAAGTATTATGTGTGTGTGTATATCACGGCGTACCGGAGGTTAAGTAAATGGTATGAATACGTATTACAATGTTGTGTGGGTGTTTGGAGATGTTAAAAATGTGTTAGTAATGATCGGGGTTCGAATTGGTGAAGGTGGTAGAAATTTAGAAATTTTCGGTCTTGATACCGGTATGGGTTTTTCTTGATACCGGTATCCAGCTTCATTTTGAGCCATCAGAAATTCTAGATACCGGTATGGGTTTTTCTTGATACCGGTATCCAGCTTCATTTTGAGATATCAGAAACTCTAGATACCGGTATGGCTTTTTCTTGATACCGGTATCCAGGTGCATTTTTCTGCGATTTTTGAGCCCGACACAACCCTCTATAAATAGGGTCTTATACCCATTTCCTCACTCCATAACCACGAAACCAAGCCCTAAAATCACCCCTCTACCTTCTCTCTTCACCCCCACCTCAAACCTAGTGATTTTAACCTCAATACATCTCAAAACTTCAAGATCTACACATTGGATTCGTGATTCTCCCTTGGATTTTGGGTTTTTCACTCAAGGAGGTAAGAACTCTTGATTTGGGTCTTGTTCTTTCTTCACCCACGTTTTTCCCTCTCTCTCTTTGATTGTGAGTGTAACCTCACCCTTGTGACTCGTTTTTTTACTTGATTTTGTCTCTTGAACGCGTAGTGGAGCTTCGGTAGAGGTCATTCTTGGAGTTTGGGGTCAAAATCAGTTGAGTACTCTAGGGTTTTGCTCAAAACCCATCTTGGTAGGGAAATTTCTACTTCTCCTAAGTGTAATTGAATGTATTGTGTGTGTATGGCTCTCACAAGTGATTAATCTCCCTTGTTTCATAAAAACCCCTTTGATTAACCCATCTTATAGTCCCATTGAGTTGATTAGAGCTTGATCTATGGTTATTGTTTACCCCCTGCTTAAATTAGTTGTTACTTAACCTATTTGTTGCTTGTTGGATTGATTTTGGGTCGTGGTTGCAACAAAAATGGTGTCCATGTGAAGTTTCCCCTACAATTGAGTTTTGAGCTATTTCTGGCTTGTTGTCTAGAACCCGCTCGGGCGTTTTTTTTTCACAGATTGTGTTTACGAATTCGTTTTGGTGTTCATGTCATTTCTATTGCACTTGCTTGGTTCCTGATTACATATTTCACTTGTAAAACTTGATTTCTCATTCCGGTAACACTTAGACACTAATAGAGGATTGTGGAACGTGAGACGATATTTGTAGTGGATTGTTGGATGGATTAATGGGGGCACAATACGTAGAATGAGACAAGGTAATGTTTTATGTTAAGTAGTGGTTACGAGACACTATTGGAAAGATAATGTGAAACTTGGGTTACATTATGACGCATGGATTATATTGACATGAGGTTGAGATTGGAACTTGCTAAATGAAATTTTGAATGTAAAGCATGATGACACGGGGCCCGAAAGGGTATGCTCGGAGTGACACGGGGCCCGAAAGGGTATGCCCGGAGTGACACGGGGCCTATATGGCATGCCGGGAGTGACACGGGGCCTTTATGGTATGCCCGGAGTATAATGAATGAAAAGAATGGATAAGAAGTATGAGATGAATGTTTTGGGAACACTTATGGCGTTTTGGTCACGTATTGGGCATGAGAGGTGATAGTAAACGGAATCCAGTAGCTTATGTGTCGGTTTAAAGGTTGTTAACCATTAATATTTCTTAATCCTTGTCACGTAACTTATATTTTTTCCTTGTCTATCACTCACATGCATCTCATTGCATTTAGGTTTGGTAGAATTTTCTCTACTGGGCTAGTGTAGCTCAACCTATCAGTTTACAGGTACCCAGCACGGAGGAGCATGACATTGATTTGCGTGACATAATACGTCCGAGTCGCACATGCAACATCATGGTATTATGCCAGGGTTACACGAAATGCAACACCGTGAGCAAAGCCCAGTAGTTCACTACGCTACACGTCTAAGTAGCAATTCTAGAACAATAAGCTCATAAACAGTATATAAAGCTTGTGAACAGTAAATCATGCGAATAATCATACGTGTCAATACGGATCAGAGTAAACATGCGCAGAAAACAATATCTCGTAACAGTGTCTCGAACTGTGTCACGTGTCATTTCGTCAAAATAATCTCTCGATCAGTTTCTCAAACTTAACTCATTATTCAACCGTTTTCTCAAAAATCAATCATTATTCTCATATCGGTGCCTCTCGCGGCATTCTTATTCAAATTTCATCATCTCCCATCACTCCGAAAGTTATTGGTCCGTTTCCGCCTCCTCTCAGCTGACGGTACCAACCTTTCCGCTCGAGGTTCCGGTTATCGTGCATCACCGAACTTAACAGCCTATTTGCACGGTCCGACTACCCCGCGACTCACATGACACAGTCCCGGCCGTCTTGCATCACCGAACTTAACAGCCTGTTTGCAAGTCCGCTCACCGTGTGTTGTGCACGCTTAGCCCAAACATCCTAGTTCTCTCCGCGAACTGGAGGTGGCGCTTTCGCTGCACTACCGCAATCAATACCATTCCTCCAAATTCTCTCCGCGAATTTGAGGTGGCAACAAATCATCTCATCTCATCTCATTTCATTTCATTTCCCGAAAATCTCATTTCATTTCTCAAAAATTTCATTTCTCATTTCAAAACTCATTTTCATTCCCATCACTATTTTCTCATTAACAGTTATTCAAGTTCGCGTCCGGTGACATAACGTATCGCGTACGTGCTCAGTGCCACATGCACAAAATCATGCTCATGCAATATCCCATAATTTTCCTCTAAATTCATATCTCCTCAAATACACCTTTCTCACATAAAATCATGCATTAAAAATAATCCATCTCTCTAAAACATATTGTTTCCTCTAGAAACTTTTCCCACATCAAATCATACATCTCAATACACTAACTTTTCCAAAAAAATTAATATTTTCCAATTCTCTCAAATAAAATATATTTCTCAACCAAAAGTCCCATTTCTTTCTTGTCCTCTTTCAACTATTTTATTTCTCTCAAAGAAATAAAACTACACAACTTGCTCTTTCTAAAAACAATTAATCACAAACTCTTTTTTTTCTAGCAATTCCTTGCCATAAATTAACTCCACTAATTTATGAACTCTCCAAAAACATTTAATCTCTCTAAAAATATACTCTTTATATTTCTAGAAAACTCACCTTTTTAAATAACTCCAATAAAACATACTTTTCCTCTATCTAGAAAAATCACACTTTCTTTCTAGAAAATTTATTCAAACCACTTCACAAATATTTTGGAAAAATCTTTCTAGAAATAAACTATGAAAAATCCTCTCTTCATATTTATTAAATGAAAATCCATACTTCCTTACCAAAATAAACAATAGCAACTCTTTCAAATAAATACTTCATTTATTTAAGAGCAATATTTCAAACAAGCAACTCATTAGTTAATCAACCAAGATTAACTAATTTTCCCAAGAAATAATAACAATCAATATACTAGAACCTTGTCTAGTGCAAAACAAAACACAACTTCTAATTAACTTCTAATCACTTCTAATTACCTTCTAATTACTTCCAATCTTACTAATCCACTTCCAATTTCATGAAGAACTATACTAATTAGAATTCAATAAACTTTCTTGTTAATCTTTGCACAAGAAATTCACTTTCTAAACTACTAAGAAACATGCTTAGTAATTAACACATGCATAAATATAACTTAATCAACTCTAAAATCATGCTTAGAGAACTAATAAGAACAACTTATTGGAACTAAAATTAACTAATTAGAAGAGTAGTTTAGTAAACTACCTTAGTTTCCCGGGTGTTAACCGGAAGCCGATTAGCAATCCTTTGGAGAAGAAAACCCTTAAACTACCTAGCTAACTCACTAATTAGCTTAGTAAGTAGCTAAATTAGGAACTAAATAAGGTGGCTAAAAGGTGGTTAAAGTAGTTGGTTTGTTGGGAAAATAGGAGACAAACAAAGAAGGAAAGATAAAAGGTGGCCAAATGAACAAAGCATGGGCTATTTATAGGCAAAGTGACCTCTCTCTTCCTCTTCCAAAATTTTTGGTGCTCCCTCCCTCTCTCTACCGAAAATTCATGCATGAATGGGAGTTAATGTGATGCTAGAATAGCACATGGCAAGTACCAAGGTGGCAAGTCTAGGCCTAGGTAGGAATCTAGGTCCTATGGGTCTAGATGCTTGCTAGGTGTACCAAATGGGGTAAATACAATGTAGCTAATGGTGGGGGAAAAAATATACCTCCCGCTGTGTAGGTTTTTGCATGGTCACCTTTGTTACGGGGTGTTTTTAGGAGCTAAATTCACCCAATGTGCATGTGAAAGCATTAATTGGCTAAGGGTAGCCCTAACTAGCTTCAAATAGGTGGGAATATTCTTCCTTAATTTAGGGAAGTTTGTCCCTAGCTTACTTGGGAGCCAAGGCCTAATTCTATTAGGCTTAGGTTGTGTAGTTTGTGCTCAAATGCATGTATTGTGTGGGTATGTGTAGGTTACTCCAAAAATAGCAAGGCTTATTCTAACTAGTTTTGGGTACAAAACCTAGGCTTAGGAAACTTCCCTCAATTGCCCATTACTTGTGCAAGTGAACTTGCATTAAATCATGCATGTGCAAGTGTACCAATTCATGCACACACACACACCACTCTCTCTCTTTCTACCGAGCTCTCTCTCTCGGCATCTCTCTCTCGGCATCTCTCTCTCTCTCTCTCTCTCCCTCTCTCTCTCTCTCTCTCTCTCTCTCTCTCTCTCTCTCTCTCTCTCTCTAACTTTGGTCAATATAACAAGTTCCAATGGTGAGGGGACTACACCATGCCGTACTATGGTTGGTTGAGTGAAGTAATGGTAGTACTTGGGTAGGTTTCGGGTATTAAGTTCGGTCCCCGGGTGCTACGGTAGTGTAACGGATGTGTTACTCGGTCTCGTACGCGCATAAACATGGCTAGAATTTCCTTTATTCGATTTAAAAGAATAAAATAATATTTTAATAGAAAAAATATTCCGATAAACCGAAAATTAAAATCAATAATTAATTTATTAAACGAAATTTTTATTTACGAAAATCCGGGTCGTTACAACCTATCCCCCTTAACAAATTTCGTCCTCGAAATTCGATCACACTATAGACGGAAACAAATGCGAGTAATTGATTTTCATAGCCTCTTTCCTTTCCCACGTAGTTTCTTCCATTCCTTGGTGCTTCCATAAAACTCGGACCAGACGAATCGTCTTATTACGGATACGCTTCTCCATTACATCTTGTATTTCCATTGGTTCTTCCTCAAAAGTCGGATCTTCGTTGATGCTGAGATCCTCCCAATTGAGCACGTGCGTAGGCAATGCTAAGTATTTCCGTAGCATCGATACATGAAATACATCGTGCACCCGATCAAGTTGCGGCGGTAGAGCTAACCTATACGCTACTTCCCCGATTCGTTCCAAAATCTGGAAGGGTCCTATATATCGTGGTGAAAGCTTGCCCTTTTTCCCGAATCTAATCACTCCTCTTCGAGGTCGAATCTTAAGAAAAACATGATCTCCTTCCGAAAATGATAACGGTCGATTCCTCCGATCAGCGTAACTTTTCTGGCGGCTCTGAGCAGTAAGTAACCTTTGTCGGATGGTCTTGACCTTCTCAGTCGTCTCTCTAACCATCTCGGGTCCCAATAATCCCGATTCTCCGGCGTCGGTCCAACAAATAGGTGATCTACACGGGCGACCATATAATGCTTCATAAGGTGCCATCTCAATACTGGTTTGGTAACTGTTGTTATATGCAAACTCAACTAACGGCAGGTGTCGCTCCCAATTTCCCGAAAAATCTAGAGCACAAGCTCTCAACATATCTTCTAAAATCTGGATTGTCCTTTCCGTTTGTCCATCGGTTTGTGGGTGAAAAGCAGTACTGAGCCACAGATTCGTTCCTAGGGCTCTCTGTAGTCCATTCCAAAACTGAGAGACAAATCTGGGGTCTCGATCAGATACAATGGATACAGGCACACCGTGAAGTCGGACTATCTCTTGGATATAAAGCGTTCCCAATGCCTCCATGCTTTCGGTCATCTTAACAGGGAGAAAATGAGCTGACTTAGTGAGTCGATCCACGATCACCCACACAGCTGTGTTTGACCTTAGTGATTTAGGCAATCCCGTCACGAAATCCATCGAAATATGTTCCCACTTCCATTCAGGAATCGGCAATGGTTGCAGATCTCCTCCAGGTTTCTGATGTTCGGCCTTAACTTGCTGACAAACGAGGCAAGTCGACACAAATCTAGCTACGTCTTTCTTCATTCCTTCCCACCAATAAGTTCTCCGTAAATCGTGATACATCTTAGTGCCACCTGGATGAATAGCGAAATTTGAGTGGTGAAATTCTCGAAGTACCGCTTCTCGGAGTGTACCGATATTTGGCACGAATATCGATCCTCGAAATCTCAAGCTGTTATCCGCAGCGTGTATCGTCCATCCTGTTAATTCCTTCCCCATTCAGAGCTGAGATCGGATAAACTCACAATCTTGCTCAAACGTCTGGGCTAGAAGAATCTCTCGATGCAAAGCTGGTTTCGCGATCAAAGTACACAAACGCGCTTGCTCTCCTTCCGACGAGGGTTTAAGATTAAACTCATTGAGCGTATCCACCATCTCCCATTCCTTTATAGCTATCTTGGCTTTTTGCGCTCGATCCTTCCGACTTAGAGCGCCAGCGACAACATTCGCTTTACCAGGGTGATATGACAGGGTAAACTTGTAATCATCTATGTATTCCATCCACCTTCTCTGTCTCATATTCAACTCCTTTTAAGTGAACAGATACTTGAGACTGTTGTGGTCAGTGAACACCTCAAACTGCTCACCGTAGAGATAATATCTCCATGATTTGAGAGCAAAAACTACGGCTGCTAACTCCAAGTCATGAGTAGGGTAGTTTTTCTCATGTGGCCTCAACTGTCTTGATCCATATGCTACAACCTTCCCTTCTTGCATCAACACGCAACCTAATCCTTCCTTAGAAGCATCACAGTACACTTGATAACCAATATCTCTCTCGGGAATAATCAGAATTGGTGCACTGGTTAACCTCTTCTTCAATTCTTGGAATACTTTTTCACACTTATCAGACCATTCAAACTTGATACCTTTCTGTGTCAATCTGGTCATTGGTCAGGCTAAGATAGAAAAATCTGGTATAAACTTCCGGTAATATCCCGCTAATCCTAGAAAACTGCGGATTTCAAACACCGAGGTCGGTCGCTTCCAATTCAACACAGCCTCTATTTTGCTGTTATCCACCGCTATTCCTTCCTTAGACACCACGTGTCCTAAGAATTTAACTGTTTCTAGCCAAAAGTCGCACTTACTGGCCTTGCCATAGAGCTGGTTGTCTCTAAGCACTTGTAATGCTAGGCGGAGATGTCCTTCATGTGCTTCTCTACTGGCTGAATATATCAGTATGTCATCAATGAACACTACCACAAATCTGTCCAGATAGGGCTGGAAAATCTTGTTCATGAGACACATGAATACTGCTGGAGCGTTTGTCAGACCAAACGGCATTACTACATACTCGTAGTGTCCATATCTGGTCCTGAATGCAGTCTTAGAGATATCCTCGTCTCTAATTCTTAACTGATGGTATCCTGATCTCAAATCGATTTTCGAGAAACAGGTCGCTCCTCTCAACTGATCAAACAGGTCATCGATCCTAGGCAAAGGATAACGGTTTTTAATCGTCACTTGGTTCAACTGCCTATAATCAATGCATAGACGAAGAGTTCCCTCCTTCTTCTTCACAAACAATGCTGGTGCTCCCCACGGTGAAGTACTAGGTCGAATAAATCCTTTATCCAACAACTCCTGTAGCTGAATCTTCAACTCTCTCAACTCAGCTGGTGCCATACGGTACGGGGCTATCGATATCGGTGCAGTCCCAGGTTGCAATTCAATGGTGAAGTCTATCTCTCTTCTAGGTGGTAATCCGGGAAGATCTTCTGGAAACACGTCTGCATACTCACAAACAACGTGTGGCAGTCCAGGCTTCTCTTGGTCAGATTCTTCCAACTGGAGACTAGCAAGCCATCCACACAGTTGGTTCTGCCTTTTCGAGCGTCTAGTCGTAAAATTCACGGTCTGTCTATCCCCCTTAAATCAGAAACGAGTCCCTTCAGGGGTAAAAGCCGTTACTATTTTCTGACGACAATCTATGACTGCTCGATGCCTAGATAACCAATCCATGCCCAATATCACATCAAAATCCTCCATCTCGATAACACGCAGATCACAGGTCAATCGGACATTAGAGACTTCTATCTCGCACTCCCGACAGACTAGTTTGACTGATACCTTATCCCCTAGTGGCGATGCTATTGTCATACTGGTTCTTAGGGGTTCAGTTTCTAGTTCCAACTTAGATACACACACAGAAGAAATAAACGAATGCGATGCTCCAGAGTCAAATAAGGCTTGTACGCAGGTACTGAATAACAGTAGCGTACCTTGGATCACAGTCGGGTCCTGTTCCTGATCCTCGGCCTGTAGGGCAAAAATGCGACCTCCCGCATTTGGTTGTGCCTTGACAAGCTGCTTCCCATTCCACTGATTCAGAGGTGCTGGCCTTGCTATCTGTTGCATAGGCTGTTTTCCGAAATTCTGGTACTGCTGTGGCTGCTGGTTTCCAAAGCTCATCTGTCCATCCTTCCTAGGGTGTGGGCAGTTGCGACTGATATGTCCGTAACCGGAACAGTTGTAACAGCGCACTAACTGACTCTCACGCCCCATACTTGACGGTGGTTGGCGGTTGTCGTTCCTCCTCCAGTTCTGGTTGTGGGAATGGTTAGGGTTCGGTCTAGCTGGATAGGGTCCACGGTTATTACTGGTATTACTGTTCTGATTGGTACGAATCGGTCCTCCATTTCCTCCTACTGGTCTCTTGCTGCGGAAATCTTGCTCCTCTCGCTCTAATCTCAGCGCACAATTCACCACTTCTGCATAAGTGGAGAGTCCGAGTCCCACAACAGTTCTGCGGGTAGAGCCTAGTCCCCATTCAAACTTCCTTGCCTTTGCTTCCTCAGTTGGAATTAAAGCAGGAGCATAGCGGGACAACTCTTCGAACTTTGCTGTGTACTGAGACACAGTCATAGAACCTTGGCGCAATTCCTGGAATTCCAGAACCTTGGCCTGTCTGACCGGAGCAGGAAAATACTTATCGAGAAACAGATTCTCGAACTCCGCAAATGTCATGGTGTTGACATTGTGGGTACTCTCAATCAATTCCCACCAATATCGAGCTTCTCCTTGTAGCTGATAAGCTGCAAGTGCTACACAATGCCCATTTTCCTCGATTCCCAAGGTACTCAGAATAACCTTGATGCTTTTGAGCCAAGCTTTGGCTACAATCGGGTCAGGCTCTCCGTGAAAAACAGGGGGTCGACGCTTACAAAACTCGTTTATAGCTTGCGTGCGGTTCATAGGAGCAAGTGGATGATTAGCATTGACATTAGGTGGGGGTCGGTTAGCGTTAAGTGCAGCAATAAATGCTTGCATCAGTTGTGTAACATCAGCTCCGTTGGCTCCGTTAGAAGTATCGTCTCCATTTCTACGTCCATTTCGCGTATTTGCCATCTCGGTGCTAGAAATTGTTCGGGGAATAAGTCTAATGAGTAAAAGATTCGATTATCTAAAACTGAAATTTCATATTTCATAAACATTCTAGTCATGCACACAATATAATATCCGTGGCATGATGCCGATACAGTGGTCAAAACGTACATCAGCCGAGTACTACATCCATTACAACGGGTTACATCAGAATACTAGTCCTACTACAATACGATAATGTCAGCCTATATAGTATTGACTAACGCTGCCTACTGGATATGGAAATAAGCCTTGAGAGCTTCTCCATGAGCTCGCTCGGCCATGGTCAACTCAATCTCGTGGCGCTGCAGAACTTGCTCAAAGACCTGGTCAGGGGTAAGCGGAGGCTCTTCCACTAGTGGCTCTAGCACTGGAATCTCGAAACAGTACGGCTCAGCATTGAATGGTACTAAATCTGCCATGGCTAGGTCGAACTGGTATGTCGGCTCTATTGGTGCAGGCAGAGGTGGTAGCTGCTCCATCACAGGGATCTCATACAGGTTGCATTCTAAGTCCTGATCATAAACAAGTCCAGGCTGGTACATCACCACTGGTGGTGTAGCTAGCACGGTGAAGAGATGGTACTGGGGCGGCGTAGGGTCCACTGGCGCACTGTCTAGCAAAGTCATGAGTTGGGTGCAGGACAGACTGGTAGTATACTCCTCTCCAGGCAGGGTAACAAAAGCCATATCCTACAAGATAGGAATTATATATTAGACTTAAAGTATATAGACAATAATAGATCAACGGAAACTCTAAGTACACTGCTAAGAAACTGAGAATACTAGAACTGGAAATGCTACTTGTTATTACAAGCCGACAAGTCTATTGACTTGCTACAAAATGGGGTTTAAGTTCAACCCTTACAACCACTTACAACACAAGTTCGAAATAGTGCAACTAAAATCAACATAGTCTCCAAATACATAGATAGCAAATAGTTAGCCTAACTACTGTTAGGTCCTAGCTAAAGTCTCCATCAGAATACACCCGTCTACAGAAACATCCCCGGGTAATGAGATCTCATGGTGCTCTCTTTCTCCACTGTCACCTCCGTCAGTCCAAAACACCTCCATGTGATCCTCAACCTCAGGTCCAGATAGTAACGTCCCGTCGGGTCAATGTAGGGTTCTTTGTGCACAGGCACCTCAGTGTAGGTTTCCAAGTCTCCGAAATCCAAGTGATTGGAGATGATGCGGTGTTCATCAGCAGGTCGGGTACGGAACACTCGGGTAAACAGTACCTTGTTGGAGTAGACATTAGCATAGCCCTGCGGCACGTCCAAAGTATAGTGGTGGTTCACACATGGCTGAGTAACACGGATTGGACCCATAAAGTACTGCTGGGTCTGTGGTTTCAGCGGGCAGGGGTAAATTGGGAAAACCTCAATGTAGCAGTAGGAGCCAGGCTGAAGGCTAGTCATGTGGCTGTGCCAAGAGGTAAAATGTGGAAACACAATTCCCAATGGGTACGGGATGGGGTCTTCCACTTCACTCTCGGGTTCAGATTCTTGGGGTACTTGGTTCTCTTCCTGTTCTGCCTCAATTTCTATGGCCTCATAGTCAACCAGCCAATCATTGTAGTCAAAACCTGGTGGGGGTCCATCATCTTCCTCATACAGATCCTCCTCATCCTCTTCACTCTCATCATCCTCAAATTCCGGGTGAGACATATACCCTTCCTCATTCTCCGGTTCCTCCGGGTCACTTTCATCAGAGTCACTAAGGGTAGTGGGTGGAAATGTGCCATGCTCACGGAGATAGGCTGCCATAAGCGGATACTGGTTCGTGTAGTCAAAGTACGGATCAAGGTCTGATAGTGGCAGGCTAAACCTCCTTTTGAACTCTTTGATCTCCGCTACCAACTCAGGGCTCAAAGGGGCCATCTACAAAAATCACATCTAATCAATACCAACACATAGACCCAACGAAACACTAAGGAAAACAAACCTTATTGGGTTCTATTACTCATTTTCTTATTTCTTTTATTACTAGCTTAGTGTCTACCCATTTACCAAAGGCTGGGGGGTTGAACCTAAAGCTCTGATACCAAGCTGTAACGCCCCCAAGATTTGGGCACGTTAATTATTATTACAAACCATAATAAAGTTTAATCCTTAAACTTCAATACAAATAACAACATCCTCAAACACTATATAGATAATAACCGGGGTGGTTCTAGGTCTTCGTCTATCCCTGCGCCGGGTCATTCCCCACTCCGGCAGCACCTCCAGTTCCATAGGACTGGTCTCCACAGTACTGTTCCTGTCCATTTAGATAATCTGACATAATACGTCCGAGTCGCACATGCAACATCATGGTATTATGCCAGGGTTACACGAAATGCAACACCGTGAGCAAAGCCCAGTAGTTCACTACGCTACACGTCTAAGTAGCAATTCTAGAACAATAAGCTCATAAACAGTATATAAAGCTTGTGAACAGTAAATCATGCGAATAATCATACGTGTCAATACGGATCAGAGTAAACATGCACAGAAAACAATATCTCGTAACAGTTTCTCGAACTGTGTCACGTGTCATTTCGTCAAAATAATCTCTCGATCAGTTTCTCAAACTTAACTCATTATTCAACCGTTTTCTCAAAAATCAATCATTATTCTCATATCGGTGCCTCTCGCGGTATTCTTATTCAAATTTCATCATCTCCCATCACTCCGAAAGTTATTGGTCCGTTTTCGCCTCCTCTCAGCTGACGGTACCAACCTTTCCGCTCGAGGTTCCGGTTATCGTGCATCACCGAACTTAACAGCCTGTTTGCACGGTCCGACTACCCCGCGACTCACACGACACAATCCCGGCCGTCTTGCATCACCGAACTTAACAGCCTGTTTGCAAGTCCGCTCACCGTGTGTTGTGCACGCTTAGCCCAAACATCCTAGTTCTCTTCGCGAACAGGAGGTGGCGCTTTCGCTGCACTACCGCAATCAATACCATTCCTCCAAATTCTCTCCGCGAATTTGAGGTGGCAACAAATCATCTCATCTCATCTCATTTCATTTCATTTCCCGAAAATCTCATTTCATTTCATTTCCCGAAAATCTCATTTCATTTCATTTCCCGAAAATCTCATTTCATTTCTCAAAAATTTCATTTCTCATTTCAAAACTCATTTTCATTCCCATCACTATTTTCTCATTAACAGTTATTCAAGTTCGCGTCCGGTGACATAACGTATCGCGTACGTGCTCAGTGCCACATGCACAAAATCATGCTCATGCAATATTCCATAATTTTCCTCTAAATTCATATCTCCTCAAATACACCTTTCTCACATAAAATCATGCATTAAAAATAATCCATCTCTCTAAAACATATTGTTTCCTCTAGAAACTTTTCCCACATAAAATCATACATCTCAATACACTAACTTTTCCAAAAAAATTAATATTTTCCAATTCTCTCAAATAAAATATATTTCTCAACCAAAAGTCCCATTTCTTTCTTGTCCTCTTTCAACTATTTTATTTCTCTCAAAGAAATAAAACGACACAACTTGCTCTTTCTAAAAACAATTAAACACAAACTCTTTTTTTTCTAGCAATTCCTTGCCATAAATTAACTCCACTAATTTATGAACTCTCCAAAAACATTTAATCTCTCTAAAAATATACTCTTTATATTTCTAGAAAACTCACCTTTTTAAATAACTCCAATAAAACATACTTTTCCTCTATCTAGAAAAATCACACTTTCTTTCTAGAAAATTTATTCAAACCACTTCACAAATATTTTGGAAAAATCTTTCTAGAAATAAACTATGAAAAATCCTCTCTTCATATTTATTAAATGAAAATCCATACTTCCTTACCAAAATAAACAATAGCAACTCTTTCAAATAAATACTTCATTTATTTAAGAGCAATATTTCAAACAAGCAACTCATGAGTTAATCAACCAAGATTAACTAATTTTCCCAAGAAATAATAACAATCAATATACTAGAACCTTGTCTAGTGCAAAACAAAACACAACTTCTAATTAACTTCTAATCACTTCTAATTACCTTCTAATTACTTCCAATCTTACTAATCCACTTCCAATTTCATGAAGAACTATACTAATTAGAATTCAATAAACTTTCTTGTTAATCTTTGCACAAGAAATTCACTTTCTAAACTACTAAGAAACATGCTTAGTAATTAACACATGCATAAATTAACTTAATCAACTCTAAAATCATGCTTAGAGAACTAATAAGAACAACTTATTGGAACTAAAATTAACTAATTAGAAGAGTAGTTTAGTAAACTACCTTAGTTTCCCGGGTGTTAACCGGAAGCCGATTAGCAATCCTTTGGAGAAGAAAACCCTTAAACTACCTAGCTAACTCACTAATTAGCTTAGTAAGTAGCTAAATTAGGAACTAAATAAGGTGGCTAAAAGGTGGTTAAAGTAGTTGGTTTGTTGGGAAAATAGGAGACAAACAAAGAAGGAAAGATAAAAGGTGGCCAAATGAACAAAGCATGGGCTATTTATAGGCAAAGTGACCTCTCTCTTCCTCTTCCAAAATTTTCGGTGCTCCCTCCCTCTCTCTACCGAAAATTCATGCATGAATGGGAGTTAATGTGATGCTAGAATAGCACATGGCAAGTACCAAGGTGGCAAGTCTAGGCCTAGGTAGGAATCTAGGCTAGGAATCTAGGTCCTATGGGTCTAGATGCTTGCTAGGTGTACCAAATGGGGTAAATACAATGTAGCTAATGGTGGGGGAAAAAATATACCTCCCGCTGTGTAGGTTTTTGCATGGTCACCTTTGTTACGGGGTGTTTTTAGGAGCTAAATTCACCCAATGTGCATGTGAAAGAATTACACTACAACAAATTCTCCTTCTTGCTACAAAAATCTTTCCCACAAAATAAATTTTGTCACTATATGTTCACTTGTTGTGACAAAATTTTATTTTGTGGCATCAAACCATATAGGGTGGAGTTTATGTGACAAAATCAATTTCGTTGCAATACTTTGTCACAATAAGTGTGGCGGGAAAATTTCCCGCCGGCGGGAAATCAATATTGCCACTTAATGATTTTGTCACAATTAGTTTGCCACTATAAAGTCCTGTTTTGGATATATTGTGACGAAACTGTTTGTCACAGCAAGTTATTATTATTACTACAAATTATTTTGTTGTAAAAGAGTTGGAATTTTACCTATAGTGACGAAAATAAACTTCTTCGCAATAAGTGCATGGACTTGCTACGGAATTATTTGTCACAATATATTTAGTTATTCTTACAAAATCTCATTTGTGGCAGCAAGATTACAAGGTGGAGCTCCGGTGACAATACTAATTTTGTCACGATAGTTAGTCACAACAACTTTGACAAAAATTGAGTCTTATTACATAATATATTTGTCACTATATATTTGTGGCAATAAAAAAAATAAAAACATAAGGCTACAAAATATGTTGTCATAATAAAATACTATTACATATAGGTACAAAATATTTTGTTACAATAAAATATTACTTTTGGGTACAAAATATTTTGTCACAGTATATAAAATTGAAGCGTATCTCAATAAATCAAACTATTTTAAAAATCGAGCCCATCGATTTTGTCGTGCTTATTGATACAATCGTTCTCATAAAAATTTGGCTTGATCGAGTTTAAAAAGCTCCTTAATCGGGATAAAATTACTTTTTTGAGTGATACTTTTTGTCTGATTAAATGTGTACCGATATCCAACCAGCTTTATTTTTGGCACGAATGAAGTAATCCATAACATCTAAAAAATAGATGGTTCTGATTGCCAAAATAAAACTCCCTTGGGAAAAAAGATGGTCCACTATATTACTTTAATGCCTTGAGGTGCATTAAATCTATTCAATCATGCGGGTGCTGATATTCAATGATCTCTGATTTTTGTGACAAATGCCGGAATCAATGAGACGTAAAGCCCTAATGGTTTTGATTGACTGTGGTAAGAATTGACTTGTTAATGACCTTAAAAACTACCCTAGATGTAATTGATAACAAACTAAGTCTTGTATTAATTGTACTTGAATATACAGAGATTACAGGTGACTGATAAGCAATTATGATGATTTTTTTTGTCAAAAGTTGAGAGATAGTATTCATCAAAGATTCCCATGGGGAAAGATTGGGAGTCCACAGATCGGACACTCCAACGAAAACATGTCACATAAATACAATGAGAAAGCGTATGACCAAACCAACGGAACACACCGGACAAAATCCGGCCTAAAACCGGACATAACCGGCCTAAAGCCGGACAAAACACAAAAGAAACGAGAAAAAAGATACACTCCCCTTCGTCGCTGAGCAGCCCATCTCTAACCAAACCTCCAATCGGTCACGCGCCTCTACCGGAGGCCTAAGAAGCCGCCGGAACCCGTAAGGTTACAAAGGAGGAGCAGACGAATCGTAACGCCCAACAGGGCTGCGGAACGCCAAGTTCCAACGATTGGCGAACGGAAGGCGGATCTGGTGCAGAAGGGGAAGGGGAAACCAGATCTAGAAAGGGGATTAGTCCCTCCCCTCCCGCCGCCCAAAGGGTGTGCAACCCATGGAGGGGGAGGGGAAGGAAGGGCTGCAATGGTGGGGCTGTGAAGAGTTGAGATAGAGAGAGCGGCTCCTAGGGTTTTCAGATTGTTCTCTCTAGCAATTATGATGATTGAGACCATTGATTTTGGTATGGTAATTAATTTATTCATTCTTATTAAAAATTGACTCGATCGAGTTTAGAAAGCTCCTTGATCGGGACACAATTTCTTACTTGAATGATACTTTAAATGTCCATTGACACGCAATCAACTTTATTGTGGGTATAAATGAAGTATTCCATAATATTTAAAGAATAGACGGGTTTGATTTCCAAAAAAAACACTCGGGTGGTGCTTTGATCTTGTAGTCACCGTTCTTAGGCGGAGTCCAGTATAAGTCAATAATGCATTAAGATGTAAATGTGACCTGATCGCGTAGTCTCCATTATCTAATGATCTCCGACTTCGGTGAAAATGATGGTATCATCGAGACATGAAATCCTAGCGATTCTAATCGACGTTTATGAAAAATAAATTTGTAATTACTTTAATTCTACACGTAATTGATAACAAACTATGTCTTGTACTATAGTTGAGATGTACATGAGTCATGTGACCTCGACACAATCACGGTGATCAAGACCGTTGATTTAGTTTTACTTATTAATTAGATAATCTTTGTAAAAATTTAAATCAATCGGATTTAGAAAGTTTATTTATCGAGACAAAATTTCTTCAACGAAATGAGTTTTTTTCCGATCAACTTTGCAGTGATACCCAATAAACTTCAGTCTTGGGATGAAAGATTTATTTCACATATAATGTTAATGGTAGATGATTCCGATCACTTAAAAAAGTTCTTAGGTGGGGCCCAGTTCATACAAAAATGCTACTTGTACAACTATTTCGGCTCCAACCATTTACAACCCCCTCACATACACGTGGGGTCTACACCTATAATTGTGTGTGGGTCCCACATGTATGTGAGAGGGTTGTAAATGGTTGGAATCGAAATGGTTGTACATGTAGCATGATTCCAGTTCATACACCATAGGAAATCAATGCCTCGGGGTGCATTAAGCGTCTTGTGATGACATTATTGTCAATATACAACGATCTCTGATTTTCTGGTTGCTAAAGGGGGTGTTCCACTAACAAAAAACTATTTTTTCCAAACACCGAGACAAGTCATTCTCTCACAACACATCACATAAAAAACCGTGAAAACAAGTTTTTTCAAAAAACTGGGTTAGTGGAACACCCCCTGAATTCTCAAGATGTAAAATCCTAATAGTTCAGATTGATCATTTTAAAATATCCTTGGCGATTAAGTTAGCAACCTGATCAAGCACTTACATTTATCCGATTGGTCACTAAAAAATTTATTACAAAATTAATGAACGGTTTGGTTTATTTCTGTGAGACACCGAAGTGGGTTTGACACACCTATTGGTACCATGCACCGTGGTTGGTACGTATTATATAATGAAAAATATTGGAATTATAGTTAAACTCTTTAAAAAGAGAAAAGAAAAAAATCCTATTCTAACTAAATAATATTGGAATCATAATTAAACTCCTGTAAATTAAGGGGTACCGACTCCCATGTACAAACCATGTACAAACAGCTTCACGAATGATCCAAACCGTTCATTCATCCTAGAATAATTTCCCTAGGGGCCCCACGAGAAATTAGTTCCATTGGACGTGCGTAAGTGGTTGATCCAAAAACCCCCGGTTTCATTCGAAACAATTTGGGTGAAATGGGGGATTTTTGGATCAACCACTTATGCGCGCTTGATGGTCCTGATTTCTCTCGGGGTCCCTCGATAAATTATTCTAAGATAAATGAACTATTTGGATCGTTCGTGTGGAACCCATAAATATGTCCCGGCCCGAAGCCGATCTGTACATAGTTTATGCATATTAATCAGTATAAATAGCAGATTGATTAAACTATCATATTCCTTGAAAAAAAAGAAGAAGAAAAGGAACCCATTCTCTGCCAGATTTCTTTTCTTTATCTTAAAAAAGGAAAAGCAAAGAGAACCATTCTTTATCCCAATCAGTCCATCCCAAGAACAAAGTCTATTACGTACAGGAGCAAACTCCATCCCAAGCCGAACCACCGACTACCCCACGTCCTACTCAAACACGATGGGATATAGCAGCATAAATTCTACGTTCGCGCGCTTCTCTCCCCCTCCAATTTCGTTTCCCTCCATACCGATCCTTGGGGATAAACTCAGTTATCTCTATCTCCATTATCTTCCACAACAATCTGTTCTCTTTCTCTCTCCGCAACTCTGGTAATATATTAAGCTTTTAGGCTGTAGATTCTTTTACAATTTAGGGAAAACTTTCTTAATTTCAATTTCTCTTTGGTCTTTGGCCTTAATTTTTGTCTAACAAAGTTTGGTGCCCTAATTTTAATCTTGTTTGAATCATGATTTTCGTTTTTTTTTTCTTTTTACAGGGAGTCGATTTCTTAAACCAAAGGACAAATAGTTACAGGTATGTTGATTACGAGAATCTTAGCTATATATTTGTTTCCCCCCTTTTTCAAGAGGAATTCTTTGAGTTGACTGGTGTGTTCATGTATTTAGATTTTGTGTCGTTAATTGTGTGTTGAAGTTAGGTTAATGGTTAGGTTTAGAACTGGGATCATATGTTGCATCTGCTAGTTTGCTATTATGCTGCTATCTATTTAAGCATTGGATACGTCTACGTTGTATGTTGTTGCTGCTACTCTTCTTCACTGCAGCTTTTCAAGTTTGCTAGCAATCCAAGTTAAACATGCCACGTGCAATCGATAACTTGTTAAGATGCTAATTGATGTTTTGATTGTATTAATAACATTTTGATTGAAATACTGTAAGTTTATCAAGGGGAAGGTAACATGTAATAGCAAATTTGGACACTATTAAAAAAGAACTCGACTGCGGGTACCACTTGGGAGTACCAACCATGTACTAACGGTTGTGTGGAGCTTACTTTGGATTCTATACAAATAACTTGTTAAGATGCTAATTGATTTTTTGATTGTATTGATAATATTTTGATTGAAATACTATAAGTTTGTCAAGGGGAATGTAACATTTAATTTCTTATTATTTTACTTTCACTTTTAATAGCAAATTCGGAAATTATTAATGAGCAACTCGACTACGAGTACCATGTAAAATGAAAAAAGATATGAACGGCAGAAAAGATAGGATTATTGTGTTTCTCTATCTTACAATCCATGTGAATTCATTGTTTATAGTTGAACATGTCCAAAAGAGGAAGACAAATGCTGGAACCAGGCTTCCTAGCAAGGAAGTATACGAATCATTTGAACCGAACAAACAAGAAAAACAAGGCAAATGATAAGAGGTTTGAAGCTGTGGGGTTGAAGCATAAGCCGACTTCTTATCACGGTTCAATCCATTCCATACCTTCAAATGGGAAAAGAAAACGAATCAGGGCTGAGATGGATGATGCTGACTATAGCCCACCCTTCGGTGAGGATGACAGTGATGATGGCTCTATTGGCTCTTTTGAGGAAGAGGTACTATGTGGCTACTTGGTTATATTATCATTTCTTTTCTTCTGAATTTGATTGTATCCCCCAATTGTTCCCATTTAGGCACAACACCTTGGGAGATTGACTCATTTCTCACTTTCCACACTGACCAAATGACCGCGTAACTTGAATCACTTGATAGCTCCCATAACACTCTTTTAACCATCACCATGTACCACTTCTGCCATTGCCACCTGCTTTTAAGAGCATAAATTAAATATTATTGGAAAAACTGCGTGCAATGTAGCTCCACCAATCCATATATCATACCAAAATCTAATGTCCCTGCCATTTCCCACAGAAAGTTGAACATTAGACCAAAATAAACCAAATAAAATACCCTCTCTTTGGCCCACAAGCACAACATCTTTCCATACTATAGACATTAATCTTCGAGGACCAGTGGATGGAAACCAAGATAACTCATCCAGCTTATACTTGCTGCAAACGTCTTTCCTCCATAAAGAATTCCTTTCCCCCAAATCTCCACCACCATTTTAGACAGGCATTCATTCATGGACTTTCCTCCATAAAGATTAATTTTCTTCTTTTAACTCCCATCCTCTCCAAAGAAACCTACTTTGGATTTTCACCAATTCCTTTAGCTAGATGAAGTTCAAAGAAGAAAATGACAAACATGCTAACACTGTTGAATATGGGGAAGGAAAAAAAAATAAAAAAGAGAAAAGGCATATTACCAGCATGAAGATAATGGGCATTGTGTTTCTTTCACAGGATTGTGACCTGAGGCAGCAAGCCCCTTCAAGATCCCAACGTGAAGCGAACCAATCGTCATTAAATCAAGATGTGGTTACCCAAATCCCACCACCTCTTGATCCTGAGTCGCAGATTGAGGCACCCCCCGTTGTAGCATCTGTTGGTGAGCTTTTAACATTATTTACTTTGTGTTTTCACAATATTTGAGCACTATTTGAGTGTGAGAACAGCAGACCAGGCTCAATCTAAGTGTACACCAGTCCATCCTCAATCACCGAGATCAACAACTGGTTTTGAATTTGCGACCTCACATAATGGGGCTAACATCGGCTACAGTTCTTTATTTATGTTGTTTATTTCTTTTTTCTTTATCATATTGCTACTGCTGGTTGATATATTTTTCCTTCCAGTTTTAAAGAAGTCAAAAAAAGGTCGTGGTGTCGCACGAGGTTTTGATGTAAAGAGGCGTTTGAAGACCGGAGGTAAGATTAAAGGAGTTATTTTCGATGAAGATAAATGGTTACCTGTGGGACCTGCAGAAAAGGTATTTAAAATGGAGCTAGGCATCATCACACGCTTACTTGCCCCACTTAATGTGTTCTATTGGAAGCGGATGACTGTTGCTCAAAAAGCGCCACTTTTTGAGCGCCTCGAGGTAAGTACTAAAATCTTATTAAACAAGTAATTTTTCGTGTTTTATAAGGAAAAGGAATCAGTTTGGGTCAAAGTTAGTGCATGCGAATCATTAGATCTTTTCAATCAGCTTTTTTTTTCCCTCCTAGTGAAGTCTTGGAAGAAAGTGAAATGATTGGTGGTATTACTGGCTGATAGATAGGCTCCTCTGGTGTACAATTGTAGATTATGTAGCCTAGAAGGAAGAACAAGGTATTAAAGTTGGTAACAAAGGTGGAAACTGCAATCCCTGGGATAAAGAAAAAAAAATTATGGATAAAAAAACATTTTGTCAGAGTGTGGTGCTACAAATAGGTATTCTTTGAGTTCTTAAAGATTCTGTAGTTCGTACCTCTGGCATTGTTAGGTGCTTTTTGCTATGTGTTGCTGCCATCTCTTTTTTCCCTTCTACTTATTCTGCTCTTTCTTTGTTTTGTTGTGAGATGAAAGATGGAGAGTAGAGGTACCAGTTGTAGGGATCTTTTTGTTTACCCTCACATAGAGTTGATATATGGAGAGTAGAACTGCCAGTGTCAGAAAGTAATCAAAGATCTTTACAAATTTGCTAGAGTAATCAAAGATTTTTACAAATTTGTATACATAAGTGAGGTGGTTTGTATTAACACATCTAATTCTCAATTCTGTTCAAGAGGATTTTGTGGTTTGGTCTTTATATGCTCAAGTTTTTACTATCAAATTTGCTTGGGAGGCTGTGAGGGTGGTCAGACCTGTGTCCGCTTGGTAGAAAGTCCCCTTGCCAAGCTTGACAAGGTTCTCATATTTTTACACAGAAAGGGACAAGTCACTGCGCGCATGCCAACCTATAGAGTGAGAAACACATCCTTCAATTTTTATCACTGCCTAAATGATCCATGATTTATTTTCCCTATTGTGTTCACAACTTTGTGTTTCCAAAACAGATTTAGATTCTCTTCCCATTTCTGTTCGGAAAATAAGAAAAACCTCTTCCCGTTTTCCAACCATACGAGGGAAACAAGATATGAAAAAATTATTAAGTTGGACTTGCACACGCATTGCGTGTGCACCGACCTCTAGTGTTCCTAAATGGGCTGTTAGCAATTTGGGAAAGGCTTTCAACTAAGAACAGATTGCAGAGTTGTGTCTTGGTCATTGATGGTATTTATGTTCTATAACTATGTGGATCCGGTATGGAAAACCATGGTCATTTGTTTTTTCTGTGTCTCCTTCTCTTCCCACATTTTGGGGACCTGATGAGAAGGTGTGGTGTCCCTAGAAGTCCAGCAGGTTTGGATCAAGAGGTCATCTGGGCTAGCAAACATATGAATGGGCATGGTTTCTAGCACTCATAATTGCTCTAGCTGCCACTTTGTACCATGTATGACTTGAGAGAAATGCCAAAAAAATTCAGAATATTCAGAGGGATGCTTGCACTGTCCTTAATGTGGTGGACTTCTGATTTGAGAGCTTGTTTGAGTTCATGGAAGATGGTCAAGAGCAGTGCAAAGAAAAATGGCCAACTGCATATACAATCTTAATCCTGTCTATTTTGCTGATTTTTTAGATTTTTATGAAGTTAGTGAATTACATATGTATTCAGATACATGCCTCTATTATTTTATCACTATGTTTCTACCTTTGCAGAGTGAATTTGAAGTCAAGTTTGAGGACCAACATACGAGAACTGTGGTTGACTCGATAATGGCAATGCGTTTTAGGCAGTTCAAGCATCGTTGCCATTTGCACTACAAGAAGTTTAGCACTGAGGAGGCACCTCAACATCCACCAACGGATGTTGAGCCTGTTGATTGGATTCGTTTGTGCGAGCACTTTGAGACTGAGGGGTTTAAGGTTTTATTTATACTTTTTTTTATATTCGAATCCCAATCGTGCATCTCATTTAATATTACCACATTGTTAAAATAATTGCAGAAAAAAAGTGACGCTGGCGTAAAGAATAGGAAGGACTTGGAAGTGAATCACACGTCTGGTTCAAAGTCTTTCATACAGCGGTTGTATGAAATGGTATGATTACTAAGATCGTCTCTATAACCACCACAAATTCGTTTCTAGTTTAACTACTATTCTTGTTTTACTTGATCATAATTGCTTTATGTGCTATTATTTTTAAACATAAAACAGGAAAACTTGGCGAAAAACTCAGAAGAAAACTCAGAGACTCGAGAAGAGCCTAGCCAGCTGAAGCTTTATAAAGATACTCACCTAAAGAAAGATGGCAATTGGGTCCACGCGCGAGCTCGTGAGAACCACGTAAGGAATTTTAAGTATTTAATTCTTGTAGTACATTGGATTTTTGAATTTTTTAGGTCATAGAAAATTTGTAATTGCAGGAGAAGATGGATATGCTAAAAAATCAACCAGTACAGGATGGTAATAAGTTAACGGAGGATGAGATTCGTGAGAAAATTCTAAAAACAAAGACTGGTTATTCTCGTGGTCTTGGCTATGGCGTGAAGCCTCCTAAAGGTACTTCATTAGGAGCATTGGCTCGTATCCAGGCACAACGGGTTGAGGAGGCTGATAAGCGTGCTGAGGAGGCTGACAAGCGTGCTAAAGAGGCTGACAAGCGCGCTGAAGAGGCTGAACGACGAGCTCAACAATTTCAGGAGGAGATCCAAGATCAAAGGAGCACAATTACGAAGTTACAGGAATCGCAACTAGATCTCCAGCATGCCTTTAAGACATTCATGGCACAATTTGATGGAAGAATCCCTTAGGTAACTACTCTTTAAGGTTTTATTCCTTGACTCTGAATTTGTTGACGAATGTGAACAACCCTTTAAAACTACATTGCACGTTGCCTGAAATTGTGATGTTCACTGTAGCAGAATTTCTTTAGCAGCAGTATCAGTCATTTTGGACATTAACTTTTACTACTTGCATTAATTTTTGGTGGCATTATTTTTGGCATTCCGATAGTCATTTTGGGCATTTCCATTTTGCTACTAGATTTTCGAGAATAGTTGTCTGCTGCTTGTTCAACACCATCAGCAGTAGCACATCCATTAGTAGCAGTTTTGGAGTTAGTAGCGCGACAATTGGCGGCAGTACCAGCAACAATTGATTTTAGTTATATTGATTTCTGCATGGGTGATCATCTTTTCATGAATTTATGTCAACAAGTGGTATGGAAGTTCATTTTACAGTTCTTCATTTGGGCTCTGCAAAAAAATGGGTTTTTGGTTTCCTTTATAGTTTTTGCTAATGCTAGATGGCAATCCCAAATAAGAATCGAATTGGGGCTCTCTCTTTTGGGTGCACTAATCTTTCGAGTGCACGTCGATTGTTCGAGCCGTGCCTTAAGGCATAGGCATGCGCTAGTACTCAATATATTCTCCTTTGTCGATAAAAAAAAGGTGGTTAACTAAGTCAAGCTTTACTCTTGTGATTGCAGGTGGTTGAAAATTTTGAAGGTGATGACAATGTGGTGAAACCCATGTGCAAAGGATTCACATCCATATGTTAGATTTGGTCTTTTTATTTAGGTTTTAGTTCAAACAATATTTCTTTTTTCAGTACTTAAGGTAGTCGTCCTATTGTTTATGATTAAGTGACTATTTCATAACTTGTTTTATTTGGGATTTCTTTTGCGCAAATGTTTTCTTAGGAAATACTTGTTTGACATAATTAAATAGTTAATTTGTGTCTCGTGAATGAAGTTAGATATTGCTAATTATGTAGGGTTTATGCAACTAGCTGGCTTTTGAACCAGTTGTGGACTTGTAATAGTGACAAAATATTTTTACCAATGGCATATTGTGTCGATAAAATTTGGTCCCAATAGCATTTCTTTCTCATACCAATAATTGGATTGTGGTGGAAATATGACTTTGTAACAAGTAACCTTTTGTGACGAAATCAATCTTATTGTGATAAAATTTCTTGTATAATAATGTTATAGCGAATTATTTTGTCACAAATGGTGCGTCTGGACAGATTTTTTGTGACGGAATTGTGATAATAGTGACGAAATTAATGATGATGTAGTGACAAAATAATTGTTACTACTATTTTTTTTTTGTGACAAATGAGATTTTTATCACCACAAGTTTATAATGACGAAATTAGATTACCAATTATAACAATTTTGTTTTGTCTCAATAACTTTCTAAAGACGAAACTGGAGTTTTTGCAACAAAATAGTTTGTCACCATAATATTTTTGTACCTCGTATAAATATTTTATCGTGACAAACCTCTACTTAATGGCAACAAAAGAATTACACATTGTGACAAAATATTTTGTCACTACTAATGAAACTTTTTTGTGAGAAACCTTTTTTGTCACCATAGTTTTGGTTTCTTGCGACGAGTTTGAAATTTTGTCACAACATGACGAGTGTGAAATTTTGTCACAACAAACTTATTACTACGAGTTTATTGTGACAAAAGGGCGACAAAATTATTTCGTCACCATAACTTTATAGTGACAAAAAACTAACATATAGTGACGATAATTTTTGTAGCAAAATCAAGAATTTGTTGTAGTGTTAATTGGCTAAGGGTAGCCCTAACTAGCTTCAAATAGGTGGGAATATTCTTCCTTAATTTAGGGAAGTTTGTCCCTAGCTTACTCTGGAGCCAAGGCCTAGTTTGATTAGGCTTAGGTTGTGTAGTTGGTGCTCAAATGCATGTATTGTGTGGGTATGTGTAGGTTACTCCAAAAATAGCAAGGCTTATTCTAACTAGTTTTGGGTACAAAACCTAGGCTTAGGAAACTTCCCTCAATTGCCCATTACTTGTGCAAGTGAACTTGCATTAAATCATGCATGTGCAAGTGTACCAATTCATGCACACACACACACACACCACTCTCTCTCTTTCTACCGAGCTCTCTCTCTCTCTCTCTCTCTCTCTCTCTCTCTCTCTCTCTCTAACTCTGGTCAATATAACAAGTTCCAATGGTGAGGGGACTACACCATGCCGTACTATGGTTGGTTGAGTGAAGTAATGGTAGTAGCTGGGTAGGTTTCGGGTATTAAGTTCGGTCCCCGGGTGCTACGGTAGTGTAACGGATGTGTTACTCGGTCTCATACGCGCATAAACATGGCTAGAATTTCCTTTATTCGATTTAAAAGAATAAAATAATCTTTTAATAGAAAAAATATTCCGATAAACCGAAAATTAAAATCAATAATTAATTTATTAAACGAAATTTTTATTTACGAAAATCCGGGTCGTTACAACATCTCCAGAAGATTCTGAGACTGGAGTCGGGTCCAAAAAGATTACGACTTTGTGGAAAAATATTATAAATTAGCCGTCTGAGGATGCCGATAGCTGACAGGAGGTCCTAGGAGGTTTATTGGTTGCTACATGACCGAAAATGGGTTTAAAACGCAGTTTGCAAGTTTGTATAAAAAGTTGTAAAAATTCCGTCCAGAGCCAAAAATGGTTGGCAGCGGGCCCTGGGACATATCTGGTACAAATTTGAAAAATAAAAATGGGTACAGAAGATATACGAGTTTTTATGGTAAAAAGTTAAAAATTCATGACCGAAGCCCGAAAACGACGCCCGACAGTCCTTGGCAAATATTTGGTACAGTATTAGACGGTAAAAGTGAGCACAGTTGACTCGGTTGACTTTTTGGATAAAAATTGAACTTTGCTGCTCGAAGCCGAAAATGGTTTCTGGCAGGTCTCGAGTCGTCCCCGGTAGGGTTTATGAGTTGAAAATAGGTATTTGAGGTTCGAGGGGTATTTTGGTAAAAAAATTGTAAAATTTGGTTTTGGGGTCTGGATAACCATCGGCAGGCCCTGGGTAGCTTCCGGATCAATTTCGTAGGCTGAAATGACTCTAGGTGTAAAGTAGGAGTATTTTGGTAATTTTGACATGGAGCTGACTCTAGGACCGGAGGATACTTGAAATAGACCCTAATGCACTTCCTAACAGACTCTTTTGGGGAATTTAGGCCAAAGAGACTGATAGGAGTATTTTGGTAATTTGAGGGAGAAGTTGATTGTGAGTCCGGAAAAAGTCAATACGGATCCACGACTTCTGAGCATGCATGACATTATCTGAAAATGCACACAAAATGTAATATAAATAATACCATAAATGTAAAGACCCGTAAAATTTTTGAAATATCTAAAATTTCTAATTGTGGTTTGACGTAAACGCATTCAAGTGTTGGGTGTGGGTCAATTGCGTGTAATAGTTAAATTTTGGACTTACTTGTAACACCCTAACTAGTTAAGGGGGGTAGGGTGCAATATGTACTACATAGATATAGGATAGAAGAGAGAAAGAAACTCGTCTTTCTCTCCCCCTTGCCCAGCCGACCCTCACCTTTTCTCTCCCTTCACCACTCGGCTCAACCACTCCCTCCATTACCCACCGAAAATCTGTCCCAAATCCACAACACACTCATAGATCCTTCATCAACAACGTGTGCTCACTGTTTCAAGCACGGGTTTCGCGTGGGTTTGCTTGGAGACTCGTTTTTAGGTGGGTTGCAAGTTGGAGAGGGCTAGGGTTTCGGATTTAAAGCTTGAAGGAGGTCGGATCCACGAGGTAGGGGTTCCTTTCTCATAGTTCTAAGTGTTATGAGTTGATTTATGATACATACTCTTAATATTGGGTTTTAATTTTACAATTTGGAAGTCATTCAATAGAACCCACTTTTTTAGTGTTCAAGTGAGCTCTTTGATGTTCAATCTTGTTCTTGGTTACATTTCTTTTAATTTGATTGAGATTCATCCATAATCTAATGTTTACAAGTAGTTTAGATGAAGCACTTGACTGATTTTGGTCTCTCTTTGAGTGCTAATTGAGAACTCAATAACAACTTGCATTTTCTGTGCATACTCAAACTAGTACGATTTTGTCAGCTTGCACCCGACATGTTATTTTGCGAGCTTGAGTCTCCCTCGAGACTCATTTAGTCACGGTTTGTCCAATTCGCCGTAACTTTGTGATTTCGACCTTGGGGAGTTGATTAAATATGCCCGCACTTGATGAACATTCTAGACATAATTGAAACGACAAGAACGGAGAAGGAGTAGATTGGGATGTATAAGCAAAACAAAATATTAAATTAATAAGGTAAGTCATTAGGGCTATCCACCGATGTTTATTAGAAAGGGCCTATGGAAATCATAAGACCTCAGGAGGGAATTATGCAATTTTTTTTTCATACAAAGGGGTGGTTAAATGAATGAATTGATTATGAAGATAAATGGATGCCCGCAGGACATGAGAGTATTTTTGCGAGACGCATTAAGGCTGGTGAGATACTTGCACTTTGTGTGGGATATTGGTGGGATACGTGGGACACTTGGATATTAGTGGGTCACCTAGGCATGTATAGGCTATATGGACACTTGAGAAATTTATTAGGTGCATGCATATGTATTTCTGCATATATATGTACTATTGGTTGACAAAGTACGGAGTCGCACATATGCGGAATATTTGTTGAGAAGAGTTTGGGTCACACACACCAGGGGTCTTAGCCGAGCAACTTACAGGGTACATGATATATGAAATGTTATGGAAAATCTTTGAAGCACTTTGATATATTTTTTTTTTTGTTAGAACCTAGTCTTAAGGTAAGGATGATTTTTATGAATGGTGTCGGAACTGGTGGGGTGACCACTGAACATAAATGTGTATATGCATACTTACCAAATTTGGGGATGGTGGATGTGTTTTAACACTACATGTGATGTGAGGAGCACTCAGTAAATTGAAGGTTTGAAACCAATGACGTATGGATGTGTGTGTGGATAGATAAGTGCTGTAAATTATAGAGTTGCAATAATGTTATGGGTCTTGAATTTTGTTCTACTACCTTTTGGCACTTTATGCATAATCCTCGTTGTCTGTGGTTCACACGCACGCACACATATATATGTATTTTTTTTAAAAAGAAGAAATATATATTTTGCTTAAAGAAACCTCTACTGGGCGAAGTGAATGCTCACCCCTTTTGTTTTCAGGTACTCGCCAAGGATCATGAAGTGGAGTGCATGAAATGTGTTGCATCCTTTTTGAAAGACATACATTAAATATATCATTTGACCATTTAGTGGAATGTATTTCTGATACAGGAACTTGTAATTACCTAACCTTTGATTTGTCCAGACATTGTAACTTTACATCTTTATTCATGTATTATTATGGGATACGGGAACGATAGGACTGTACTGTGTGGAGTGATACAAGAAGAACATGGTGAAATGTTTAAAATATGAATTTAGAAATTTTATTGAATTTTTTTTTATGAGAAGCGGTATTTCATTATGTCAAAAATCGATGGCATGACAACTTGGTATCAGAGCATTAGGTTCGAAAACCTAGAAACCGTGGGGAGACTTGTAGTCTCGGGGCTAAAACCACCGCATCATTTTCACATGAAAGAAATTGTTTTCTTAAACATTGTGTGCTTGCGTGGATGACATTTATCTACGTTGCATTGCATTTACGATTACGTAGAATAGTATAGTTTCGCTGAACCATGTTGAATTCGTTCATAACCTAGAGGTGATTGATTAAATGTGGACGCTTGATGAACATGTGCTATAAAACACTAGTTGGACACATGAGATGATTAATATGAGTTAATGGGCACTACAGTTACTAGTTCGATACCTAGTGGAAAGATATGTTTGACACATAGACATGTTTTTGAAAGAAATGGAAGAACACTTGATGATTTGAGAAAGTGAGGGAGTATATGACTGTTTGAGGAAAGATGAAGCGTCACATGTCAGCGGTGGGTGTGTGAGTAGTAACTATGTATGTTACCAAATAGAATGGATAACCTCTGTAGTTTTAGTTGGAATGGTGTACGTTTACTAACGTTGGTTTAATAATATTCCCAGCATAGCTGGCCAGGGGTGTACGGAGCCCACGAAATTCGGTAGGGGTGAACGGAGCCCACGAAATCCGGCAGAGGGATAAACTCCCTATACTCATTGTTGATTGATATTGTGAATAGATGGATAATACTGTGAATAAATGGATAATGGAAAAATAAATGAAAGACACGGTAGATTGGTGAACTTGGACACATGACACGTTTGAGAGGGGATAAGGGTTGACGGATGGGATCTAAGTCCCAATGTTTGTAACTTTGGAAGTTTTTGACTTACTAAAGTTGAAAGTAACTTAAGAGACCACAAATGCGTGTGTGAGTGTCATGTGAACATTGAAAAGGGTGTTTTCATTAACGTGAACACTTGACTCTTACCTGATTACATGCTGTCTATTTTATCCAATGCTTGTCGTGTTACTTGTGTGTAATTTGTTGAAGTTCGGGGTCCATGTTGACTGGGTATTATTTATTTTGGTAGAGTTGGTTGTTGGAGATAAATTTCAGGATGTGACATTTCTACCAAGATCTCCTTAAGAATTGTGGTGCAATCTCTGAGAGGAATGTCCTAATTTTTTTTAGGTGATATTGGGATCTTGCTTGTGCCTTTGTGAATACATCGAACATAGACTTGGTTGGGGGATGAGGTTATTGAATATAGAGATACATAGAGATTTTATCTTGGTATGAATCTAGGGAAGATATTTTGCCTAATTATTGAAATATGGTACCTTGGTTGTATTTTGAGTTTCGTGCTTAAATGTTAGAGTTTATGAATTAGTGTCATTTAGGCAGTATTTGTCATGTATTCTTAGGTTTAATGTTTTTATGCGAAGGGTATGAGTTTGAGATTTTACTTGGAGTGAAAATAGAGACAGAGTTGTTTGATGTGACTTAATTGTTTATTGAAAATTGTTGTGGGTATAAAATTTTATGATGTGTAACATTGTTTTAGTGGCTAATGGAGATCTTGACAAATTTAAAAGTTGAGGATTTGTTTTTAGTCTTTGAGTTTTAGTTAGACTTACATTTCATGACAAAAGAAAAAAAGAGAGGTTTCAATAAGATCTCATGAATTTGGTACGTTTAGCAATGGCTTCTAAAGTACTCACTTTGAAAGGATGTAATTTCTAGTTCACTTAGTATTTGGCTCTTTTAGAAATGTTTACAGTAGGTGGCTCTATTGGTTAGTTTATTTTTGGACTAGCTTATTTCACTCCTACTGTATCTTGAGTTCTGTATTGAAATTTTGAGGGTTGGTGGCTTTGAAATGATAATATTTGATTTTCTGAAAATTTTCATGACATTAAGGCTCACATCTATGTTTGTGCTAAAAAAAAAGGGTTTTTAATTTATTTATGAGATCCATCTTTTGGCAAATAATGAAAGTGGAATGCGAAATAGTGGGAATGTTTCGTGTTTTCTGTTTCCGTCCCATATCTTAAGTAACTCCATGGTCATGTCCTAAGCAGAATAATGAGGTTAATGTGGATTGTGTGCTTAAATGGATTGTGTGTTTATGTGAATTATTTGACCTTAATTGGTAATTGCTTAACATGCACAAGTATTGTTCGGTAATGGTTATACATACACAGAGTGTGTACATTGTCTGAGCATTTAAGTACATTTTCAGTTAGATTGGTGGACGGGTAATCTGGATACCCATGAGGACGGTTGAAGTTTGAGCCTCTGGTTGGTTGAATCGTACTCTAATCACCTTGAGTTTGCGGGGTACACATGAAACCATCTGAAATCTTTTTTAAAAAATATAGATGTCGGATACTTGGAGCTTGACTCACTTGGTTAGTGTCACTACCCAAACCCGGGGGGTTAAAGGTTTAGTGACCGGCCAGTGAGTCTAGGTCACCATAGGCCTAAATATTTAAACCAGTTTAGGGAATTTATAAAATCCAACCATCAAAAGAAGTTTTCTTAAAGAAAATATGCAAGTCGCGGAAGCATGATTTTAATAATTCCAAAATATGCCAGAGTTCTATGTGTAAAAATAAAGTAAGTACTTAATAAAACATCTTATTTAGCTAATCACGATTATTAATGCAATCACAGAAAATAAACAATAATCTATGAACACGCGATATACATGGAAAACCCCGAATAGGGTAAAAACCATGGGAAGGAATCAAAACACTAAAAATAACGTTGTGCAATTACAATCGACCTACACTTACAATTGAAAATCCTCTCAATTGACCCAAGACCCGATTGCCGAATCCACGTTCATCGCACCAAGTGTTTGATTGCCACAAGCCTTGAATCCTCAAGCCTTCCGAGATACTTCCAGAAATCCACCGGAAGAACGATTGAATCAAAGGTTGAATAAGATCTTGGAGTATTTGATTTGGTTGCTCAAAACTTCATGTAAGAACTCCACGCCATACCACAAAGATGCCACAGCTGCAACCTTGTCTCTCTCCTTGCTTCTTAACATGAAAAAAAAAGTTGTTGAAGATGTATAACTGTAACCCTAGTTGTTCCCTTTTATAAGATGTTTTGGTCGCCTGCTTGAGCACATTGAAGTTGCTCGAGCACTTTCCTAACAGCCTACTTGCTGGACCCGAGGCATGAAAGTGCTTGAGCACGATGCTAGACTTTGCCAACAGCCAAAGTGCTTGACATGAGAGAAAATTTTGCTCGAGCACTAGTACAAATACAACATGATTCCTTCCACATCCTAAACAGACGCATATTGAATAATGAAAATAAAAAGTACAACTCGATATTGTGTCATGGAATTGCCAACCGAAAAAGGAGCTCAGCCTATGGAGCTTACAATCTCCCCCTTTGGCACTTCCATGACAAAACAAAAACACACTATTCATTAAAAGAAAACCCCTAATGGTGTGAATGCGTTCGTCCTGTGCAGCTGCAAAACAAACACTAGAAAAACACATGGCATAAAACATCTCCCCCTTTTTGTCATGGAAGGACAAAGGTAGGAAAGAGCAATAAGCGAGCACAAATATGAGAGAGCGAAACCAATACTTAAATTGCCAAAACTCAAATGTCAGAAATTTATAAGCAGCAAACCACTATCCAAAAATACCAGCTAACCATGATCCAAAAAACGCGCAAACGCCACAGACGGCAACCATAGAACTAAACAAAGGAGCGTTATTCAATAGATTAATAATATTAAAGCATATAAAACGAAATACCCAAGAAACCACGAAGGAATGGTAGAAGGTGTGAAGAACTTCCGCATTTCTTGCATGTGTGCCTCAAATTTTTCAGCAAGAAGTTTCTGAGAAGCTTGAAGATCGAGTAAAATTTCCTCATGACGAATCTGATCCTATCGGATCACTTGAAGTAACTCAACAATCTGCGGGTCAGCAATATCCAAACTTGGGAGAGAAGGGCTAGCATGAGGGCGACGACCACGAGAGGAGGACGGGGCCCCTGTCTCTTCTTCATTTGTTGTTGAAACGGCACCCGCGATAGTGGTATGCTCAGTGGCATGAGCAACACTGAGAGAAAGGGATTTAGAATCAAGGGGCTGCAAATTTTGGTAGAATATTCGGTCACATCATCAGGAAGTGTGGGAATGTGGAGAATAGAGAGAAAAAGTTTAGACAATATGACACCATATGGGAGAGACCCACTAAGAGGAAAACCCTTGGGGTTTGAAACGAGCAATTTGGCGAAAAGCAATGCGACACCAATCGACAGGTCGACCCTCCCCTAAGAACTTAAGTGCAAAACCACGTTGAGCAGATATGCTTGACGTATGAGAGCATTGTTCGACAGACGCACAAAAGAACAAATTCAGCAGACGATACGGACCAGAAAGGTCACCCTGCGTTAGACACCCCTCTCCCCAATTATGAGACAACTTTTCTGTCAAAGCACGAGTAATCGCATTACGATTTCCATTAATATGGGTATGTTGAGAACCAGGAGCAAATGGATAATTGGACGCAGCAAGTGGAGTGAGATTCAGTATCCCACCAAGAAGAGTTGGAGTAATCCAGACCTCACGACCGCGAAGATGAGATGTGACGACCTCAGACTCGAGATTAACAAGAGTAATATTACAATAAAATTCACGAATCATAGTAAAATTGACGAGACCTTCGATCATGGCTAGATTACCCCAATCCTGATTATTAACCCACGAAGCAATCTGAGACCCAGAAAGATCAACAAGATCTAACTGACGCTTGACAAATACGGTACGCGAACTAAACTTTTCAAACTTGTGCTCAAACTCAGTGGAAGGAAACCTACGAATCAGAGGAGAGTTCGACTGAGCCGAAGCCTTACCGCGGTGAGTTCGGGTAACCATTGTTCACTGTAAAAAGCCACAAAAAAAAATAAGTAACAGTATGTAGAAGCAACCCCACCAAATGAAGAGATTTGTTCTAAAATTTAAAAAAAAAAAAACGATACGAGAAACCCATTGAACCAAAACGTTCTAAGAATGAAAAATAAAAAAGAAAGAACTAACCGAAGATGGAAAACCGCAAGGCACGATCAAAGGATGAGGGGGTCGAAGATGCGAAGGATGAAGATGCAAGAATTAGAAGAGTTATATAGGGGAGAAAGAGAATAACTAATGAAAGGAAAGGAAGAGAAGTTACCGAAAAGAAAATAAAAAAGAAAAAGAAAAGACAAATGCCTTTCCTGTGAGAGTGTTTCTAATTTAAAAAGGAACTAAACAAGGATAATATATGGACGGGGAACAATATTAAAGAATGTCTTTGGCATGTTCCAATAAAAGTACTTGAGGAGTTCTTTAATTTGGTGCGAAAAAAATTGAAAAACGATACACGGAACCACTTCATTTTTTGATTTGAAATATGGTGATTTTAGCAACTGGGTGCTAAAATCTTTTGAAAAACTGGGCCTTAAGTGATGAAAAAAAAAACTTTCCTTTTGTGTGTTTTCTCAAATCTGTTGGACAGTTCCCAAGTAAAGAAAAAAGGAAACAAGGAAAACAAGGAAAGAAAGGTATTAAAAATGTACTAAAGACTAAACTGATTACCACAGCTATTCCTTTATTTTTTACTAATTCTCTTTTTCCTTTTTTTTTTTGTTTGTAAAGTGCATATCCCTACAAAAAAAAATAGTAGAAATGCCTACACGAGTGCTCAAGCATGTTTTAAGGACTTGAAGAGTTAAAAAAACAGATAAAGTGCTCGAGAATATGCTCAGGCACAAACTGCACACGGTCAAGCATTTTTTCTAGAGAAAAAAAAAAGAGAAAAAGAGGAAAAAAAACTTTAGAAATATGGTCCGACAAGGCCTCAAAATTAAATTGAACACCCAAATCACATATCACATCATCAAATTGACTTAGGTACATGTGGCTATGGGGCTTGAGTTAAAAAATATAATTGTCATGCCTACGCAAATCAAATAAATTCAACCGAGGATCCATTGAAGAGTTGAATGTACCATGACACATGAAACTTCTGACCTTGGTGAGTGTGTGTCACACATCATTGGAAATTAAGATCGCCATCCAAGTATCCGAAAAATTCTCATGTAGCATTGGACTGTCACGCACTCTCCCTCTCACGAAGTCAAACCAACCACCCATTGATACTAATCATGTCCCAAAAAAAAAAAAAAAACAACTCCCCCTCAACTTTATATTTAATATTAGATAGAATTTCATAATCTTGTTTTCGCTTTTACCCCATTGCTGTTTGATGCGAAAATTGGGAGTAAGAGTACCTCACACCCAATACCCGGTTACTAAGCAAATGGTCCAACCACGAATGCTTTCATTCTCTTTTACCCCACTACCGTTTGACGCGAATATTCGGACTGGATAGAGCCGAATGATCCGGTTACTAGGCAAGTGGTCCAATACAGATGTCTTCACGAGGTCTATCCACCTTTTGACGCGAACGCTTAGGGGGAGAGTACCTCACCCCAATTGTCCGGTTACTCAGTGAACACCCGGATAAACATTTATCTCACCCAGAACTAGGTATATATATTATTTTTATTGATCTTGCATAGAAAGACATATAACAATGTATCCAGATATGAGGCAAAAAACGGTCAATCGCCTAGGAAAAATACGAGACATATCTAGGTGCATGAGAATCAAACTTTCCTTGTCAAGTAATCTCTTTAACTTTGATGTGTAGAGGTGTAGAGGAGGTAGTCACAGAGACATGTGCCATGACACATTTAATTCGTAAATACAACGCACAAAAGAAATTAAATAATATGCTCATGCACCATCAAAGATATTTTGATACTCAAACCCCATAATATCAAGTTCAAACCGTAAGGTGATCGTGTCGTGCCGAGTCAAAATTATATTTATAAGAACTTAGAATTAACTACTACTCAGAAGAATAATGGCTAAGTCCGAGTGTCGATCCACGGAGACAGATTGGCTGAGTTACAATAGACTCGATTAATTTCTAGATTAATTACAAAAGATTGGTTTGATTGTTTTGATTTCAGAAATAATAAACTAAAGAGAGCAAAGCAATAATTAAATTGAGCGAAAAACGATGGAGAGAAGATCTAGGGTTCCGAATCTACCCTGACCACGTAACAAAACTATGCATAGGTTAGGGCTACTATTCGAATCACAATTGTCAAGAAAATATTTGTGATTGTTAAAAGGCATAAACTATCCCACGGCACGAACCGTCTCACTGGCATGGTGTCACGCCACCCAACGGCACGATCCGTCTCACGAGCATAGCCTATCTCAGAACTCCAAGCACAACATTGAAAACAACAGATTGAAAGTAGTAAAAATCCTTCCGTACAATTGAAAACAAAAGAGTTCTAGCTATGCAATCGATCCGAATAAATAAAACCAAACCCTACACATAAATAAAGTTACTTGGAGCGGGGCTTCATGTTTCCCCTAGACGGGTGGTTAGCCGGACATCGCAACTGCCAAACTGCGCCAGCAGTTCTTCGTTTCTGCCTCTGTTCTGTCACCTCCTGTGGTCCTTCGTGCGGCTTTGTATATATAAGAAACCAAACCCCAAAAGCCCTACTCACTTACCTATTAGGACTCTATGTCTCGGGAATTACATGCCATATAAAAGCAATTTCAAATCTTTTCCTCCAGAAGGCTAAATATCACATATAAAGATCAAATATCCGTGGGATCCACTGGGACCCAATCAAATATCACACGTAAAGATCTACTTGGATGTAGCTGGTACATGTTTCCATCCATGAAAGCGCTAATTTCATACGGTGATTTCCAATTATTATATGGACCCACGTCATCAATTACTTTGAGCATGGCTTTTGCTTTGACACCAAGTAAAATTTAACCCATTAATGCATTAAGCCACCAAATACCTACAAAGCAAAATTAAATCATTTAAACTCCAAGTAACAATATGAGCGGACTTAACAATAATAAATTAGGGGGCGCTAATGTTAACATTTACGCGTCTATCATAAGGCATCCACAATGTGACAAGGATAATATGCTTAGATATTTTCATTATATATATATATATATATATATATATTAAAATAAAGAGAGATTGCAATTGTATATAAAAATAAATAAATAAAACTGATAAAGAAAAAACACACAGTGGACACACAAAAAAAAAACAAACAAAAAAAAAATCTTAGAGAAATACTCAATCAATGAGACACACTCCAACCGACTTGCGAAGATAATCAAAACGTTGATAGTCAAGAGGTTTAGTGAAAAGATCAGCTTTTTGATGAGTGGTGTCAATGTATTCGAGAGTGATAGTGCCATCTTCCACAAGATCCCAAATAAAATGATGTCGAATATCGATGTGTTTCATACGAGAGTGTTGCACAGGATTTTTAGAAATGTTTATAGCACTCGTATTGTCACAAAAGAGAGTAATACTAGTCGGAGGAAGACCGTAATCAGCAAGCATTTGTTTCATCCAAAGAAGCTGAGTACATGCATTACCAACAGCTATGTATTCGGCCTCGGCAGTAGATAGAGAAATAGAGTTTTGTTTCTTACTCAGCCAGGCAACTAGATTGTTTCCAATATAAAAAACAACCCCCAGAAGTACTCTTACGGTCATCTGCGCACCTAGCCCAATCAGCGTCAGAAAACCCTGCTAAGTCCGCGTTCGTGTCTCTAGACAACCAAATACCATATCCCATGGTACCGCTAACGTATTTAATGACACATTTAACAGCTATAAGGTGTGACTCTTTGGGATTAGCTTGATATCGGGCACACACTCCAACACTGAAAGCGATATCAGGACGACTCGCAGTAAGATACAAAAGACTACCAATCATGCTACGATATAAAGTCTCATAAACGGAGATCCCATCAGCATCTTTTGAAAGTTTAGTAGTAGTGCTCATGGGTGTCCTAGCATGTTTGGCCGTGTCAAGACCGAATTTCTTAACAAGATTAAGGGCATATTTGGATTGGGAGACAAAGATCCCATGTTCAAGTTGACGAACTTGAAACCCAAGAAAATATGTAAGCTCACCCATCATGCTCATCGCAAACTCACTTTGCATGAAATCAGAAAATTCTTTAACAAGAGTAGGAGATGTAGACCCAAAGATAATATCATCAACGTAAATTTGAACCAGAAGCAAATGAGAATTCTTATGTTGAATAAAAAGTGTTTTATCAACACTCCCCCTAACGAAATGATTCCCTAGAAGAAAAGTGGTTAATCTATCATACCAAGCACAGGGAGCTTGCTTTAAACCATTAAGTGCTTTGTTAAACCGATAGACATGATCTAGTTTATGTGGGTCCTCAAAACCCTTAGGCTGAGCAACATATTCTTCCTCTTTAATAATACCATTAAGGAAAGCACTTTTTACGTCCATTTGAAAAAGTTTAAATCCTAGATGGCAGGCAACAGCAAGCATAATACGAATAGATTCAAGTCTAGCTACTGGAGTGAATGTTTCCTCAAAATCGATTCCCTCGGCCTGAGTGTAACCCTGAGCTACAAGTCGAGCTTTATTTCTAACTATTCATTAGATTTGTTCTTGAAAATCCATTTTGTCCCAATTACATTAGTATGCAACGGTCTAGGGACTAATTCCCACACATTATTACATTCAAATTGATGCAGTTCCTCATGTATAGCAGTAACCCAACACTCATCAATTAAAGCCTCCTTAATATTTTTAGGCTCTACTAAGGAAACATAGCATAGATATGATACCTCGTGGGTCTGTCACTTTCCCGATCACCTGACTTGTAGGATGATGGAGCTTAACTCGTGTTGATGGTTCCAATTCTTGAACTTCAACATGATTTTCGTGATTCACCTCATCTTCTTCTTGCTCCTCTTCTTTTAAGGAATTTGTGTCTTTAGTATCATCATTTGAGTTTGACTCTTGCATATGACCTGTATCCTGTTCAGTCAAAGACTCATACACTTCGTTAGTAATGATGTTAGTATCATCCAATGGGCTTTCATCAACCACTACATTTATGGACTCCATGACATTTTGAGTACGCATGTTATACACACGAAAAGCTCTACTAGCCGTGGAGTATCGTAAGAAAATCCCTTCATCACCACGGGCATCAAATTTTCCAAGTTGCTTTTTATCTCTCATAATATAACACTTACTCCCAAAAGTTTTGAAATATTTAACACTAGATTTTTTACCTTTCCAAAGTTCATAGGGAGTATTCATTGTAACAGGCCAAAGATAGACTCGATTTATAACGTAACATGTAGTGTTAACTGCTTCTGCCCAAAACCTACGAGCAATGTGTTTGGCATGAAGCATTACACGAGCCATCTCTTGAATTACATGATTTTTCCTCTCAACGACCCCATTTTGTCGTGGGGTTTTTGGAGCAGAAAATTCGTTTCGGATACCAAGATCATCACAAAAATTAGCATATTCAGAATTTTCAAATTCTTTCCCATGATCTGAGCGAATACGAGCAATACACCCAATTTTCATTCCTTTCTCATTTTGAATACTTTTGACAAGAGGTTTGAATAGAGATATAGTTTCTGATTTTTCACAGAGAAATCTTTCCCAAGTGAAGCGAGAAAAATCATCTGCAATGACAAAGATATACCTTTTACCTGCAATGCTTTCCACTCTGGAAGGTCCCATTAAATCCATGTGGAGAAGTTCGAGAGGTCTCTTAGTAGTTATTGCATTTGTCTTTTTATGAGGAGCCTTGATTTGCTTACCAAGTTGACATGGCCCACAGATGTGATTTTTTCTTAAAGGAAGTCAGTTGCTGACCTACCCAACTTAGGCTTTCCTGGGACTTGCCGGGCATATAACGGTTCGAAAGGCCATGAGCGCCCCTATGACATAAGCGCTCTTGGGTGGGGTGGGCCATCACATCATTCGCCAGGTCTTTGAGTGCCCGTCGTACCACGTTGTTGGTGCACTAGGCTGATCGAGACTAGACTTTTCGAAGAGGGCTGCTCAACTCAAAAATCTCCTAAAGAAGAACGTACGGATGGATCATGGGGGCCCCTTCCCGCGTATGCGCCTTTATTTAGATTCTTCGGCTTGCTGAGCTTAGGCACGCCTCTAATCAATTCTCTTTTAGTCAATAACGAAAGATCATTAAAGTTAATGTGACCCAGACGTTGGTGCCAAAGTTCAGTGTCACTCAATTGTATAGAATGACAAGTTAAGCTATTAGTGGGTAATATACCATAACAATTATCAAAAGTACGTGTACCATGCATGACACATTTCCCTTGTTTATCTAACACATAGCAATCATTTTTAGAAAAATGAACTTCGTGATGGGAATCGCACATTTGACTAATACTAAGAAGATTTGCTTTTAAACCATCCACATATAACACATTCTCAAGATAGGTTATGCCTCGGGCTTGTATGGTTCCTCTACCTACAACTTTAGAGGTATTCCCATCACCAAACGTCACTATACCTCCATCATATTTTTTAAGACTAGCAAAGAATGTCTTATCTCCAGACATGTGACGAGAAAAACCACTATCAAGGTACCATACCTGTGAATCTCTAACTTTCGAAGCTGTATGAGCAACAAAACAATGCAAATCGCCCTTTTTAATCCAAACTTTTTTGCTTCTAACTTGAGCAAAGTACCTCTTGTGGTTAGGACGGGAAAATTTCCCAATGTTCTTGGCATTAATATACTTAGAATTAAACTTAATATTCTGATGAAAATACTTTCGAGCAACCTCAGAATAACCATGTAATTTAAAACATTTAGGTCTAATGTGACCTCGAGCTTGACAATAATGACACACAGGGATAAATTTATCACTATTAGTCTTTTTAATATTATTTTGTTGTTTACAACTGTTGTCAATATTAGTAGAATGAAGCTTTGAGAGTACCTCTTTTGATTTTACCTTATTCACAATAACTTCCGGATGTTTTGAGGATGAAGCTCCATAGAAGCCAAGACCCGACTTGTCACTTGTTGATCTTTGGATACCAAGAATATGATCAAGTGTCTTTGAACCTGCACTCATACGCTCAAACAAACTGTTAGCATTAGAAATTTCAGAATTTAAGGCTTCTATTTTAGCTTCAAAGACGGTGTTTGAATCAGTCAAAAATCTATTCTTTTCTTGGAGTATCCCAACTTCCTTCCTCAGCCGGTCTTTTTCATTAGTGACCTTGCTCAACAGTTCTTGCAATTCTACCACTTGTTTTTTCACACTTACCAACTCCACATTAGACTTATTGCACTTCTCAGCCAGTTGGAGGTTTGTCTCACTAATTTTTATACTCTCTTTGTACATGTGGTTGTAGGAAGCCTTCAACTCTCCAATATTCTCAACCTCAAATCCTTCTCCATCCTCACTCTCATCAAACGATTCATTCTCATTGAGATGTGACTTCAAGGATGCTCCAAAAGCAATAAAATTGGTGTTATCCTCTTGTTTTTCCTCTGACTCATCGGACTCACTATCATCATCCCATGTTATGTTGGCTTTGAAGTTGGTCTTCTTTTTCAACTTATTAACACACTCATGGGCAAGATGACCATAACCCTGGCACTCATAACATTTAGGTCCTGCCGGTGGTCCCTTAACTCCTTTCTTCTCTTTGCTAGAGGAAGACTCACATTTTCCTTTGCGAACAACCTTTTTATCATTAAAATCATTTTTAGTCACCTTCATTTTAAAAAATTGTTTAAAATTCTTTGTAAACAAGGCCATAGCTTCAAGGTCATACTAATTGTCACAATCTGAATCTCTTAACTCGCTCTGAGAGCTAGAAAATGCAATCGGCTTCGCCGAAGGTTTAGTTTTAGATTTTTGAGATTCAGGAGGTAACATGTCTGCCTCATAAGTTTGCAAAAGACCGGCTATCTGTGGACACCCCTCCGAGGAATTCGATTCGAAGTCGCCACCCGGGTTTTAGCGGATTGTCCCCGAGGAGCTGAACTCGAATGACTCGTGCCTTATTTTGGATAAGGTTTAAAACCAGTTCGTCTTCACCATAATATCTTAGGTTCGGGAGCTTGGTTACGAGAGGGGAAGGGTTTTATGGCACCCCTCTCGCCCGACTAGAGAGTCGGTCTCTACTTAGCATTTGTGGGATTTAGAAAATGTTTGTTATATAACTTTGAGCATGTAAAAAGAGAAATGGGGGACGGAAAACAAGTAAGTGTGATCCCAAATAAAGAGAGGCATGAAATGATGGATATTTGTGCAATATGTACAAAGTGACGATACATGAGATGTATTGAGATACATGAAATAAACTACATATGCAAGACATGATCATGTTTGGACTAAGGACAATTATGAACATGTGTAATAACATGAAACATTCATTAAATTGAGGAACCATGGAATAATCTGACCATAAATGGACTAAAATGCAGTATGGTTACCACTAATAATGATTGGATTGAATAACATGCATTAAAAAAGATTGTTAGGACCAAAACAAATCTACTTGCTGACCATGATCTGAGCACTCGAATGGGCTAACATGAGTGCTCAAGTTGATAGACTTGAGTGCTCAGGTGGCCAGAGTACACAACTGAGTTTTCCTTTTTGATAACCTTGTTTTGCTTTCATTTTTTAAAATTGGATCCATTCCTCATATTTTATCATGTTTTCAGCTTTATAACTCCCTTTTTATGAGGCAAATCAGCTTTCAAGATCCATTTTCATTGCATTTCATGCACAAAACAAGCCATAAGCAGATTCATCTTGGGATAGAATGATGATAAGAGCCTTTAGAAGCAACTTTAGACATAATACAACCAGTAACAGACATAGTATATACAAGCAACAAGGATATATGTGTGAAAAATGACGATGGTCCAGATGGACCTGAGTGCTCAGATGGGGGAACTTGAGCACTCAAATGGACTGATTTGAGTGCTCAAGTGGTTTGAGCTGAACCTTTGAGTTTTCAACCATAGTACCCTTTTTGCAAACACTCAAGGCATATTTCTCAAAAATACACTTGATTTTCCCTATTCATCAGATTTTCAAACTCTCTATCCCTATTTTCAAGAGAAAAATGCTTCCAAAAGCACATTTTTGAACATTTGTGAGATAGATTTGAGTTAAGACAATCCCCATTTGAACATAAACAGCCATCAGACTGAATCAAACATGATAATATGTCAAAATAATCGTCAAAACACAAACTATGAAGAAAAAGGGTTTGATCATTCTGATGGATCTAAGTGCTCAGGTCAGGGATACTGAGTGCTCAGGTTGAGGAACCTGAGTGCTCAGATGAAACCTGTCCATTCGAACCAAAAACTTTAAGAAAATATTTTTATGAACTTTAAACCCTTAATAAGCTCAGAACAGGTATGAGGAACCTGTCTAAACCTTTTGGGTTCCATCAGGAAGCAAGAACAACACTTTGGTAAGGTATTTTTACCTTTTGAGCTTGAAATAAGGACTTTTTGTGGTGATTTTGGGAAGACACGACCTATGGATGAGTTTCTGGAGTGGAGTGACACCAAGTTGAGGGTGTATGAACAAGAACTCAACTGTTGGGTGAAGTTTGGGTGTATTTGATGGGCTTTTGAGCTAAAAACAAGGGTTTTCATAAGATTTTTGAAGGATTCTTGAGGAAATATGGAATGAGGTTTGAGTTTCGGGGTGTTATGGCTCTGGACTCATACTAAACTCTCTGTAGATGGCCTTTGATGAGAGTTTTTGGTGGAGTTTTTAAGATGGTTAGGCAAAAAATGGACTAAAAATGAAGTATTTGGCCATGGATGTGAATGTTTGAGCTTGGATCAGAGATGAAGGGTTGAGGGATGATGATGAACAATGGTTTTTTTCTAGAGAGAGAAAATAAGGAGAAAAGGTGGGTTTTATCGAGGAAATTTGGGAGAAAAATGTAAAACTAATTTGGTTTAGGGAGCTAGGATGGTAATTAGTTTTAGGGGTCTAGGAAGGTAATTAGTTTGATTTGGGCCATCTCAAAACGAGATATGGTGGTTAAGATATATCAGATTCGTAGAAAATCTCATCATTGCTTGTGCAGGGATCTGCCACGTGTCCCACCTGAGCGCTCAGGTTCATGGACTTGAGTGCTCAGGTTTATGGACATGAGTGCTCAGGTTCATGAAGGATCTGAGTGCTTAAGTGGATGAATTTGAGTGCTCAGGTCCAACAACGTTTCTTCCTTTATTTTGAGTTTTTGGGCTATTTTGGTGGGTACTTGGAGGTTCTTGGGGGATTGGAAGTCTTGTCCATGCCTTAATTGTAGTTTTTTACTCATTCCTCATCCTCGGGAATGCTTAAGATTATTCATGGGTCAAAATTGGGGTGTCTACACTATCTCTTCGACAGACTTTTCTTTAAGTTTTCGTTTTCCTTCAAGCATTGTAACCTTAGTTTTGAATCTTTCAGGTAACGAACGTAATTTTTTTTTAATAACACAAAAAGCAGGGATAGGTTCACATAAAGTTTCACAGCTATTAACAATAGAGATTAGCTTAGAATAAAACTGGTTGAATGTCTCGTCTTCTTGCAATCTAATAACCTCAAATTCAGTTGTAAGCCTTTGCAATTTGGATTGCTGGACAACGTCAGTACCCTCATGACAGGTGACTAAAATATCCCAAGCTTCCTTCGCTATTTCGCAGTTTGCTATCTTACGGTGTTCATTCACATCCACTGCACTAAATAAACTATCCAAGGCTCTATTATTAGCTTGTAATTCTGCTTTTTCTGCGACAGATAACTCGGAACTAAGTTTGGGTACTGCTTGATTATTCACTGTAACAGTAGGGTACGTATATCCATTAACACATGACTTCCAAATTTCTTCATCTGCTGATCTCATTATAGCTTTGACCCTCGATTTCTAGTAATCGAAGTTTTCACTATCCAAAATAGGAATACGACTAGGAGGGTGATTCGTGTTCATATTCATCGTGAAGGCAAGGATCCACTCGAGGAAAAACTTCCTACTTAACGGGAGTGACCCACTCTGATACCACCTAAAAAATCTTATTTAGCTAATCACGATTATTAATGCAATCACAGAAAATAAACAATAATCTATGAACACGCGATATACGTGGAAAACCCCGAATAGGGTAAAAACCACGGGAATGAATCAAAACACTAAAAATAACGTTGTGCAATTACAATCGACCTATACTTACAATTGAAAATCCTCTCAATTGACCCAAGACCCGATTGCCGAATCCACGTTCATCGCACCAAGTGTTTGATTGCCACAAGCCTTGAATCCTCAAGACTTCCGAGATACTTCCAGAAATCCACCGAAAGAACGATTGAATCAAAGGTTGAATAAGATCTTGGAGTATTTGATTTGGTTGCTCAAAACTTCATGTAAGAACTCCAAGCCATACCACAAAGATGTCACAGCTGCAGCCTTGTCTCTCTCCTTGCTTTTTAACGTCAAAAAAAAGGCTGTTGAAGATGTATAACTGTAACCCTAGCTGCTGCCCTTTTATAAGATGTTTTGGTCGCCTGCTTGAGCACATTGAATTTGCTTGAGCACTTTCCTAACAGCCTACTTGCTGGACCCGAGGCATGAAAGTGCTTGAGCACGATGCTAGACTTTGCCAACAACCAAAGTGCTTGACATGAGAGAAAAATTTTCTCGAGCACTAGTACAAATACAACATGATTCCTTCCACATCCTAAACAAACGCATCTAGAATAATGAAAATAAAAAGTACAACTCGATATTGTGTCATGGAATTGCCAACCGAAAAAGGAGCTCAGCCTATGGAGCTTACCTTAATATACATTCGCATGTACTGACCGGAACAAACCGGCTGTCAAAACAAAAGTCTGCAAGTTTGGACAGTACTATACACGTAAACGAACTTATAAGCAAAAAGACTTCGGCTTGAGAGCAAAACCAAGTACATCTACAACTGCTGACCTGAAAAGTATGGTTTTAAAATTCCGTAAGCCAAAACTTGTATGAAACACCGCTTATCTTATAAACATTCTAATTATGAATTGAGCCAATATTCCAATAAAACTGTAAACCATCCTTTTCAGTTACTAAGCAATAAAAAAAAGGTCTTAGTAACATGATATTAAAACTTTCAGTTCGTTCATAGAATGAAATCCAGCTTTTCAGGATCAAGCAGAAAACTATCGTGATATTAAAATCTCACATTTCATAATACTCATCGATTTCACACATCTTTCAAGAACATGTTTCGACCAGAATAAAAGAGGAGCAACCTCTTGCAATAAATGGGAATGACGTCAAACCCTCGAGATACCTGGCCCGCATCTCCCACCCTAATAACACCAATCCACTTTGTCTGTTTAAAGTCCTCAAGCCCGGACACATGTTCAGATGTATCAAAGTAAAAAAAAAAATACAACCTTGGCAAGTTTATTTCACATATCAACCGATATCCATGATTCAATTTAAAACACAATTCTAAATCTTCCAACAGATATAAAACACTTCAAAAACAGAGGTGTAAACAAGATATGCGTGTTTCACCTTATATCCGATGACGCAGCTAACAATACACACGTCTCGTACCACTACCAACTCAGCAAATCGCGTCTCCTAGAAGAAGAACATAAGCCATACATCACTATCAACAAGTGCTAAGCCTCTAAAACTAAGAACTCTTCTCCGAAACGAGGTTCTAAGAGATTTCACTTATTAGAGGTAATATAGTGGAATTTTTACTCTTTTTCCTATTTATAACTTTACAAACTAGAATAATAAATTAGTATAAAAGCTCTAATTTTGCGTCTAGAAATAACATTGAGTCTAAAAACAGTTTACAGAACCAATTAGACAAATCTGTCACAATTTCTAAGAAAAATCATAACTTACTCGTATCAAATCCAAAAAGGGTGAAACCAGCGCCAATATCTGCATTACTTATAGCTTTATTCTCAGTAAAAATTTCAGAATCAAACTTGGAAAGGGTTGTTTACAGCAATCCAAACAAAACAGCTAGTATGCAGTTCCTGGCGCAGACAAACGACCTTTCTTCAATTGTTTTCTAAATATTGTATATTTATCCAAATGACTTGATTCCAGTGCCAAAACATTCCTAACATCAAATTATACTTCCTGTAAAAATCTTATGACCATCTCAATTGTGAAACATGCCCAGAAATCAAAACAAGATTGCTCAAAACAGATTCGCGAGAGAAGTACCAGTCTGTACCAAAGAATTCATAACTAATTCTGTAATCGTCCGTTTTACATGCTTTTGGCACCAAAAACTTCGTATTTAAACGTACTACAGTTGTGAAGACCTCAAAATTCGATTCATAGCGAAATGGTTTCAAAGATACCAATCTTTAAGGGTCACGTAATCTGTCTCATGATTTGTATAACCTCTTTGGAATAAAACAACTCCTAACATCTTAAAATCCTAAAAGTATGGTCTTTAGACATTAAGAACTAGGGTTTACAGTAGCCCCTTCTAACTTAATGGTATAAAAGTACATCAGGAAGAAGGTTATCTAACTGGAAAATCGAATTCTCCGGCGAAAACAACGAAATGGGTTCCAGCCGATTGCCCAGAACCACCACCGCTTCTTCTTCTTCTTCCTCTTTTCTTTTTCTGCCGACTCCTCTCTCTTCTTTTACCTTGACTATGTAGGACTTACTAGAGTAATTATGTATATATAAAATGTATAAAACATTAAAGCACTAATTTGTGTTTATTTCCATGTGTCCTCCATGTGTCAAACAATTTGACACACCTAGCAACAATCGTGTATGAGTCGTATCGGGGCGCGACTCACGTACAGTCCGAAAAACTGTATGAGTTCTAGACTTAGAAAAATATGAGATACGCACAGTAATAAATAAATTATTCTAAGAATAACCCTATTCTTAATATATGGATCACCTAGTCAAAATCATAAGTGACCTACAAAATAAATTAATCACCCGTCTTGATCATGAACCGTCCTCGCACTAACATTCCTTAAGTGAGGGTCGTCACATCCTTCCCCTCTTAGGAAATTTCGTCCTCGAAATTAAATAACAATATACATAGAGCACATGATTGAAACAAAAGCAATTGATACAAGACCTCTCGGGAATATATAATTCTGGATAGCGCTTTTGCCTAGCAACTTTTGTCTCTCGAATGGCTCTGTACTTAACATCAAAGAAAACCACATGCTAATCTTGGGCAACTTTCAAGTGTTCTTGAACACAACTTGTCTCATTTGTTGTTAAGTATAATAAATTTCTAGCATTGACAGCTGAACTTCTCCAACATTCATTCATTGACGGTTCTTCCCATTCCCCCCATAGTGTGCCTCAAATATTATTTTAGACATACTCTCAATAGATTTCTTAAGTGCCTAATCAGTCCTTATAAAATGAACTTCCCTCTGACAATAACAATCCTTTCCAATTCCAAGCTTGCTTAGTGCCCAATGGACCCCCGAAAACTCTCCAAACAGAACTCGGCCTAGATTTATCAAAACCAAATTTTGTTGATCTGTGAAGTCGGATGATCTTGGAAAAATATAGAGATTGATAAGATGTCCACGTGTAACCGAAAGGAGATATCGAAAAAAAAAAAGTATTAGAAAGAAATTAAATGTAGAAGTATGGGAACTAATCTGGATATTTGCCTTGAAACTGCGTCGGCGTAACGCTTTTCAAATCAAACATCTGAGATCGGTCACCAAACAAAGGATCAAGTGGGCTATAACCAAGAATTAAATTTCAAAAGTTTGATGGAGTAATAGCACAAAAATTTAGGCGGAGTGAAGGGGACAAAGAAAATGATTTACTTGAAAGGAAGTTATCTATAACCACGCTTCCACTGCACACTCTGATCATCTTCTCCCGAATGCCCTTTGAATTGATACTCCTAGAAACTCTTCCCAACCATACATTTTTCTCTTATCACCTCTAAACAACATCACCTTACTGTTGTTCTAATTTAATATTTTACATTTATATTTTATGGAGAAAATCCAAGTAAATAATTATATGTTGGAGACATACAAGGAGTTTGTTTTTACCTTGTGTTGGGCCCGGAGTGCCCCCATGGATTTGGTTACACAATGCCACTCCATGCGACCGCTCTAAAAACAAACTTGCGAGTGCGATGTCGAATGCCATAAAAGACTTAATTGAAACCCTTCCTACCACCAATTGGTTTTAGGAGAGTTGGTGGAAAAGCGGTCGGACAAGTGGTATCAGAGCCAGGAGGTCATGGGTTCGAGTCGCGGGAGCGTCATCGTGAGGGAGGGATTGTTGGGCCCGGAGTGCCCCCATGGATTTGGTTACACAATGCCACTCCCTGCGACCGCTCTAAAAACAGACTTGCGGGTGCGATGTCGAATGCCATAAAAGACTTAATTGAAACCCTTCCTACCACCAATTGGTTTTAGGAGAGTTGGTGGAAAAGCGGTCCGACAAGCTGTAAGCTCCATAAGCCGAGCTCCCTTTTTTGGGTTGGCACGTTCATGACCAAAATACACATTTGCGTGTATTCCCCATTTTATTGAGTTGTAAGCTTTTATGATCAATTAATTTTTATTTTTTAGAGCGTCTGTGTTAGGGTGTGGAAAGGAATCACTTACTTTGTATTTTTCATGTTCCCCTTGAGTGCGGTAGTTGTTAGTCAAGCCTCTTGACGGTGGGAGATATCGCTCAAAGCAACATGGGACTTCATTGATTTAGATTTAAAGCAGAATCACTTTTGCTCAAGCAAAAAGTTTTTGCTCGAGCAAAATAGGCGACTCATAAGGAAACGGCCACAGCAGATTTTTGCCCCTTATTGCTCTATATATATGACATCTTTTTGACGAAAATGAGGCATTGCTGCCATATAGAACCCTAGCATATATTGTTTCATCATCCATCTCTTTCGGCGGCTAGGGTTTTGTGCACCTCGAAGAAAACACAAAGATCTCATGATTCTTTAACTCAAGCAGTAATCTTCGAGGGGTTTTCTCGCATCAACAACATCTTTCTCTTAGCAAAGCTCTTTCGTGGAGTTCGAAAGGCATTAAGTTGGAAGGCTTGAGGATTCAAGATTCGTCAATCATGCAGAGGTGTGATTCACGTGGATTCGGCAAGTAGATTTTAGGCTTCGTGGTGAGGATACACGAACACTGAGTAAGATCTCTTGTATTCACACAATGACTATAGTGCATGATTCCTTCCCGTGGTTTTTTCCCGTTTTGGGTTTTTCCACGTAAATCTTTGTGTCGTGCGTGATTTAATATTTGTCTACTGGTTTGTGCGATTGATAGTTTTTCATTATTCAAGTTAATTTAATTTTGTGACTTGATTAAGGATTTACATTTGGTATCAGAGCGGGTCGCTCTTTATTTTTTTTGTGTGGAATCGTTGTGTTCTTGAGCGGATCTAGTAGGTTATAATGGAAAGCGCCAATCGCCCTCCGGTGTTAGATGGCACAAATTTTGATCATTGGAAAGCCAAGATGGAGGCTTACATGAAGGCTATTGATGAAGATGTGTGGATGGCATGTGAAATCAAATACACTCCTCCAACAAAAACAAACGGTGAAACCTCTAGACCTAAACCTAGTGGGAAATACTCTCCAGTGAGAATTCTTCGAACGGGCTGCCAACCGCGTTAAATATACTTTTCACCTACGTGGATACAAAAAGAGTTCCACCGTATCTCGATTTCGCAAGTTTGCAAAGGAAGCATGGGATATTTTGGTTACAACTCATGAGGGAACTCAAGGCACGGTGAAACTTGGGGAAGTTGCGGCGCATTACAACTCAATTTGAGATGATTCGGATGGAGGAGGATGAAACTTTCGATGAGTTCTACGCCAAGCTAAATCATATTGTCAACACAAGTTACTCCTTGGGTGAGCCTATTACTACTTTCCGTGTTATTAAGAAAATATTGCGTTCTTTGCCGAAACGTTTTAAAACCAAAGTCGATATTTTAGAAAGTAAAAAGAAACTTGCTCGGATAATTTGAAGATATTGTCGGTCAATTTCAAACTTATGAACTCACCCATTTAGAAGATGAAAACGTTTCTACGCCTAAAACTTCAAAAAAATCAATTGCTTTTTCTAGCAAACATAAAGAGTCGAATGAGTCGAATTGTGTGATGATAATTATGATATGGAAGCTTTGGCCATATTTACTAATAACTTTAAACATTTTTTTAAGAAAAAGAAAAACGAGAATGAAAATAATGTTAAAAAGGGTAGAGGTAAATTTGAGTCTTCTAATAACAAGGAACGAAAAGGAGTGAGAGGGACCACCCTCGGGGCCTAAGTGTTACGAATGCCATGGTTATGGACATTTGGCTCATTAGAAATTGCGCTAATAAGAAGGCAAATAAGAAAGTCTACAATGTTAAAACTTGGGATGATGATATCGATAGTGAAAAATGGGAAGTGAACCAGATGATTAAAATGATGGAAAAAATTATTTAGCCTTCACCGGGAAGTTGAGTAAGGGAGAAAGATGAGAGTGATGTTGAAGAAGATTTGGTTGATTTTGATGAATTAAAAGAGCAAAGATGAAGTGTATAATGAGAGTGCTAAGATCACCAAAGAAAACATTATGGCGAGAAGTAAATTTGAAATTACGGTTCTTAAATGACTTAGCTAAAACTTTAGCTACAACTAAGGACTTGTCAGAATCTTTGGATTGCCTAATTCAAGAGAGAGATATCTTGAAGAAAGAAGTGGTTCAACTCAGGACACAAAACAAGGGTCTTGAAGAGCTCAACACAATGAATGAAGGTCAAATAAATGACCTATCAATTGAACTAAAAAATGCTAATGGTATTTTCAAGCGTTTTAATGCAGGGTCCAAAGCACTGGATAACATTCTTGAGGTTCAAAAGCCAACCAATGATCGATCTGGGCTTGGATATCATGCCTCATCGTCTAACAAAGTTGAAGGAGGACAAAGTTCTACGATATTTCTGAATGAACGAACGGAGGTAAAAGCAAAACCTATACAAAATAATGTTAAGCCTACGATGTTCTATAAAACGCGTGAACATATTGAAAGGACTTTTACGAGTAAATTCATTCCTATTTGTCATCATTGTGGTGTTCATGGCCACATTAGACCTCAATGTAATAAATTTCATGCCACTCATACTTCGCGTATGCACTTTGCACATTCTCATGATTATAAGAATTTTATTCCTACATGTCATTTTTGTGGAGTGAAAGGTCACACTCGACCAAATTGTTTTAAACTTCATGGGTATCCTAATGTCTCTTCCCGTTATTACCATGTTAATGATTATGGGGGTAAAACCCAAAGACCTAGACATAGGGTGACTCCAAATAGACATAGTAAGACTGTGAATCCTAAACTTGCGGGTAAATTGATTGGGGAAGTTGAGAATGTCAAAGGTAGACCTATTTGGATGAGAATTTCGGACATAAAACCACGCGCTAATTCATCTACCAACCCTCATGATGACACTGCATCATCCGGAGGAGTTGATCATGCCTTTTAAGGCTTGGTCTCATACCCATAGTCTAGGTTGGTTTACATTCCCTGTCTTTTACCTAAAGCTATGGTTTGTGTTGAGTTATATCTTTATTGTTTAGTTTGTTAGCCTTTTCTTATTAACTCTAAAAAATAAAATAAAAATTTCAGTTGATTATATGTTCACTATGTTGCTTTATATTTCTATTTGTAGTTTTTCATTCTCTATTTTTAAAATAAAATAAAAAATTCGTTTGTCTACCTTGATAACAAGTTTTTTTTGGGGCATCTCCTAGTGCATGTTTGTGATTGAATTGGTTGTTAAAGGTATTTTTGGATAAGGACACATTAGTTGTGTTTGCTTTCATTCTATTTACCTATCATATGGATTGTTGTGATATTGGTTGGTGCAAGGTCCTGCCTCTGTGTTTCTCACTTGTTCACGACAAAGATAATGTGCTCCCATATTCCTTCCTGACATTTCTTATGAAAGTGGAGGGGTCTTTATTTGTTTCCCTTGAGATTGACCGCTATGCAGTTATGATTTAATATAAGAAAAAAATAATGTGTGGGAGTTTAGTTGAAAAGTGTGATGAGATTGGGTTCTTTTTCTCTGCAGTTTCGGGTTTTTCACTTAGTGAGTGGGGGCCTCTTGCCTCGAGAAACAAGATGAGTGTTCGCGTCAAACGGTGGAGAGTTTCGGGATTGTATTATGTGGTTAGCTTGAGTTCGTAGCCTTTTTGACTCGAGTAATTAAGTCCGTTGGGGTATTCTCTATACCTAGTGCCCTAAAGCCATTTGGTTTGGGTGTGTTCGGCCTAAAGCTCGCTACGGGTCAATTAGAAAGCTTAAGGAACCTCGGCATTGCACGACCACACATTTCGAGAATTGGATTGAGTTAAGGGGTTCTTTATTCCAATGATAAAAATAATTTTAAAAAAATGCATGGGAGTTTGGTTGAAATTCACTCAAATATTTGTTGAGGGGAGATTGGGTCATTGAAAAATCCAAAAATTGCTTGGTTTGACTTCTTGAGGGGGAGTTCTTTAGACCTCCCATATGTTCATAAGAAACCAAGGATTTCGATTTTGTTGTGCCGAATTGCCTTTGTCGTGTTTCACACACACACCATTGTCACTAAGGTTTGACCTATGTTGTCTCTCATATACTTGATATTATTATTTATGATATGTTCATAGCATGAGTGCATGTATTAGCATTTTCGTGTGCTTATTTGTCAATACCCTTAACCATCATTTGATTTTGTGGATAAATGTTCAAACTTTAAAGTATTCTTTTGTGTTCAAACTAAGGGTTGGTCTTATCTAATTTGTTTGATGCACATTATTTAGAATTATTATTCTAACAGAAATTCCTTTTTCATATAATTTCCCCAACACTTACTACAATGAATCACTAATGTTATGATCTGCAATGTTATATACAATTGGCTGTAACCTCAAATGACACAGAAATTGGCAATAGAAAACTCTGGTTCGTATATGCTTGTTGCTTAACATCACCGTAGTAGGTTTCCTATCTAATTGTTTCCCTTCATTGCTCGGTTTGAATCTCTTTTGTTCCCATAGAAATGACTAGCTCTTTCTCCTCATCATTAGCACTCGGCTCAACCACTCCCTCCATTACCCACCGAAAATCAGTCCCAAATCCACAACACACTCATAGATCCTTCATCAATAAACGTGTGCTCACTGTTTCAAGCACGGGTTTCGCGTGGGTTCGCTTGGAGACTCGTTTTTAGGTGGGTTGCAAGTTGGAGAGGGCTAGGGTTTCGGATTTAAAGCTTGAAGGAGGTCGGATCCACGAGGTAGGGGTTCCTTTCTCATAGTTCTAAGTGTTATGAGTTGATTTATGATACATACTCTTAATATTGGGTGTTAATTTTACAATTTGGAAGTCATTCAATTAGAACCCACGTTTTTAGTGTTCAAGTGAGCTCTTTGATGTTCAATCTTGTTCTTGGTTACATTTCTTTTAATTTGATTGAGATTCATCCATAATCTAATGTTTACAAGTAGTTTAGATGAAGCACTAGACTGATTTTGGTCTCTCTTTGAGTGCTAATTGAGAACTCAATAACAGCCTGCCTTTCTGTGTTTACTCAAACCAGTACGATTTTGTCAGCTTGCACCCGACATGTTATTTTGCGAGCCTGAGTCTCCCTTGAGACTCATTTAGTCACGGTTTGTACAGTTCGCCGTAACTCTGTGATTTCGACCTTGGGCAGTTGGTTAAATATGCCCGCACTTGATGAACATTCTAGACATAATTGAAACGACAAGAACGGAGAGGGGGTAGACTGGGACGTATAAGCAAAGCAAAATATTAAATTAATAAGGTAAGTCATTAGGGCTATCCACCGATGTTTATTAGGAAGGACCTATGGAAATCATAAGACCTCAGGAGGGAATTATTCTTTTTTTTTTCTTACAAAGGGGTGGTTAAACGAATGAATTGATTTTGACCATTTAGTGGAATGTATTTCTGATACAGGAACTTGTAACTACGACCTTTGATTTGTCCAGACATTGTAACTTTACATCTTTATTCATGTATTATTATGGGATATGGGAACGATATGACTGTACTGTGTGGAGTGATACAGGAAGAACATGGTGAAATGTTTAAAATATGAATTTAGAAATTTTATTGAAATTTTGTTTATGTGAAGCGGTATTTCATTATGTCAAAAATCGAGGGCGTGACAATAAATATAATAGAAAGACTGTCCGGCTCCTACACGAGAACTCGAACAACATAACTGGGTGCCCGAAGGCTGATATGAAAAGCTGTCTGAATAACATTGTGATAATATGGTATAATCACGTTGGGAGAAAATATTTTGTTTTTGATGTGACCAAACCCTCATCGGACTACTTACGTATCCTCGAACTTGGGGGAAATCAGGTCACTCCATAGTTTGAACCTCGATTCGATTTATGAAAATATATCTGGTTTCATTGAATTAATCCTGATACTTTTATTTTTGGGGTTTTGTACGAACTATTCGGACGGCTAGTCAGAAAGTATTGTAAAAGACCCAGTAAGGAAGTAGCGGTATAAGATGACCTCTGCCAAGCCTTGCTTTAATCCGTACGCCATTTTGTCAGTCTTTCCGATATTCCTCGCCTCAAACCTCGATGAGACTATCGCAGTGCACTGTGATAGTGTACGTCTATATATATATATATATATACAGTCCCGATCTATTGAGGACTCCCTCAAACACAAATTTGGTGCGGACCTCATGCTTTTTCGACTTTCCGGATCAAATTTTGACGATCCGAACCGCTAAATGTTTTTAAAATGCATTTTTAAGGGGGCGGAAAATCTTCAAAAAAAAATATGGTATTTTTTTGAAGATTTTCCGCGTGGACCCTTAAAAATGCATTTTAAAAACATTTAGCGGTTCGGATCGTCAAAATTTGATCCGGAAAGGTGAGGTCCGCAAACTCTTATCCTAAAGGAGTCCTTAGTAGATCATGATTCTATATATATATATATATATAGTATTATGACATCTAAAATTGGAGGCGGGCCTAGCCCATGGGCAGTAGCCGGGCCGACACAATTCTGAAATACTTCTGCTACATCTGAAAGTAAGTAGGCAATTCAGATTCCCAGCTCGAACCCCGAGTAGAGAATCGGACAAAGCTTCCACTAGATATCGGATAATATCATCCGGAAAAATTGGCTATAGCCTTTGGCAAAAAATGGTTGATTTTGACCTGGCACTCGGGCAGAGTAATGGCAGGACTGGATGATTCTGATTCGGTACTCAGACAGAGTAATGGCAGGACTGGATGATTTTGAAAATGGGTCTATTATGACCAAAGAACTTTGGGAGAAAATCTAGCAGTGGTTTCGCGTAGCCCTGACCACTGGTATTTCTTCTTGGAGAAATCCGCCAGAGCTTCCGCACAGTGTATATATCCCGATATTCCACCTGGGGAATCTGGCAGAGCTTCGGCGTAACTATGGCTACCGAAGTTTCTTCTATGAGTTTAGACTCGCATGTGGGAAATGCTGCAGCCCTTGTTGAACCGAACTCAGAGGTGCGTTAGAGGTGTGTGTGTGTGTGTGAAAATGTGAAGGAATGGGGTTCCATTTATAGGCAAAGTGAGTGGGGACACGTGGCTAAAGAATAGGCTCCTAAAGTTTCAACTTTGCACTTTGGCCTCACTTTTGTATGATGCATGTCGTCCCGACTCGGCCGTTCTCGCGTATAGTCCTTTGATCCAGGAACGTCCAAGGAGATATCCATAGGGTTTTGAGGTGCTCTGGACGTATAGTGGCTACGTTCATTTTTCCAAATTATGCTCCGAAGATAGAGAAACACGAGTGTCCAATTCTCGGTTGAATTGGAACGCTGTAAGCGATCAGATGACCAAACGAAGTCTGATTGACATGAAATTTTACAAGGGACTTTAGTATGGTAAAAATAGAATTATCAATGGTTTAGATCTCAAAAATTGAGTCCCGATGGCCATGATCATGGAATCGACCGTCTCGGGAAACGCAGTGTCCCCCCTCCGTCCTAAATTACTCGTCCCTTTTGGAGAATCCAACTTTTTAAGGAGACAAAAAATTATTGTCTTAGAGTTTCAAAATTATCCCTTCAAAAGTGTGAAGTTTATTAAGTGGTTTTAGACTGTTTATATCTTTCGATATGGATCTCAAAAAATATACAATATGGATCTTATTTGATAGATCTCAATTAGTTGTTTTATACAAAGTTTTAAAAATCATGAAAAACATTACTCCCTTTTGGGACTACGTGCCATTTTCAACGGCTTGTATCTTTTTATGTCATATCTCAAAAAATATGCATTATGGATCTTGTTTGATAGATCTTCATTAGTTCTATAATACAAATTTTCAAAATCATCAAAAAATTTATAAATCAAAAATTATAAGCCGTTGAAAATGGCATGCAGTCCTAAAATGGACTATCATTTTGGGACGGAGGGAGTATATACTAAGAGATATAAACGATTTAAAAATGGCATGTATTCCAAAAACTGTGAAATAAATTGGGAGGGAAAGAGTACTTTTTGGAGTGGGTAAAATCTGATCACCCAACTACTAGGCATAACACGTGCCTATAGCGGTCACCACGAGAGGGTGAATAGCTCGGCACCACGTAGGGAGTCCTTGAGCCCTCTGCCGAGCTGGTTTTGCCATGAATAAGGCCTAAGTAATAAGAGTGAATTAATAAAACAGGATGCATTAGCTCGGCAGGGGATGCCCCTGATATGGCCGAGCTAGGATGGCTACGTGCATAGTTTAAACAGCATTCTGGAATACATAATTTAGCTTGGCGTAATGAACTGAGTTATGTACGGGTTATTCCGAGCTACGTGGAAGCACGGCACCGCCACGAGTAAGGCGGTGAGATATTCCAGAATCATCTAAGGCGGTTCCTTACAAGAAAAGGATCAATCCCATGAAATATGGGAAGTCCTAACGTAATTAGGAGTGTACCCCATATAGGAAAGAAACCTGTATGGAAAGAAGCACTGTTGCAAGACGAGATCTTGCAGCATTTGGAAGCACATGCCTAATAGGAAAGTCCTATTGGAAAAATGATTCCTAAACCTAGTAGGAAACAAGGGGCACAAGATGCCTAAATCAATAAGCAATCTACACCTATAAGTACAACAACATACCCATGAAGAAAGGTACGCTGTGAAACCCTTTCATACGCATTGTGATTCGAGAGTTTAAAGTACGAGATACTAACTTAGGCATCGGAGGGCCTTTGCCAACGAGAGGCAAAGGTGCTCTAACCCTTTTTCTGTCTTGCAGATTTAGGGCTGAATGAAGGAAGCACGTGATCCAAGCTTACGTGGATTTATTCCCCGTACACTTTTAAGGGTAAAATTGAAATTTTGACTAGGGGTGCTCACGGTCCGGATTGGCATGAATCCAATCCTAATCCGCGAGTCACGGTTTTTTGAAAATAAAATCCGTGTCCAATCCAAAAGTCTCACGGTTCGGCTCCAATCCGATCCGCGAGTCACAAATCGGTTCCGGATTTGTCCACGGATTTTCAATTTATTTAAAAAAAAAATCATCAACTCAATCAAATTACCCAAAGTCAACATTGAAACAAACACTTCAGTAGTTATATAGTGGGCAGCAAAGGCAGTTCATCATCCAATTCACAAACAAAGACAGTTTAGTTCAGTTACATAATGGAATACAAAAACTTCAGTAGTATATCAAAGTTCAATATAAAAAAAAACTACTGCAAGTCAACAATTATATATAATAGAAGACTTCTATATAACAGTTTACCCCTAGATTTTATAGGAGATAACAGTATAACCCTTAATATAAAAATATCAAATTGACAATATTTATAAAAGTGGTAATATTTAAATATATATACAAATATATTTATTTGTTAATATATATATATATATATATATAGGATAATGATCTATTGAGGGAGTCCTTAGGATAATTCCGTGCGGACCTCACCATTCCGGATCAAATCTTGACGATCCGAACCGCTCAATGTTTTTAAAATATATAGCGTTTTTAACAAAAACTGATCCGATCAAGCCCTTCCGGGTATTTTTTTTTGAAGATTTTCCGCTCGCACCTTGGAAAATGCATTTTAAAAACATTGAGCGGTTCGGATCGTCAAAATTTGATCCGGAAAGTTGAAAAATGGTGAGGTCCGCACGGAATTTTTGTTTGAGGGAGTCCTTAGTAGATCGCCTTCCTATATATATATATATATAGGAACCCCTTCACATCCAAACCCCTTTTTACGGACCTAACGTCCGGACCTCCACCTTCCCAATATTTTTTTGAAAATCCGAACCGTTAGATGTGTTTAAAACGTGTTTTTAAGGTCCAACGCGAAGATTTGGCAAAACAAAATACCCGGAAGGGCTTGATCGGGGCAGTTTTTCACAAAAATGCTATAAAAACAGTTTTATGAAAATGCGCGCGATCAAGCCCTTCCGGGTATTTTTTTGCCAAATCTTCGTATTTTGACCTTAAAATCACGTTTTAAAAACATCATTTCAAAATAACGTTGGAAACACATCGGAGTTTATTGGAAGTTGTTTGATTTTCAAAAAAATATTGGGAAGGTGGAGGTCCGGACGTTATAAATCCGGGAGTTTGGATTGGAAATTTTTTATATATATATATTATATATAAAGTTTTCAAGGTCCGGGAGTCCGGATCCGGACTCCACTTACGATATTTTTGGAAAAATCCGATCCGTCCAATGTATTTTTTTGTTCAGAAGGTGTTTTCCAAGGTCCACGCGGAAAATCTTCAAAAAAAACCGGGAAGGGCTTGATCAATGCATTTTTTTGCGGAAAAAAATAAATATCTAACGAAAAGCGCTGAATCAAAAAATATTTTTTGAAGATTTCAGTCCGTGGACTTGTATATAAAACACCTTTTTTCCGACAGTTTGGATTCCCAAAAACAATTTTTAAAAGCATCAAAACACCGAAAAACCCTTCAATCCGGAAAAGGATCCTTGAGGATCGCATGGGTATATATATATATATATATATATAATATATATATATATATATATAATAATTAAAATCTCACGGTTTTAAAATCCACGATTTTAAAATCAAAATCCGTGTCCGAACCGCGAGTCGTGGGTTTTTGTTTTTTGAATCGGTGTCCGATCCATTAATCCACAGTTAAAATCCAAAACGTACAGATTGGATCGATCCGGACCAAATTCACGGTTCACCGGTTTTTTTTTAACGACCCTAATTTTGACATATTTTGATAGGTTTTTAGAAATAGGACCAACATTTTGGGACATCCTAAAATAGAAAAAGGGACCAGCAATTTGGGACGGATGGAGTACATATAATAACTGATTTTCACAGTCTCCTTTTTTGATAGTTGCACTCCTTATTTTGTCATCTTGTGATGTGAATTTACAATATTACTCTTTCATGTGTAAGAGAATTCACTCATAAAATACTATTCAAGTGAATTTACATATAAAAAGACAAAAAAAAAAATAAGTGTAATTATAAAAAATGAGAGCTTTTAGGTTGAAAGAGTCCTGATCTAAAGAGCCCACAACCCAGCAGACTTCATTTTGCTGAGCTCAATGATGGGATGGTCAACCACATTTGTACAAAGGTTTCTATCCAAAATTCCAGTGATATACTCCTAGTTGCTACATGGGCCATACAGTACTCTAGTGATATATATTCCTAGTTGCTATCTGGGCCATACGGTGCTCTAGTTGTTTCTTGTCTTTTCTTTGTCTTATTAGATTAGAGTGGGTGTTTGGTGTGGATTTTGAGGTGTTTTGGCTTAAAAAGCCAACTTAACATTTTCTTTTGTCCTTATTTGATTTGTTTTTTTGCGTTTGTTAGTTTTGCATCGATTTTTTGAGTATTATTGGTTCGTCTCGGCGAGAAGAATCCAAAGGTAAGAGATTATGAGTAAAACTCTCAATTTTTTGAATAAGATCGAAAAAAGTGTAAAAAAAAACTGATTTTTTGACTTATTTTTGTCTCTATTAAAAAAAATTATGTTTCGATCATAATTTTTTACTTTTTTTATTTCTCTTGCCGAGACGGACCAATAATACACAAAAAGTTTATGCAAAACTAAAAATCACGAAAAAAAAAATCAAATAAAGACGAAAAAATAAGCCAGCTAACTTTTTAGGCCAAAACACAACTGATTCAGAATTTTGATTTTTGATTTTGCATTTTAGAATTGTTTGATGCTTGTTTTGAGAATTAATTTTGCTAGAATAAATTTTCAAAACAGGCATAAAAAGCCACAATCTGAAAAGTAACTCCAGAGCTACTTTTGAATTCTCATTTTAGATTATATATATACACGTGTGTGTAAATATTATTAAAATTTTATCTACGCATACACAAAATACGTACATGTTTTTATATGTATCAATTTAATTTAGATACATACTCGTTAAAATATTATATACATATTTACACGTGTTTGTATGTACTTATATAACCTTGACACAATTATTTATATGGGTGTTTATACGATAAATACATAGTCATTTATATACGTGTTTTTTTTTTGTTTTTTTAAATAAAATTAATACATGAATTCTTTCAGATGATATGCATTCATTTTTATAAATAAGTATATTTACAAATTACGTTTATTTACTTATTCACACATATTTTTACATATTTATGGCATAATTTTTAATGTAGTTGTATTATTTAAATATATTTAAAATGTACTATGTGAATTTATACATTGGGTCATATTATTTTTAATATCCACGAAGTTATCTTCATAATTTAACAAACAATGGTGGCATTATGGTAAAAAAAAATGTACGTCCACAATCTAGTAATCTGATTATACAATGAAACACTTTCAATATGCATAATCTATTTTCCATACATTCACCAAACACTTTTACAAATTCTAATTATAAGTTTTTCGGAATCTTAGAATCTAGATTCACAATCCAGAATCTAACATCAATCAAAATAATTATTACCAAACACCCTCCTATATGGTGCCCACATTTTGTAACCATATTTTGAGTACCATATATGATATGTTACCAACGCATTGGTAGAATGTGTCATATTTGTCATGCATTTGGAATCCTGCTTTCAAACCAACCTTCTTGAATAATGAGGACGGGTTGCCTCGCTAATAATCCATAAATGGGGACACTTAACTTATTGGTGATGATACTACATGAGATTTATAATCCTCAGGGCCGGCCCTGAGCTAAGGCTCAATAGGCCAGCGTCTTAGGCCCCCCCAAAAAATGAAAAAATAAGGCCCCCTAATATGTTTTGGCACCAAATATGTAGGCCCATTTTAAGTGATGATGGTGGACGATGCTTTTGATTTTTATAGTATAATGTATTTTTTGGGTTTTTTTCGTGTTAAATACATGCATGTAGTTTTGAAACGGTGTTTATCGACTTTATATTTAGTTTCACTAGCATTTTTAGGGACCTTTATTTTCAAACTTCGTCTTAGGCCTCTGAAATGTCAGGGCCGACCCAGATAATCCTTGCACTATTATTCTTAGTTCAAGAGAGGTTAACTTAGGCACACCGCCAAAAATATCAAATCCTGAAAGAGACACTTAAAATATTCTTAGGCCACCGCCAAAAATATCAAATCCTGAAAGAGACACTTCAAAAATTCTCCAATGATTTAGAATCCGAGGGAGCCGCTGTGCGGTAGGTGTTGTACGCGGTGTTGTGTGGCAAAACTACGTCGTTTTGCTCATTTTCTTGGTACATCCAAGGGCCCCGTTTGGAGAGTTAATTTTGAGGTTCTTTTTTAGGGGATTTAGGCTCTTTGAGGTAGGGTATAGTAAGTTTAGGTACTTCGGGTTTAGGCACTTTGTAGTGGTTTTTTCTTCCTCCAAACAAGGCCCTTGCAAGCTTTGGAGATGTGCACAAAAATCAATTTGCCACCCAACACGGCTCACAACAAATATATATATTTTTTTTTAATTTGCAAGGCATAAGCGCAAACGACCTCATACCATTGATGTTTTTTTTTTTAATTCGCAAGGCATAATTAAGTGCAAACGACCTCATACCATTGGAGATAGCTACTTTGATGTCTTTCGTGCACCACAGCGTTGCGGGCTGCACTAGTATCCTTTTTCTGTTCGTTTCCCTCTAATAGTTTTTTTTGCAAGTGCCAGTGTATTTTTATTATGCAAGTGTTGATGTGTATTCGTTTTGTTGCCTTTGCATAGTTATTGACAGTAGGCGTTATATTTGGTTGCTTATGGTAGCCCGGTTGATAAGGGAGCCTATACTCGGTTCATGAGGTGGCAGGTTCAAACCCTGCCAGCCTCCCCCCCTTCCCCCCGTAGGTTAGAGTAGTTTAGGGATTTCTACTGTTCAAAAAAAAAAAAAGAATTTACATATAAAAAGACAAAAAAAAATGAGTGTAATTATAAAAAATGAGAGCTTAGGCTGAAAGAGTCCTGATCTAAAGAGCCCACAACCCAGCAGACTTCATTTTGCTGAGCTCAATGATGGGATGGTCAACCACATTTGTACAAAGGTTTCTATCCAAAATGCCAGTGATATACTCCTAGTTGCTACCTGGGCCATACAGTACTCTAGTGATATATATTCCGGAAAATGCTGGGCCGGTCCCATGGAAGAGAGTCTTGGGCAGGTCCTGCCACTTATTCTTGGGTCTGGCCCCGCCACTTTATCCGTTTGACAATTAACACTTTTTGTTTTTTGGAGTTAACATTTGACTTTCGAATCATTGGTGTGGATTTTGACAACAATTAACAGTGCTAATTCCGAGAGTGCAGTGTTAATTGTTGAAACAAAAAGTGTTAATTGTTGAAATGCACTGTTAGTGTTAACAATTAACGATGCATTTTCACAACGGAAAATGCTGGGCCGGTCCGATTTTGGGAAAGTCTTGGCGCCCCGCCACACTTATTCTTTAGTCTATTAAAAAACTTATCCGTTTGAACAATTAACACTTCTTTTTTTAGTTACATTGCACTTTCAGAATACTGTTAATTGTGGATTTTGACAACAATTAACAGTGCTAATTCCGAGAGTGCAGTGTTAATTGTTGAAACAAAAAGTGTTAATTGTTGAAATGCACTGTTAGTGTTAACAATTAACGATGCATTTTCACAATTTACAGTATTTTGATACAACAATTAACACTGCACTTTTGGAATTAGGACTGTTAATTCTTGTCAAAATTCACAATTAACAGTGCATTTCCACAATTAACAGTATTGGGAGGACTTAAAGAGCAATGGATTTTCGTGTGTAATTTTAACAGTGCATTTCCACAATTAACAGTATTGGGAGGACTTAATGAGCAATGGATTTCCGTGTGTAATTTTAACAGTGCATTTTTCCGTGTGTGGACTTAATGAGCACTGTTAATTCACAATTAACAGTGCATTTTTCTGTGTGTAATTGTACCAGGACTTGGTGAAGTATGAGTCATTGCTCACAGGACCGGCCTCTAAAAGCCCCTATATATTCCTAGTTGCTATCTGGGCCATACGGTGCTCTAGTTGTTTCTTGTCTTTTCTTTGTCTTCTTATTAGAGTGAGTGTTTGGTGTGGATTTTGAGGTGTTTTGGCTTAAAAAGTCAACTTAACATTTTCTTTTGTCTTTATTTGATTTTTTTTTGCGTTAGTTAGTTTTGCATCAATTTTTTGAGTATTATTGGTTCGTCTCGGCGAGAGAAATCCAAAGGTAATATATTATGAGTAGAACTCACTTTTTTGAATAAGATTGAAAAAAGTGTAAAAAAAAAACGGTTTTTTGACTTATTTTTGTCTTTATTAAAAAAAATTATGTTTCGATCATAATTTTTTACTTTTTTTATTTTTCTTGCCAAGACGGACCAATAATACACAAAAAGTTGATGCAAAACTAAAAATCACGAAAAAAAATCAAATAAAGACGAAAAAATAAGCCAGCTAACTTTTTAGGCCAAAACATAACTGATTCTGAATTTTGATTTTGCATTTTAGAATTGTTTGATGCTTGTTTTGAGAATTAATTTTGCTAGAATAAATTATCAAAACAAGCATAAAAAGCCACAATCTGAAAAGTAACTCCAGAGCTACTTTTGAATTCTCATTTTAGATTTTAGAATTTTATCACTATTGTAACCTTTGACCCTTTAAAAAACATGGATACCAAAGCATATATATACACGTCTGTGTAAATATTATTAAAATTTTATCTACGCATACACAAAATACGTACATGTTTTTATATGTATCAATTTAATTTAGATACATACTCGTTAAAATATTATATACATATTTACACGTGTTTGTATGTACTTATATAACCTTGACACAATTATTTATATGGGTGTTTATACGATAAATACATAGTCATCTATATACGTGTTTTTTTTTTGTTTTTTAAATAAAATTAATACATGAATTTTTTTCAGATGATATACATTCATTTTTAGGTACTATGTACCTATATAAATAAGTATATTTACGAATTACGTTTATTTACTTATTCACACATATTTTTACATATTTACGGCATAATTTTTAATATAGTTGTATTATTTAAATATATTTAAAATGTAGTATGTGAATTTATACATTGGGTCATATTATTTTTAATATCCACGAAGTTATCTTCATAATTTAACAAACAATGGTGGCATTATGGTAAAAAAATGTACGTCCACAATCTAGTAATCTGATTATACAATGAAACACTTTCGATATGCATAATCTATTTTCCATACATTCACCAAACACTTTTACAAATTCTAATTATAAGTTTTTCGGAATCTTAGAATCTAGAATCACAATCCAGAATCTAACATCAATCAAAATAATTATTACCAAACACCCTCCTATATGGGGCCCACATTTTATGACCATATTTTGAGTACCATATATGATATGTTACCAACGCATTGGTAGAATGTGTCATATTTGTCATGCATTTGGAATCCTGCTTTCAAACCAACCTTCTTGAATAATCCATAAATGGGGACACTTAACTTATTGGTGATGATACTACATGAGATTTATAATACTTGCACTATTATTCTTAGTTCAAGAGAGGTTAGCTTAGGCACACCGCCAAAAATATCAAATCCTGAAAGAGACAATTAAAATATTCTTAGGCACACCGCCAAAAATATCAAATCCTGAAAGAGACACTTCAAAAATTCTCCAATGATTTAGAATCCGATGGAGCCGCTGTGCGGTAGGTGTTGTGCGCGGTGTTGTGTGGCAAAACTACGTCGTTTTGCTCATTTTCTTGGTACATCCAAGGACCATGTTTGGAGAGTTAATTAATTTTGAGGTTCTTTTTTAGGGGATTTAGGCTCTTTGGGGTAGGGTATAGTAAGTTTAGGTACTTCGGGTTTAGGCACTTTGTAGTAGTTTTTTCTTCCTCCAAACAAGGCCCTTGCAAGCTTTGGAGATGTGCACAAAAATCAATTTGCCACCCAACACGGCGCACAACAAATATATTTTTTTTTTCTGAATTTGCAAGGCATAAGCGCAAACGACCTCATACCATTGATTTTATTTTTTTTTAATTCGCAAGGCATAAGTGCAAACGACCTCATACCATTGGAGATAGCTACTTTGATGTCTTTCGTGCACCACAACATTGCGGGCTGCACTAGTATCCTTTTTCTGTTCGTTTCCCTCTAATAGTTTTTTTGCAAGTGCTAGTGTATTTTTATTATGCAAGTGTTAATGTGTATTCGTTTTGTTGCCTTTGCATAGTTATTGGGAGTAGGCATTATATTTGGTTGCTTATGTTAGTTTTTCTTGTCTCATCGCCTTCCAATAAGGTCTGTCCTTGTAATATTTCCTTTTTCAATATATATCTGAGATTCAAAATTGTGAAACCCCTATGATTCGAAATTGTGAATTGTTGGGTGTCATGCTTCCAGCCTATTCCAGGGGGTGGGTCAATGCTTCCCAGTCACGTGCCCCTGTGTGGTCCTTAGGTGGCTCCGACAATACTTTAGAATTTTGTATTTTGCTGTGCCATGCAAAGTGCCAGATTGTCTCAGTATGAATAATGAAAAAAACCCACAAAATCTCTCTCACACATCTCCAACCACACGAGATCATAAACCCTATCTCTCTCTCTCTCTCTCTCTCTCTCTCTCTCTCCAAACAATGGCTGAAAATAGCAGCCTCCAAAACCCTCATGCCATCATGATCGCATACCCTCTCCAAGGCCACGTAATCCCTTTCGTCCACCTCGCAATCAAGCTAGCAACAGAAGGTTTCACCATCACTTTCATCAACACTCAATCAGTCCACCACCAAATCTCTAAGTCCCAAGCCGTTGCCGGCGACGACATATTCGCCGAAGCAAGAAAATCCGGCCTTGACATCCGGTACACCACGGTCACCGACGGCCTCCCGCTGGGGTTCGACCGGTCGCTGAACCACGACCAGTTCATGGAGTGCGTCTTGCACGTTTTCTCGGCCCATGTGGATGAACTGGTTGGAGACATAGTTCTCCGGTCGGATCCTCCGGTGACTTGTTTGATTGCCGACACGTTTTACGTTTGGCCGTCGACCATTGCCGAGAAGTATAAGTTGGTTAACGTTTCGTTTTGGACTGAACCGGCTTTGGTGTTGACTTTGTATTATCACTTGGACTTGCTAAGGGAAAATGGGCACTTTGGTACTCGTGGTACGTCGCATCTCTCTTTGTTTCTTGTTAAATGAATTACTCTACACAAACTCAACTTATTGATCGTTTGTTGTTAATTACATGATAAAAAAAGTTATTACAAAATCTGATTTAAGTGAACAATAATATACATGTGAAGTTTTTTTTTTTTTTCTTTTTGCGGTCGATATACACCAACGGAAGTCTTTCCGTAGACTCGAATCTCAAATCTCTCCCTTGAAGTCAAAAGATACAACAAGATGTGCTAATTAAGAGCCACATCTTGCAAAGTTTGTCATTTAGAAAATGTTGTATAAACTAAATCTTTGGACTAACTAATTTTGCTTTTAGAAAACATAAAATGTACTTATAATCGGTTAATTCATCCCATGATTTATGGGATTATATACCATACTAAAAGGAAGTTGAAGTCTATCTCTCCCCCATCCTCTAGTCGGGTTCAATCTATTCAGTATGTATATATTTATCTGTTTAATTTTGTTCACCCACCTTTAAAAATTAGTGAGCATTATCTATCATATTTCCGGTTCTGTTCCGCTGATCAGAACAGTTCACATCTTAGAGCATGGTAGTCTAACTCTTCTTGCAAAAAATCGGCTCAATCTGATATTGACAAGTGCTTCATAAAATCACTCAATTTTCAATGTAAAAGTTTGATAGGAATTTGAACCGGAAACGGTGTGATTTAAACAAGCAGTAACCGATATCCTATTGCATTGATTTTGTGCTGGGTAATTATTATTATTATTATTATTATTTTCTTAAAGAGATATTATAAATCAACAACCTGAGAATACACAGTCACAACAGTCCAACAGATATAAACAGAGGGAATAGCCAGCAATAACAAAAAAACATAAAACCAAAAGCCAAGTCAATCCTCATCCTGAAGAGGATCTCCATCACCGTTATCTCCATCCCCAGTAACCGGGTGTGGAACAAAAATGGTGAGAGTGTGCTTGGCCAAGAGATGGGCACGATGACCATCATTGCGCCCCACCTTTGATATTCTGCAAAAACACAGCTTGGCTATTTCCTCTTTTAGGTTTTGAAGCAAAAAGATGTCATAGTGATGACACTCAGTCCTCCCCCTAGCTGCACAATGGCATTAAATTAAACAGTTAGATAAAATATAGACAGTATTATAAATGTTTTTTAATGCCATGTTTCAATGACATTGTTTCAAGTGAACTGTCATTGAAATAGGACCGAAAATATGGTGGGTAATGTTCGCTCACTTTTAAAGATGGGTGAATAAAATTGAACTCATATCTATCTATAATGCAAAATAGTACAAATATAAATTTTGTTTTCTCTTTATATGGAAAGTTTAACGTGAAATATTTGTCATTTAGTTAAAGGGAGCGGTTCCCCTCACACAACGAATAACACAATATTTGACACAAGTTTTTTTTGTAAGCCCCAAGCAAATGATCGGAGCCATTTAATTTGTTTAAAACATATTTTTAAGAGTTTCCGTAAAGAATCAACTCATTTGGATATCAGTAAGGGGGCTTGATCGGTTTATTTAGTTAATTCCTGTCAGATTTTACAGGGTAAAACTGAATGAACCGATCAAGTCTTTACTGATATCGAAATGAGTTGATTTTTTATAGGAACTCTTACAAATATGTTTTAAATAAATTAAACGGCTCTGATAATTAGCGTGGGGCACAGATTATTGTTGTGTCAAGTTTTGTGTGAGGGGAACCGTTCCGTTAGTTAAATTCGTATTTGTTAACTATTTAGACGGGCTAATTTTGCTTTGCTTTTTAGAAAAGTACTCATTACAATCTTATTGCTTTAGTCATGCCATGATTTGTGGGTTTATACTTTATGTACCATTTTGGAAAAAAGGTTTGAGTCTCTCTCCCCCTATCCTCTCTTTCGATATATTTGAAGTGAATGATTAAAAAGGTTGGTGATATTCAATGTTTGTTGGCTCCTATTTGATAGCCTATTTGATTTTGAAGTTTAGTGTTGTCCCGCTCGCTCAAAATTATATATCCAATGAGATTTTTGAGACTCGAAATCGTATCAACTCCACTCATAAAAAATATTATATCTGTCTCTCTATATATATATACGTGTATTTTATGTGACAATTCTCTTAATTTGCTTGATATATTTTTTTATTATATATTGACGTGTTCTCTCTCTCTCTCTCGAGATTTGAAAGTGAGTGATCATTTTTTATTCTCTTCTTCCTGTATATTAATTCAATTAAAATTATATCTCCCAAATTGAAATTTAGTACAGCGTCTATTGTTTGAAAATGTTAGAGGCTATTCCGACATTTTGTGGATTTAACCAGATAATCGCAAGGACAGCATAGATTACATCCCGGGTGTGGGGCCTATCAAACCAACGGACCTGATGTCGTATCTCCAAGCTTCCGATGTATGGACCCCGGTACACCGGATAATCTACAAGGCATTTGCTGACGTGAAGAGAGCAGATTTAATCATTTGCAACACAGTGCAAGAGCTCGAGCCAGAAACAATCTCAGCCCTAAATCAAAAGCAGCCCTTTTACGCAATTGGGCCTGTTTTCCCTACTGGGTTCACCAAGAGCTCGGTGGCTACGAGCCTATGGCCCGAGTCGGACTGCACCAAATGGCTCAATCCCAGGCCTCATGGCTCTGTTCTGTACATTTCATTTGGTAGCTATGCCCATATTAGTAAGCATGATATTGTGGAGATAGCCCATGGGCTTTTGCTTAGTGGGGTGAGCTTTGTTTGGGTACTTCGGCCCGATATCGTGAGCTCCGACGATACGGACTTCTTGCCCGTTGGATTTGAAGAAAATATCAAAGACCGAGGGGTGATCGTGCCGTGGTGTTGTCAGATTGATGTAATATCTCATCCAGCAGTGGGAGGGTTCTTGACGCACTGTGGGTGGAATTCGATATTCGAAAGCGTGTGGTGTAGTGTTCCTTTGCTTTGTTTCCCTCTTTTGACCGATCAATTCACTAACCGGAAATTAGTGGTCGATGATTGGAAAGTCGGACTCAATTTGTGTGAGGAAAGGCCTGTCACAAGAGAGGAAGTCGCGAACAAGATCAACTGTCTGATGCAAGGAAAAACATCGGACGAGCTACGGAAGAATACCAAGAAAATGAGAAAGACACTAGAGGCGGCGTTGGCGACCGATGGATCGTCCGAAAGGAATTTTAATCAATTCATGAATGATGTGAAGGTCAAAGGGAGCAAAAGCAATGGGATTGGCACTGGGATCTAATATGTGATCAAAAAATTGTCAGGACCAAAATCTATGTCCCTCTTCAAGGACTAGGACTCATGGGAGCTAGTCGACTCAGCTAGGGCCCAACAGATTGGTCTTCTGTTTGAATTATCATTTGCCCACTATTTGGTTTGCATATTTGTTGCTCCCATTGAAGTCGAGCATTTGTACATGTTATGGAACAATGCTACTTGTAAACGCCTATTAAAAAAAAAAAAAAAACTCCCATCTACTATGAGTCCGATTTTGTTCACCCACTTAAAAAGTGGGCGAACATTACCCACCCTGTAACGACCCGAATTTTCGTAAATAAAAATTTCGTTTAATAATTCGATAATTTATTTTTATTTTTCTATTAATTGGAATATTTTCCTATTAAATTATTAATAAATCCTTTTAATTCAAATAAATAGAATTCTAGTCATGCATGTAAGCGTACGAGACCGAGTAACACACCCGTTACACTACCGTAGCACCCGGAGTCCATTTTTAATACCCGAAACTACCCCAACCACCCTCCTTACTACTCCCAACTATTTCGGTACTTGCCAAGTACCCACCACCTTACCTTGGAACTTGGTATTTTGACCAAGTAAGAGAGAGAGAGAGAGAGAGAGTGGAGTGTGTGCATGTGAAGTGTGCAAGTACTCTTGCACATGCAAGAGTTAATGCTTGTGCACTTGTGCAAGCAAAGAGAGTGCATGAAGGAAGTCTTACAAGCTAAGGTTTTGTACCCAAAACTAGTTAGAACAAGCCTTGCTATTTTAGGAGAAACTTATACATACCCACACAATACTTGTATAAGAGCACATGCTACACAACCTAGGCCTTAATTAGACTAGGCCTTGGCCCCCAAGCACCATGAAACATGGCTCCATGTTTTAAGGAAGAATATTCCTCCTAGAAGAGCCTATTGAACCCTATTTCTAGCTATTAATTGCAAGCACATGCATATTGTGTGTATAAGCCCCTAAAAACACTCCATAACAAAGGTGACCATGCAAAAACCTACACAACAAGAGGCATATTTTTCCCCCACCCTTGTTTCCCACGTTACTTCTTCATTGGAATCCCCCAACTTGCAACCTAAGTACATGTCTAAGCCTAGAACCTAGCCTAAACTCTAGAATGGAAGGTGTAACTACACATGTACTCTCCCATGTGCAATCAAAGCACCACATTTACTTCTCCCACTTGCATGGTTCGGCCAAGAGAGGGAGAGGGTGCACCGAAATTTTCAAGAGAGAAGAGGGAGGTCTCATTCCACCCTTTGTTCTTTTTGGACCACCTTTACACTTTCCATATATGTATGTCCCCTTATTCCCAACAAACTAACCACTTCTACCACCACAAGGTCAAACCATTTAGACCCTAATTAACTTCTTACTAAGTTAATTAGTAAGAAAGTTAAGTAGATTAAGAAGCCTCCACACCAAGGATTGCTAATCGGCTTCCGGTTTACACCTGGAAATCAAGGTAGTTTACTAAACTAACTTTCTATTTAGTTATTTCTAGTTCATTTAAGATGTTCTAATTAGTTTTCTAAGCTTAGTTTTGAAGCTTGATTGGGTTAATTTATGCATGCATTAAGCTACTAAGCATGTTACTTGGTGTTTAAGAAAGAGGATTTCATGTTGAAAAGTTAACAAGAGAGTTAATTAGGTTCTAATTAGAATATTTCTTCATGAAATTAGAAGTTGGTTTAATGAGATTAAAGTGATTAGAAGTTGATCAGAAGATATTAGAAGATGGGTATTTTTCTAAACAAGGTTCTAGTATTATTTTTGTTGATATTTAATGGAAGAATTAGTTAATACAAGTTGGTTAAAGCATTGGTTGTTGATTAGATATTTCTTCCTAAAATAAGTAGATTAACTTTGTTTAATGATGGACTTGTTTCTTGCTAGAAAGAAATTTCTTTTGATTTATGGAATTTTTGTAAAGGAAATGTGAAGTTTTAATTAAATAAATATGAGATAGAAGTTTTAATAAATTTATTTCTAGAAAATTTTTACTAACTAATTGGTAACAATATATTTTATTGTTATGGTGAAAAGGAAGATTATCAAGAGTTGTTTAAATTTTCCTAAAGAGAAAGTTGTTGATTTTACTAGATGTAGAGAAAAATGATTTTATCAAAGTTTATTAGAAAGAAAGTTTTCTAGAAATATAAAGAGTATATTTTTGGAGAGGTTAAATATTCTAAAAAGAAGATTTTATTCTAGAAAGTTCATGGCTAGATGAGTTAAATTTTTAGACATGAAAATTTCTAGAAAGGGAGATGTTTTAAAAATTATTTAGAAAGAGCAAGTTGACTTATTTTAAAATAGTTTTGAAAAAGAAAAGGGAGAAATTGGATTTTTGATGAGAAATAGAACTTAGAGAGAAATTGAAAACTTTTTGAGGAAGTTGGTGCATTAAAGTACATGATTTTATGTGAGAAAATTTTTTTTTTTTTGAGGAAATGTTATTTATCAGAAAGAAATGCATTAAAGTGCATGATTTTATGTGGGAAATGTTCATTGGGACATATAAATTTTAGAAAGAAAGTTTATGGAATATTGCATGGGCATGATTTTGAGCATGTGGCATTGAGCACGTACACAATACGTTACGACACTAGACTTGAAAATTTGAATAGCTGTTGATGAGAAAATAGAGATGAGAATGAAAATGAGTTTTGAAAAGAGAAATGAAATTTTCGGGAAATGAAAAAAAAATGTGATGAGATGAGTTTGATGCCACCTTAAGTTCGCGGAGAGAACTTGGAGGAATGGTTTTGATGCGATAGTGCAGCGAGAGCACCACTTCCAGTTCGCGGAGAGAACTTGGATGTTTGGGCTAAGCATGCACAACACACAGTGAACGGACCTCATAAACAGACCGGTTAAGTTCAGTGATATGAGACGGCCGGGACTGTGTCGTGTGAGTTGCGGGGCGGACGGACCGTGCAAATAGGCTGTTAAGTTCGGTGATGCACGACGGTCGAGGCCTCAAGCGGAAAGGTTGGTGCCGCCAGCTGAAAGGAGGCGTAAGCGGACCAATAACTTTCGAGTGGTGGGAGATATATGAAATTTGAAGAAGAATGCTGAAAGAGGCACTGATATGAGAAAAATCGATTTTTGGGAAAACTGTTGATAAATGAGTAATGATTTGAGAAACTGATGAGGATTAAATTGAGAAACTGACTTGTGGCACTGTTTCGAGATACTGAAATGAGATACTGTTTTCTGTGCATGTTTACTCTGACCCGCATAGACACGCATGGTGCATTGCATGGTTTTACTGTTCACAAGTTTCATATACTGTTTTTGAACTTATTGTTCTAGAATTGCTACTTAGAGATTTAGTATAGTGAACTATTGGGCCTTGCTCATGGTGTTGCACTTATGTAACCCTGACATAATACCACGATGTTGCTTGCGGGCCTCTGACGTATTATGTCAGATTATCTAGATGGACAGGACCGATACTGTGGAGATCAGTCCTATGGAGCAGGCAATGCTGCCGGAGTGGGAAATGACCCGGCACAGGGATAGAAGGAGACCCAGAACCACCCCAATTGTTATTTATGTAGTAATTGGAAACATTATTATTTGTATTAAAGTTTAAGAGTAAACTTTATTATGGTTTGTAATAAATAATTAACGTGCCCAAATTTTGTGGGCGTTACACACCCTCTTACTGCTTGATACTCATAAAAGTCTTATTACTTGCCTCTTATCTTTAACCCATGTTGATTGGCACGCAATATCGTAGATATAAGTGCCTTAATAGGGTAGTTTTAACACGTTGTTATCTAATTTATTCCCTATTTTCCACTTGATGCGTTGCTTTGGTATGTTTTGGTATTTTTGTTAGTTTTCCAGGTAAAATGGCTTTTGGCGCGAGTGTGCATGGCTTGAAGTAGAAGCGCGGGAAATTGAGGCTTGGGAGATGGATTTTGGAATGTTAGGCTGAAGGGGATAGGTATCGATACCCCTCTCAGCTGTATCGATACCAATTGGTTATGAAGGGGCGAGTTGCAATCCAGAAGGTTTAGTATCGATACCCTTCAGAGGGGTATCGATACCTACGGCTTACGCGGAAGAAGGATGGATAAGGGTTCGGTATCGATACCCTTATTAGGGGTATCGATACAGAGAGCTTACGGCTGAGGTTTTAAAACTACGTCGTTTTGTTGGTCGTAGAATTAATTCCATAATCATGTAGTTCGGTTTTCATTAGGATTAGGAGTTTTAGTATAAATACTCATGTTTTAACCTAGATTAGGGATCCACGAATTTTCCTTAGGTTTTATGTTTTGGAGTTTTCGGCTACAGTTTTCGGCCGTCAATATACGTTCAAGTTTGATTTCTTCTTGCACGCTACGGTATCGTTTTCTACTTTTATATTTTATTCTTCAAGCATGTCTAGATCTAGGTTTTATTTGATTTCTGTAGTTATTACCATCATGAGCGAGTAGTCGTATAGAGTGCGGCTGCGGGCGAAGGCGCTGCGCACTAGACTAATCGATGTTTCACCTCGGGGCCGAATTAACTTGATTTTCGGGCAGTTTTAGGATACGGAAGTTTTTCTAGCAAACAAACCCGGGCATCGCCGGATTCGGATGTGCACAGAATCTGGTGACATGTGGTGCGCATTTGTTAGGGATCGTTTTCTTATTCTAGAACCAGTAAAAAGAGTCATTGTGGCCCGAGTAAACATTGGTTAGGCTAGTCACGGACGCTGGGTTCCCACGGTTGTACTCTTCCTTTTAAATCCATATTTAGTTAATTTAGTTCGGTAATTTAGTTAGTAAAATTAATCATTAAACAAGGGGTGGCTACCTAAGAGCCAAGATACACTGTGAACCCGTCAGCTTTGAGTCTTGCACACGTTCGTCCGTCTCTGTGGATTCGACTCCGGTACTTCCGGATATTATGCTACATCGGTCGAGAGTCCTACGCTTGGGACGCGTCTTATTTTTAGTCACTCGAACGGTCAAGCACATGTCTTATCTTTAACCAATGTTATTGGTTAGAATTTGATTTTATTCGGGGTGAGTTCTCGAATGAATTTTATCAAAAAATTGATAAAATCAAGGGCATGATTTTATCAAATTTTGATAAAATCCATTGAAAAAATGGGTCAGTTATATTACAGGAGGAGGGTATGGTTCACCTACATTTTAGATGGGTATACAAAAATCGTACTCTCTGTTACGGGTATTATTTCGGAATAGGGGGCCCTGTAGTGAGCGTAGGGAGTGAATCTGTAGACACCCCGATTTTGAACCCAGGATGCGCTCGAGCATTCCCGATGATGAAATAGACCAATCGTGCATACCTCGAGGCTAAGAACAAGGCTTGAACTCACCGAACCACCCTAAACCATTCTAAACCCTCCTAGAACAACCTTAAACCAACCAAAATGACCAAAATACCCTTCAAACCATCCATAAACCATTTCAAAACAAACCCAAGCCTACACCATCTTCTAGTACATTCAAAACCCTCTTTTTTGATATATAATATGTCCCAATCCGTTTTGAAATGAGGGAGATGTGTCTGTTTTACCAAAATGACTTGTTTTCCCGACCTTCTGAGGGTAAAATGGTCACATACTTGGATGTACAAATTATCTTGGGTTCAAACCACTTGGGTTAGAAAGTACACTCAACAAGCTTTCCAACACTTCAAACCAAGCACGAAACGGAGTTCGGTAGCACCCGGGGCGGCCCCCAAAGTTTTACTTTTGAGCAAGACCTTGAGCGCTCAAGCCCGGACCTTGAGCGCTCAAACCTAAAAACCACCTTGAGCGCTCAAGCCCATGGCTTTGAGCGCTCAACTCTGATCCAGATCAGTTTTCTGCAGAGCATTTAATAATGATATTCTACTGCAAGAGGAGCGTCTACCTATGTTTTCTACTGCCTAAATACACTTCCTAGACCCTTGAACATCTCCTCAATCACCCCCCAAACCCAATTCAAAGATTAAACCCACTTCCCTCCCATTTCTCTCTCTATATAAACCTCATCCACTCCCTCACTCACCCTCTTGGCTGCCCCTACTGCCATTTTCTCCCCCCATCAGATCAAACCCACTCTCTCTCATCACTTCAACCTCTCTCTCCTCCATAGCCACCATCCTCCATCATCTTCAACCTCCAAAACACCTAAAAATCTTCTTTAAAAGGCCTACAACACATGGGTCTTTGAAAAACCAACTACAATAGCCCCTCTCTCACTCTAATAATCCATTTACAGCCCATACACTCCATCAATTTCGTCCAAACCTAGCTCTTCCATCAAAACCCACCTCATCCAAGCCAAAATCACCATTTTAAGCTCAAATACTCCATCATCCACTCAATCAATCACTCAATCAGCCCTACACTCACACTCCTCTGTCCAAAATACTTCATCTATAGCCCATAAACACAACCACTACCCATCCATTCATCAAACCACAAGTTCAAGCCTTGATCAAGCCAAAAGGTAGTTAAAACCATGTGAAAATCACTGTTTTGGTCTTTTAGGAGACAGTGGGCTCATTCAAGTTCCTCATACTTGAAATGAGCCTACAAGGTCTGAAAAGTATCATAAAATAGCAGAATTTGGCGATCCGGGAAGGGCTTGAGCGCTCAAGGCCTTAACCTTGAGCGCTCAATCCACTTTGAGCGCTCAAACCCCAACAAAAAGTCAGTCAAAGTGTTTCAGCCATAACTTTTTACTCCGAACTCCGTTTTCAACGTATTATATATCAAAACGTAGATAATTTGAAGGGCTACAACTTTGTAGTCTTATGTTTTTCTCATTTCTATATCAAAACCCTCCAAAACATGCAAATAGTGTCAGAAAGATAAATAATTTTGTTCAAAATGGTGTTTTAAGTTCTATTTTTCTCCTTCATTGTCATTTTCCTTGTTTATATCATTCTGTAATCGCATTGTACACTTCACACAAGCATCCACCATCACTTAGTTTGTGTTTTAATATTCATTTACGTGTTTGCCATTCCCGTATCCCCCATTTCGTGTTTAAAGTCAAATTTCAAACATTTCCAAAATCCCACAAAATGTTGAGTAGAGACCGGTTCACGGACCGGGCGAGAGGGGTGCCGTAAAACCCTTCCCCTCTCGTAACCAAACCCCCGAATCCGAGAAATCTTTGGTTCCGCCATGATCAGTGAAATCTTTTTCAAATGGGCAAACGAGTCATGTTTTTATCGGTTTCTCGGGTTCAGACCTCAAATCCGGGTGGCGACTCTAACAATCTTCAATCTTTTCAAACACCAAAACCGAACCGTTTTCCAGTGGGCCGTCCACAAGCTGGCGACTCCGCTGGGGAATATTGGTTAATATATATTTTATTTAATTACACTTGTGCAATTTTTATTACACTTGTGTAATTTTATTGAAATATGTGTTAATCAAAGTGGGTTTAATTCGAAAGATGTTTTGTGGGATTTTTCAAATGTTTGAAATTTAATTTTTGCATTGCATTTGCATCGTTCTTAGCCCCGCTGGCGTGTTTTGGCAATCCTGCATCGTCACTATCGTTTTTAACGGTAGGAGGCGGTTTTGATTTTGAGTCCGGGGTACCCTCAGTGACCAAAACCGGCCTTTGCATTTAGTTAACCATAGAACCCCACGTTAGATAACCAACCAATGTGTTAGGATTATGTGTTCCATCCTGTTACGTGCTATGTGTTACCGTCTTTCCAAGCATGCCATACTGCATACATGCATACACTTGCATCCGTACATATTCTCGTCTTGTTACGTTGTCAGCATAGCATAAGTTAGGTTCCCGGCAGTTAGTAGGAGGTTGCCTTGGCCCGATGATGAGTCGTGCATCACATATGTGCGTTATTCTTACGAGTTAGCCTTTAGGATGACCGGACATGGAAAAATTTGGATCATCAAATTCCTAAACACTGATCTAAACAGGTTTAAGGGACCTTGGCCCGAGAAGGATCAATCGCCCTTAGGCATCTGATCTTAGATCATTGTCGGAATTTGTGTGGATCAGAGTTTCCCAAATCCGACCATCCGATATCAAGGACTTGTCACTTAAAAGAAAACTTGAGGATTGGGGCAATCTTCCAAAGCTGTCGAATGCAGTCGTCGCGAGCATCGTTTGTATAGATATTTCGTGTAAATATCCCGTTTTGTTTTAGTGCCTCTGCGGTTAGTAGGAGGTTGCCTTGGCCCGATGATGAGTCGTGCATCCCATATGCGCGTTATTCTTACGAGTTAGCCTTTAGGACGACCGGACGTGGGAAAATTTGGATCATCAAATTCCTAAACACTGATCTAAACAGGTTTAAGGGACCTTGGCCCGGGAAGGATCAATCGCCCTTAGGCATCTGATCTTAGATCATTGTCGGAATTCGTGTGGATCAGAATTTCCCAAATCCGATCATCCGATATCAAGGACTTATCACTTAAAAGAAAACTTGAGGATTGGGGCAATCTTCCAAAGCCGTCGAATTCAGTCTAGGAGACTTTAAATCTACGGAGTTTGAGATACCTCCAGTGTTTGCCGTGCTCGAACGGCTCCCCGTGTCTCGGGCTAGCCTTAAGTGCATCTGTATCCTGATTTCAACAACCTTATTGCTCTGTCTCGGATAGTCTATAAGGAGATTGGCTCTGATTCCACGACGATTGGGATTTAACCTGCCTGTCACGACTTACCCGTGGTTGTTGTTTCGCACATCCGTGCAATGCCTTAAGTGAGACTGAGACCGGTAATCCAGATCTTAGGACGACACGACAATGACACATGCACAACATTTCCTTCAATAAAACCAGGGGCACAATCTGAGCTTGACCTTTTTGCTTTACTGTCAGTCCCGAGCCATTGATCCAAGAAAGAAGCCTTACAACTTCCCGAACAGAAGTTGACTCAACCCAAACCTCAAGACATGGATGTTCCGGCTGAAATCGAAGGACTCAAGATGGCTGTGAATAACCTGGGAAATCAAATCACCCAGCTCATAATCATGGTGCAAGACATTCGTGACCGTCTTCCTGGGGTCCAAGAGAACCTCCAACGACCTGGAAAAAGCCCAGAAATGGCCGCAGCTTTGGCCAGGATCTCTGAACTGGAGGAGTCTATCATGGAAGGATTCAAACCCATATGCTTTGGAAATTCCATTGACACGAGAGATGTGGAGATGCACCACTGGGACGTCGAAAAGGACCACCTCACTCCAGAAGGCGAAAAGGTCTACCCCGAGAAAGCCAAAACACCATTTACCAACAACAATGCAAAAGCCACCCCCAGCTCCACAAATATCAACCCCAACTTCGCAACCAACACCATTAGCAAAGCCAAACCAACCACAACCATAATCCAAATCAACCGGCCTAAAGTCCAACCAAGAAAATTCTCCCAATTCCACACACCCATGTCCTCGGTCTATGAGGAGCTTCTCATGGCCGGTCTTCTTAAACCACTCTCTCCAACTCCTTTACCTCGAAAGCTCCCAGCTTACCACGACCCAAACGCCTTCTGTACCTTCCATCAAGTGCCCGATCATGCTACCGATGATTGTCAACGCCTTCGTCATGAGATTCAAGATCTCATTGACGATGAAACCATCTCTCTTCTGCCACTCGAGTCCAACACCATATTAAACCCCATGCCTCAGCATAAACAAAACCTCGGCATCAATCAAATCAGCCTCACTTCCACTAAAAATGCCTCTTCAAGCTTCACCAACAATGATCCCAACCAAACTGAACCAGTCAACGAAGTCACAACCCAAATCAACCGCCCTTAAAGCCGACGAAGAAAATTTTCCCCAACTCTCTGCTCCTTTGCCCTTGGTTTATGAAGAGCTTCTCATGGCAGGTTTCCTCAAACCACTTCAACCAACTCCACCCCCACAAAATCCCCCACCTTCCTACAACCCAAATACCTTCTGCATCTATCACCAAACACCCGGTCACCCTACCAAGAGATGCCAACGCCTCCGCCACAAGATTCAAGATCTCATTGACAACGGATCCATCTCTGCACCAATGGCAAAACCAAATACCTCGCCAAATCAATGAACCAACAATGGCCATGCAATAATTCAATCTTCCACGAGTCTTGGAAGTCTTCAAGTGTCGAGTCAAGTTTTCACTTCAAATTGAGTCAGTTTGCGTTTCGAGTCTGTTTATGTTTTGCTTTCCTCGTCTATGTGTTTTCATGTTCGAGTCTGTAATGTCTTGTTGTTATTGTCAAAAAAGAAAAACACCAAAAATAGAGTCAACTTTGTAGTCCTGAACTACGCGCGACCTGATTCCTTGCAAAGGGATACGTAGGCAACCCTTCGCGGTTCGGTCGTAACTATCAAAAATCAATGTTGTCCCCCGTTGTGTTAAAATTGTCAATCATAAACTTGGATTTTTGTAATAATACCTCAACTTGGAATTGTTTTCCACCATCATTTGAGAAACATGATAATCACTTCAAAACACGAGATGGATTTGGATTGAACTCTCGCCCCGTACAAGGAGGATTTTCAAGGGACCATTCCCCAGCGCCATCAAGAAGCAATGCTTTGACACAGAAAAAGCCTGCTAGGTCGAAAACCCGTAAGGGCGGTCTAGGCAAAAGTTAAGGCAAAAAGCTCGCTAGATCAAACTTCAAAATGAGATCTAGGCAAAAGTTAGAGCAAGCATGAGTTCTCCACATCAAGTTGCACAATTCAAAATGAAGAAAGGCATTCTTTGTTTGATTCCCCACATAAATATCCATTGCAAAGCCCTTTTAAGCCTAAATCAATTTCCTTGAAAAAGAACCCAGCTAGGCAGCTATCCCCCACACTGGGGTAAAACAAGAAATATGAAAGTGTCAAACACATGACAGCCAGCAGAATAAAAGGGCCAAAGATACAAGCGTGTGAAGATTCAAAGTATCATAACAATGAAAGTGCCAAACTCATAGGCTTGTCAAATACATGGGTGCAACAAGATGAAGAACACTGAAGAAATTTGAAACAAATGAAAGGAAGTGCTCATTTAAAGCAAGAAGAAGCACATGAAAGCACCCATCAGAAGCAAAAATGGCACAAAAAGTCCAAGATAGCTGCTAGCTCAAATAACCCCGAGGAAAAATGAGATGTTTTGAGCCTATAATCCTTCCTTTGTTAAGCCCATAACCTTGGCCCCATCATAACCTAGATAAAAGTCCTTTCAGATTGGAAAGTGCAACTTGATAGTGAGAATTCAAGTCAAAAGGGAACAGTCTAATCTCCCTTGAAAAAGTCAAAGCATTGTGCAAACACTGGCGTCATGCAAAGCAAAAATCCAAACTGGGGCATATCAACGAGTCTTCATCAGCAGCCCTCTAAACTTGGGCATTTTGAAGGAAAATCAATGAGGCATCATCAGCAATCTGGGGCATGGGTTCACGACAAGAAATCTTGTGTTTTATTGTAGATTTGAATGAACATCACTTGACGGAGTAAAACAATCACAAAATCAAAATCTAATTTTATCATGACAATTTCGACATCAATGGTGAAGCATGGTTGCCATCTTTCAGAAACTTTGGGTCAGCATAGTCTTCCATACCCTTCGAGTTGACATGTTCTTCCGTATCAACCTTTGCTCACTCGGGGCACCCCAATCAAGCCATTCACATAGTTGCTCATATCCGTCATGTCAACCTGGTCAATCAAATTCTCCAAGCCTTGTCTGTCACAATCCACCCCTTATCAAAAAGGTCGATCAAATTCCTTGGCCTTGTCTGTCTTATCAATGTCCATCCTTTTGTCAAAAAGGCCGATCAAATTCCTTGGTCTTGTCGGTCTCATCAATGTCCACCCCCTTGTCAAAAAGGCCGATCAAATTCCTTGGCCTTGTCGGTCTCATCAATGTCCATCCTTTTGTCCAAAAGGCCGATCAAATTCCTCGGCCTTGTAAAAATCCACCTCTTTGTCAAACAGTCAATCATGTAGTCTTAATCTTGTCTATCCTTGACTCGTGGAAACGATTTCAACGCATCAAAGAACCCGTGTTTGGGTACATGGTCAATTGGTTGTCAAAACCATCAGCAGAGCCGAGAAAGAAAATCAGAATTGAGGATCATCATCTATGGGGCATGTCAGCCTAATGCCATTTCTGGGGGAAGCATACACCCAAATCCAGGACTGGGGCATAGAAGCCTAAAAGCCTCAAACCAATCCAAAACCCAAGTTTTGCTAAGCTCCAACCCAAACCTTAGCCTCAAGGGAAAGACAGTAAAGCAAAAGAGCCACCCATTGAGCCTCCTACTTTTTTAAAGAAGGAATGTTGTCGTTGTTGTCGTCGAGTGTCGATGCACGAGTCGCATGCAATCGTCCTGCGGGACAGTTTTCAATTAATCGTCCTCAATCGTCCTGAGGGACAACTTTTAAATCAATCGTCCTGAGGGACAACTTTTAAATCAATGGTCCTAAGGGACAACTTTTAAGTCAATGATCCTGAGGGACAAGTTTTAAATCAATCAATCGTCCTGAGGGACAATTTTCAACCAATGATCCTGAGGGACAAGTTTTAAATCAATCAATCGTCCTGAGGGACAATTTTCAACCAATCATCCTGAGGGACAAGTTTTAAATCAATCAATCGTCCTGAGGGGCAGTTTTCAACCAATCATCCTGAGGGACAACTTTTTCAATCAATTTCAAGACCAGAAATGGTCACCTTTTCAAAATTAATTTCAAGACCAGAAATGGTCACCTTTTCAAAATTAATTTCAAGACAAGAAATGGTCACCTTTTTCAAAATTAATTTCAAAACCAGCATGGTCAAGTCATTTGGGATAATCATTGAAAAGCCGCCTAGCTGGTGCATTCAATCAATCAATCATTTATTGTGTACATCAATCATGTCAAGTTGTTTGAGTATATTTGTTTAACCAGTTAGTGCATTTAATCAGTTGTTCTGAGAATTTGTTGTTGATGAACCATTGTGCCGCTAAGACCATCACATTTATGTGTTTGGTTCAATAGCGTATTGATTGCCTCTTTGCTCAGTAAGCAATCACATTTCCTCGATTGTCTCGTTGCTCAGTAGACAATCATCTTATCATTGGTTATCTTGTTGCTCAAGGGATAGCCCCATTAAATTTAGCCTCCCCGTTGTTCAGAGGGTAGCTACACTCAATCACAATCACAATCACAATCACAATCATAGTCACCATCATTTGCTTTTAGTGTTTCGACTCGGGAAGGCTTGACGATTCACGTAAAATCATAATTCATTTGTTTGGCGTTTCACGACCCGGGAAGGCTCGTTGATTCGCATAATTGTTTGGCATTTCACGACCCGGGAAGGCTCGTTGATTTGCATAATTCGTTTTGTTTGCATAATTCGTTTGTTTGGCATTTCACGACCCGGGAAGGCTCGTTGATTCGCATGTTTGTTTGGCGTTTCACGACCCGGGAAGACTCGTTGATTCGCATAATTGTTTGGCATTTCACGACCCGGGAAGGCTCGTTGATTTGAATAATTCATTTGTTTGGCGTTTCACGACCCGGGAAGGCTCGTTGATTCGCATAATTGTTTGGCGTTTCACGACCCGGGAAGGCTCGTTGATTCGCATGTTTGTTTGGCATTTCACGACCCGGGAAGGCTCGTTGATTTGCATAATTCGTTTGTTTGGCGTTTCACGACCCGGGAAGGCTCGTTGATTCGCATAATTGTTTGGCATTTCACGACCCGGGAAGGCTCGTTGATTTGAATAATTCATTTGTTTGGCGTTTCAGGACCCGGGAAGGCTCGTTGATTCGCATAATTGTTTGGCATTTCACGACCCGGGAAGGCTCGTTGATTTGCATAATTCATTTGTTTGGCGTTTCACGACCCGGGAAGGCTCGTTGATTCGCATGTTTGTTTGGCATTTCACGACCCGGGAAGGCTCGTTGATTTGCATAATTAGTTTGTTTGGCGTTTCACGACCCGGGAAGGCTCGTTGATTCGCATAATTGTTTGACATTTCACGACCCGGGAAGGCTCGTTGATTTGCATAATTCGTTTGTTTGGCGTTTCACGACCCGGGAAGGCTCGTCGATTCGCATTATATCAATCGTCCTGAGGGACAAAACTTTTTATGTCAATCGTCCTGAGGGACAAAACTTTTTAAATCAATCGTCCTGAGGGACAAAACTTTTTAAATCAATCGTCCTGAGGGACAAAACTTTTTAAATCAATCGTCCTGAGGGACAAAACTTTTTAATCAATCGTCCTGAGGGACAGGAGAACCCGTTGCATTTGTTTGCATATGCCCCCAGGAACTACGCCGGTCTGATCCCTACAATGGGGTACGTAGGCAGCCTGAGTGGCACGACCGATTGATCTTTAAAGTTTTCCTTTGTGACTTGAGATGTATCGCGGGGAATGAGTCGGGTTGTCTATGTCTTGGACGTCACTCATACCAAATCAATGGCATCGAGTCCCGTCCAAGAGGGGCAACTATAGACACCCCGATTTTGAACCCAGGATGCGCTCGAGCATTCCCGATGATGAAATAGACCAATCGTGCATACCTCGAGGCTAAGAACAAGGCTTGAACTCACCGAACCACCCTAAACCATTCTAAACCCTCCTAGAACAACCTTAAACCAACCAAAATGACCAAAATACCCTTCAAACCATCCATAAACCATTTCAAAACAAACCCAAGCCTACACCATCTTCTAGTACATTCAAAACCCTCTTTTTTGATATATAATATGTCCCAATCCGTTTTGAAATGAGGGAGATGTGTCTGTTTTACCAAAATGACTTGTTTTCCCGACCTTCTGAGGGTAAAATGGTCACATACTTGGATGTACAAATTATCTTGGGTTCAAACCACTTGGGTTAGAAAGTACACTCAACAAGCTTTCCAACGCTTCAAACCACGCACGAAACGGAGTTCGGTAGCACCCGGGGCGGCCCCGCAAAGTTTTACCTTTTGAGCAACAGCCTTGAGCGCTCAAGCCCTGGACCTTGAGCGCTCAAACCCTAAAAACCACCTTGAGCGCTCAAGCCCATGGCTTTGAGCGCTCAACTCTGATCCAGATCAGTTTTCTGCAGAGCATTTAATAATGATATTCTACTGCAAGAGGAGCGTCTACCTATGTTTTCTACTGCCTAAATACACTTCCTAGACCCTTGAACATCTCCTCAATCACCCCCCAAACCCAATTCAAAGATTAAACCCACTTCCCTCCCATTTCTCTCTCTATATAAACCTCATCCACTCCCTCACTCACCCTCTTGGCTACCCCTACTGCCATTTTCTTCCCCCCATCAGATCAAAACCACTCTCTCTCATCACTTCAACCTCTCTCTCCTCTATAGCCACCATCCTCCATCATCTTCAACCTCCAAAACACCTAAAAATCTTCTTTAAAAGGCCTACAACACATGGGTCTTTGAAAAACCAACTACAATAGCCCCTCTCTCACTCTAATAATCCATTTACAGCCCATACACTCCATCAATTTCGTCCAAACCTAGCTCTTCCATCAAAACCCACCTCATCCAAGCCAAAATCACCATTTTAAGCTCAAATACTCCATCATCCACTCAATCAATCACTCAATCAGCCCTACACTCACACTCCTCTGTCCAAAATACTTCATCTATAGCCCATAAACACAACCACTACCCATCCATTCATCAAACCACAAGTTCAAGCCTTGATCAAGCCAAAAGGTAGTTAAAACCATGTGAAAATCACTGTTTTGGTCTTGCTGAGGGAGACCAGTGGGCTCATTCAAGTTCCTCATACTTGAAATGAGCCTACAAGGTCTGAAAAGTATCATAAAATAGCAGAATTTGGCGATCTGGGAAGGGCTTGAGCGCTCAAGGCCTTAACCTTGAGCGCTCAATCCACTTTGAGCGCTCAAACCCCAACAAAAAGTCAGTCAAAGTGTTTCAGCCATAACTTTTTACTCCGAACTCCGTTTTCAACGTATTATATATCAAAACGTAGATAATTTGAAGGGCTACAACTTTGTAGTCTTATGTTTTTCTCATTTCTATATCAAAACCCTCCAAAACATGCAAATAGTGTCAGAAAGATAAATAATTTTGTTCAAAATGGTGTTTTAAGTTCTATTTTTCTCCTTCATTGTCATTTTCCTTGTTTATATCATTCTGTAATCGCATTGTACACTTCACACAAGCATCCACCATCACTTAGTTTGTGTTTTAATATTCATTTACGTGTTTGCCATTCCCGTATCCCCCATTTCGTGTTTAAAGTCAAATTTCAAACATTTCCAAAATCCCACAAAATGTTGAGTAGAGACCGGTTCACGGACCGGGCGAGAGGGGTGCCGTAAAACCCTTCCCCTCTCGTAACCAAACCCCCGAATCCGAGAAATCTTTGGTTCCGCCATGATCAGTGAAATCTTTTTCAAATGGGCAAACGAGTCATGTTTTTATCGGTTTCTCGGGTTCGGACCTCAAATCCGGGTGGCGACTCTAACAATCTTCAATCTTTTCAAACACCAAAACCGAACCGTTTTCCAGTGGGCCGTCCACAGAATCTTGGTCGTTCAAAGTGTTTTGGACGGTCCAGATTTTGACTAATCTATTTGCGCAAATAGTTTATTTATTTGTGCGAATAATTTATTTAAAATCCTGACCATCCAAAACAAGAATAGACGACTAAGATCTCACTACACCCTGTAATCAGATTCACTCACTACCGGGCCTCCGGTTCCAAGTGAAGGACCAAAATTGAGCCACTATAACCTCTGTCAGAACTTTTCAATGAAATTTGCATTTTGTAATACATCTCATTCTCTTTTTGAACTGCAATATATCTCATTCTCTTAAGACAAACATTTTTGTTCATCAAAGGCTTCATACTTATTATTATCATGCATCTAGAAAATTGTGGATTACAATTTTCAACAAAACAACGAAATTTGTCTCTACGAGACATTAAAAACATGCTATCTAACAGATTAAATTTCTCTACTTGCTTTAGCATAATTAAACTTATCTAGTTGTTGAAAGCAATACAAATTTGGTTACGCCCTCTGTCTCGTAAGTCAAGAATTGGCTTAAGTCAATTTCTTATTTGGGGTTATTCCAAATTGTTTAAATCAGTTTTTAAGTCGACTGATTTATAAGAGAATGACATGTCTCGTAAAAGAACAATAAGTCAATTTTGAGTTTAAGTAGGAATTGGCTTAAATCAGTTTTTAAGTCAATGTATTGTGACAAAATGACCTATCTCGTAAAGCGCAATAAATCAGTTTTGAGTTTAAGTCAGGAATTGAAAATACATATATTTTCAAACCCCCAAATATATATTCTATATAATTTTTTTATTTTTTACACCAAATTAAAGTGTTTATTGGCCCCTTCAAGGACATCCAATAAAAAAAGTGTCCATTGAGCATTTTAATTTAGTGCAACAAATTTTTAAAAAAAATTTGTATGAAAACTTATTTTTTTTACGTCCAAGAAAATACACGTTTTTCAAAAGGGATGGAGGGAGTAACTCGTAATGGACCTGGTATAGACAACAAAGAAGCGGGGATGGTGCAGTGCACCAAATGTGTTGCACTGTGCATTACAGATCTGAACCGTCCAAAAGTGTTATCAACAATCCCGATATAAATAAAACTCTTCCATGGAAAAAAAAAACTCTTCCGTGGAAGAGTTTAAATTAAATCTGGATCATTGAAAGCACCTTTGGACAGCTGGAATACTGCGTTGCACGGTACAACGCATTTGCTGCACTACAGGATCCCCGGGTCCAGGACCCCAAACCTGTTTCCATTTTTCATTCAAATATTTTATTTTTTGGCCTGTCAAGTTTAATAGGGAAAGGGTGTTTAGGAATCTTGAGGGCTTTGATGAAATTTTGCGAAGTAGCAGGATTAGAAGAGTCTTATCTATTTTTCGAAATTCTCCATGTTTTTTTTTTTTTTAATGAAAATTGTTTTGATTTCATTTTTGTGCTTGTGATAATGAAAATTTTGTTTTGCCTTGTAAAGAAAAAAAAAGTTGGATGTGTTTCGAACTTAGGGAAAGGAAGAAAAAAAAATTTAAAAAAATTCTTCCATTGTTTGGTTTCTAAAAAAAGAGAATGGAAATTTAGATAAAAAAGTTCAATTTTCTCTTCAGTTTCGTTTTTACTTCCCTCTAATTTTTATCATCATTATTTTCTCATCCTTTCTCCTTCCGTCCCCAAGTTCCAAACAGAGACTAAAGGAGGAATAGAATTTGAGAATTAATTTTGGCACTCCAAATATTAATAACCACACTCTAAATTTTATTTAGTACTTATATTATGTGTATTTTAAAAACTACTAAAAGATAAATATTGAAATGTGGTTATCCATAAAATTGTGAAGTGCTAAAATCAATTTGCTAGAATTTTTGTGAGCAAAACGTCTTTCAAACCCAGGATGTCAATTTCGTTTCCGTTATATTACTCCATTTTGCTTCACTGTGCTGTGCATTATCCTCCCTCTGTAGTTGTGGTTTTAGAACTGGGGTTTTATCATCGCGTTCCAACATCCTCCTCTTCCCTTGTGAACGAAAGGGTGCTGATTGTGAAGTTGATGAACATCAAAAGAAATTGGTTTTTCCCAACACCGACAAACAATCATCTGGTATCAAGGTAAACATATTCCCTAAATTCTAAATCTGCCAAAACAAATGTCATCCCAAAGATTCATCGAAACAGTCAAGAAAGTCTTTCCCACAGCCCACATCTCAAAATCAAACCAAGAAATTGCCCATTTGATCTCTAAAGCCCTAATCAAAGCAGACCCAGTAAAACCCCTCCTCCAAATCCCACCCTCTCTCCTTTCCAATCTCAATCCCGACATAACCCACCTTGTTCTCTCAAACCCACAAGTCCCTATCCAATCTTGCTTCCACTTCTTCAATTTCCTCCAAACCAACCCCAACCCATCACATAAACTCAACCTTCAATCCCACATAACCCTTGTTTGCCGTTTATTTGAAGCCCGAAAATTTATCCCAGCCAAGAATATACTAAACAAACTCGCTATAGACAATGATTTCGTATACCCATTTTTGCATATTGCTTCTTTAGTAGCTCAAGATTGCAAAGAACCAAAGATTGTTGTCAAGGTATATGATATGTTGTTTAGGGTTTATGCTGATAATCAGAGGTTTAAAGAGGGTTTAGAAGTGTTTGAGTACATGATAAATAACAGGTTTGAGATAGATGAGAGGTCTTGCATGGTTTATTTACTATCATTAAAGAGACATGATCAAGTGGAATCATTGGTTAATTTCTTTTTCCGGATGGTTGATTCTGGCGTTGGAGTTACGGTTTACTCACTGACGCTTGTGATTGGCTGTATGTGTAAGATAGGCAAGGTTGATAAGGCTAGAAAACTAATGAAGAAAATGGCTGGTAGAGGGGTTAAATCCAATACATATACATATAACACAGTGATTGATGCATTTCTAAAGAGATTGGACTTTGAGGCAGTTAAGGAGATGCTGAATGAAATGGAGAAGGAAGAAGTGGCCTATAATGTAGCAACTTATACACTTTTGATTCACGCGTGCTTCAGCTCGGGCAAGATTGACGATGCTGAGAGGCATTTTGAGGATATGCGTAACAAGGGTATAGTGGCCGATTGTCATGTTTACAGCTTGTTAATTAGTTGGAATAGTAGGTTAGGAAATATGAAAAGGGCATTTGAGTTGTTCGATGAATTGACTGAAAGAGGTGTTGTTCCTAATGCTCATATATATGGGGCTGTGATTTATGGTTTGTGCAACACTGGGCAAATGGAGGCAGCAGAAGTTTTGTTAAATGAGATGCAAAGTAAGGGAATTGATGTGAATCGAGTGATATTTAATATGCTAATGGACGGGTATTGTAAGAAAGGGATGATTGATGATGCGTTTAGGCTGCAGTTTGTAATGGAGAAAAAAGGACTTGAACCCGATGTGTTTTCAAATAACATAATTGCTACTGGACTCTGCAAATTGAACCGCCATGAGGAGGCAAAGAGGTTATTGTGCGGGAAGATGAATGAGGGAGTAGCTCCAAACTTGGTGACTTTTACTACATTAATTGATATATATTGCAAGGAAGGGAATTTCGTGGAAGCTTTAAGGCTGTTTGGGAAGATGAAGAATGATGGTCCTATACCTAATGTAGTGACATATAATGCACTGATAGATGGATATAGCAAAAAGGGGAAGTTGAATCAAGCTCATAAGCTAAGAGACGAGATGATAGAGAAGGGGTTGATGCCGGATGTCTACACATACTCCTCACTCATACACGGAGAATGTATTTTTGGAAAGGTAGATCAAGCAATGGAATTGTTCAATGAAATGCCATCGAAGGGGCTGGTTCCAAACCTAGTGACTTACACTGCAATGATTTCAGGCTTGTCAAAGGAGGGGAGATCAGATGAAGCTTTTAGATTGTATGATGTGATGAAAGAAGCAGGTCTTACACCTGATAACACCCTGTACTCTACACTTGTGAGCAGCCTTCATAGTGTTGGTTCTTAGCCTGAAATGGCTGTCCTTTTCTGGAATGTACTTCTTGGAAAAGATCCAGTGGAGATGGGCTAGATGGGGTAGAGCCTGTAGCTCAGAGGAATTGAGTTGGTGGCTGCGAAATACAGCTTGGGGGCTTGAATCCTTGCTTTCCCAAAACCAGCTTGAGTTCACAGGGAGGAGTTCTAGTTTGGGCAAGTTTCATATCATCGAGAGACAAGTAAGTTAACTAACCTAAATTTGTGGTGGATTTTTGTCCTGATATGAACCTGGTTTACAATCCTGTTGAGCCAATGGGTGCTGGTTTCTGTTTTGCTATAAGCGGGGCCTTTTTTTTTTTTTTTTTTTTTCTTTTCATGTTGTGTGTTTGCTTGTTCCTATTTCCAGTACTGGTTTAATTTTGAAGGACTTGCATGATTTTATTCGTTCTAGAAGGACTTGCATGATTTTATCTGTTCTAGCAAAATTCTATCTTTGCTCCTGAAATTTCAAAATAGAGAGCAATTCCACACCCCTTCCCTCCTTCCCCCCTACCCCTACATGGTTACATTATATTTTTAAGTCTAGAAATTTCCTTTATTGAGGGTTTTTGAAGCAGTTATTGTATTAGAACTATGCAATTTGTAAAAGAATTTGCTTAACTCACAGTCCTTGTTTATTACATTAACATACTCTCTCATTTTCTAGAGAACAGATTTTGATGGAATACACAACGAGAAGAAATGAGGGGCCGTCATTAATGAGAGGATCTAGAAAATAAGGTGGCATCCAAATGAGAAAAGATGGTCTTGTTGCTCTCACCTCACCCATTTCACTGGGAAAACCCTTTCACGGCACATCCACGCAAAGAAATTGGCTGGTGGTCAATTCTTTTTATTTTTTTCTCCAAACCGTAGATCCATATCTCATTTTTAACACATGGCTCTTCAACTGCAATGGAGTTACCATTTTAACTATTCATCTTGTATCTCTGAATTACTTTAGAAAGGAGTTTGAGATTCTCTGCAAATCCCTATCTTGTTGGTTGTTTCTCCATCTCTCTCTATTTTTGTTTTGTTATTATTACTTGCGGTAGGAAAATACAAGTTTCAAAATTACATCAAACTATAAACAAGTCCACAATACTATAAGCCTACCCAACTAATAGCCCCATTAAATGCAGAAAAATTAAAATCTCTTTCTGTTTTGTCAAGTCCTGCTTTGGTCTCTGGAATCCCAGCAAATACAAGGGAATAACACCCACACGCAAGCAAGAAGATTTGAACTCCTGACCTCCTATGCAAGAGTCCTAGACTCCTAGCAAACTAAGCTAGCCCGAGTTGGTTCTCCCATGCATTCTTTCTCAGCATACATTATGACAGATGACGATAAATGTGACAGATTTTGGTAATTCTTTTTCCTACTCTTAATAGTAGTTCATAGGCGAATAGTATATCCGCACAAAGTGTAGTATAAGAGAATTGAACAAAGCACTGTTGGTGCAATAGATTTTTGCCATGGAGTGCGGGGAATGACCCTGGTTTGGCTATTCTTTACCAGTGCACATAGACAGCAGGATAAGCGCACTTTCAAGTCCTTAAACGAGGTTGGAAAATGGAATTTACGAACATTTGAAGGGAAAGATTGATGTGGCCTATAGACATTGTCTGAGCAGTGAAATGTGTGAGCCTCTAATGGACTATAGCGAACAGATGAAAAGAAAAGTCAACTTTAGATTGTGGTCATCATTGTCCTTTTTAGACTTGGAGGATGCCCAAATTCATATATTTTTCACCTTTTTTCCTTTTGTAGACCTACTATGACCACTGACTACGAGCTTTAGTTTTAGTGGTATCTCCATCTCCCACCAAATGAAATGCGCAGGGGTCAAGCAATAAATACCTGGGACATGGGTGGCCTTTCAAAAAAAACCTGGGACATGGGTGTTTGTGTACTTTAAAAAGGTGAGGAAATATTAAAGTCACAGTTGTTAGTGCCAATATCATGATGTCTACGTAGTTTTATGGGTTTTTTTTTTTTTTTATCATCCATTACTTTGCGTTGATGAAATGATGTTTGGTTGCCTCTTAGTAGGTACATGATATGAAATTTCACCACCAAGAGTTGATTCATTAGTACGAATCTGTGACTGGACTTACACTTCATCTTTCGTCAATCTAAATTCCCCATTTGTGGTGTGATATTCTTCTTATGGTTACGCTTGCAGACAGGACTTGAGAAAAGTTTTTAGATTTGTTACAAAGCATTTGATCATGAAGCAAAAGCAACATTGCAGGTATTTTTCATCTCAGTATGTCTGTTTATATGTGTGGTCGTGCATGGCTTCCTATCGTCCTTTCCATTTTATTGTTATGACTATTATGTTCTAGGTCTTGGTAGATAAGCTCTGATATTAATGCAATCGCAACGTAGCAGATAAATCAATAAGCCCTTTAATATTCTACCAAGTCTTCAATAGAACTAATGAGACACTAAAAGTAACATATAGATGTGCAGAAATCTTTGTGCAAAGCCCTTGGGAAAAATTCAGTTGCTTGAGTTTAGGACTTTTTACTACCACCTAGTGAAAAATTGAGTTGCCTTGCCCCATAGTAGGTACCACCTGCAACTGAATTCAAATCTCTTAGTGACGTGGTAAATAATTTCCTGTACGTAGTACATTTTCGGTTGATAGGAAATCTGCTTTCGGCAACTTAACTGTGCGGCATGCCCTTCAACAATTAAAAATGATATAGCCCACCTCTATGCACTAGCTCGTGCATACACACCCACTCACACAGAGAGTTCTCATTGAGTTCGTTTTTAAAATGGCAGAGGTTAAGAAGATATTGTGTTTCTCTCAAGATAGAAAAAGTGAGAAAATGGAGAGGATGAACACAATGGGGGGCGTGCGGAGAATAGCTGGGCGAATTGGGGTGGGAAATGCGTTGGATGGTAAGTGTGGGCCTAAGACAAAATTTAGAATATCAATTGCTGTTCAAATACGAAAAACAAAAGAAAATATGGAGATAGGAGATCCTTAAGGTTGGTTGATAGTGGAGACAGGAAATCCTTTTGGTTACTGTGAAGAATTCAATTTGTTAACATAGCTTACTACAGTAGTGCAGTAATGCTTATAAGTTTTAAATTCTATATTGTTCTACATATGCCCTTCTCTTTTTAGGTCTTTGAAAAAATATTGATAAACACAATGCCTCTTTCACTTTTTGGATCAGGCTTGATAGAACATATTTCGATTTATAAAAAATTTAGATCAATTTCTTTACCTGAGGGCTAAGATTTTGCTTTCAAATACTCCCTCCATCCCCTTTTAAGAGGAATACATGTATTTTCAAACCCTCAAAATATATATTTCTCTATATAAATTTTTTAATTTTTTTACACCAAATTAATGAGCACTTTAATCTGGTGTGAAAAAGTTTTACAAGAACTCTATGGAAATACATTTTTTTCGTCCGAGAAAAGTTTCCCACACTTAAAAAAGGACGGAGGGATTATTAGTTTTGGACATAGGTTATGAGGTGAACGAGAGGATTATAGTGTAGGCTTATAATTTGGGTTGTAATTTGTCATTGGGAAGGTACTAGCAAGTCGTTGATACTTTTTTAGTTGCTTCTCAGCGGTGGGGTAGTAGTAAACTGAGAACTGTACTTTTTGTGTCATGGATTTGGGAAAACTAGATGCCTATAGTTAAGGTCAATTGGATCAAGTTGCATTTGTAATTAGAAAACACAAGAATTTTGGTAATTAGATCAAGCTGAATTGTAAGTTCCTTTAATTGGTTTGATAAATTATTCGATTCTGAGTCCCCTTCGCTAACGTGTTTAAGATTCTTCGGCTATTTTTCATATTTTCATGCGACTTTTTGTTTATATACGACTTTGTTCTAATTATTATGGAAAACCAGGACTGTATAAGAAAAATGGGTGAGAGAAAGAAAGGAGGAGATGGAAAGAAAACAAAGTGGCGAACGATCAAATCATCGACTATTATCTTCTTAAGTTACTAGTTCTTTGAGTAAAATTACTTTGTTATCTTCTGACAAGATAAGTTTCAATCTCTTTACTACCACGGAAAGGTATATTGAAATGATTTCAGATTCCACCGTCACTCTCAGTTCAATTTTATCAAATTCTTTTGTTGTCACTTATTAGTTTTTGCCAACTTTGGTATGTTCTTCAATCTGAAATGATATAAATTACGTTTTATTGCTTAGGAAGTTTAATGAAAACATAATGCATGCCGATAGAAGCAGTCGAAGCTCTAATTCAGGACCTCCAAGTTCAGGTTGATGGCAGTTCTCATTGACTGCAGCGAATGTCTCATCTGCCAAGAAGAATTCCATGTTGGAAATGAGGTAATTATGTCCTTCGTCCAACATGTGAGTAAATAACCTCACTTATATAAATCATTAGTTCCTTAACCAATTTTTTGGTGTATTCTTCCATACTGTCATATCCCGAGATGAGCTTGCCACAGCTATAAAAATATTTAAGTTACGAGTTCCTTGATTTTAAGCATATGTATAGTACTTTTTTCCCTTTTAAGATTTGAGGTTAGCTTATTCAGAGAGGCAGAGGGCATCCCTCATGATCCCCAATACACAGATATACATGCATTATTACGTTTATGTTGCTCTCTACATAAGAGTATCTCATGCGTTTTGCTATTTTGGCATGCTATACACTGACTAAGATACTAATACATGGAAATCTTTCTCGAACAGTGAGCTGTTGCTTTCATTTTTCTAGCACAAAAAACAAATGGAATGTCACTTGTGGGCTTCATTATGAGAAGGGGAGAGGGAGGGAACCCACGGAAAGTTGAGCTAAGCTTTTCATTTATTGTGGTGCAGGTTCGTGGGCTTCCTTGCGCTCACAATTTACTCGTAGAATGGATCAATGATTGGCTTCGTCTGAACGTGAGATGCCCTTGATTCTGCTGTTCGGTCTTCCCGAACCTTGTCCCATCGTGTTATCCACCATCCGGCCCGATTCCGAACGGCCACTCATCTTACATCGTTCAAGTGAGTCAGTTTTCAGCAAGCCTGCAACTCTTTTGACCAATTGAAAAAGCAGGTGGTTGAATTTATTCTGCGGATGGAGAAGGATGTTGATATGCGGCAACCAATTAAAGAAGCAATTCATAAGGGTCCTATTTTAGATTTGGTAGAAGACTATCGCAACATTGTGGAAGATGAAAAAAAAAAAAAAACTCTCTGAAGCAGAAACTAACTATGAACAACGGAAAATTAGTCGGATGTATGAGGATGATCCTCTTTGTATGAATGGATCTGATACTTTGTGCAGTTACGAATGATTCCAATACTTTGTGCAAATTCTACCTCTAGTGCCCGTACATCCCACATTAGAACCTTGAACCTGTTGTGCCCATAGCCAATCTTAGAAAGCAGAAAGTTGCTTCATGGGAACAACTAACTTGTTAGCAATTTCATCTTCTTCCTCCTGCTGCAATTTACATTAGCAAGTTGATAGTATATTAGTGTTGTAATGGCCCGAATTTTCGGTCCATTTTATTTTACTATTATTATTATTATTTTCAAAGTAAGTTATACTCCCTCTGTCCCTTTTTAAGTGTTTAACTTTCCATTTTGGGTTGTCCCAAAATAAGTGTGTGGTTTGAAAAGTTAATGAGTAAAAGTTTGTACAATTATCATTTTGCCCTTTTGAAAAGTAAGTGGGTAAAGAGTTAATGGGTAAAAGTGAAGGACAATTTTGGAAAGTAGATGTAAAAGTTGATGTGAAAAGTGTAAAGTGGAGGAAAAAGTTGATGTGAAAGGTGTAATGATGATGTTTTGTTTAATAAGTTGGATTTACGAAGTAACACATTTAAAAAGGGACGAAGGGAGTATTTTACAATAATTATTACGATTATTTTATTTCTCAAATATGATTATTTATTTTTAGTTACGTTTTGATACTTTTTAGCTACACGGACGGTACTAGCACAACTACTACGGTTGTGGGACCCGAATCAATCCGATACAATTATTTTAATCGCGAGCATTACATTTTTATAAATTCATTTCATATGTAATTATACTCATTCATACACATACACAAGCAATACTAGTACAAATACACACATATGTGTATACATATACTTTATACATACATACTCACTCCACCAACCACCCCACTACTTCTTCCAAATCAACCCAACACCACACTCCACCACAAAATCAGCCCCCTCACTCTCCCCATGACTGATCTCACACTCCCTCAACCTCCCCCATCACCTCCCAAACCACCCCTTGTACTTTCACCATTCCTACACACCAAATCCCACCAAAACACATCACTACACTCTCCTATATCATCAAATCCGCCCATAACTCTCCCATTCTACTTCCATTCACTTCTTCTTCCTCCAAAAACTCCCAAGTGTTAGAGCAAAAAGCCCCCAACTCCACCATCAAGTTCTAGTGAGAGAAAAAGAGAGAAAAAGGCCAAAACTTGGGTTTCCACCTCCAAACCCAACGACATTCAATCTTCTTCCACAAGTTCATCCATTGCACTCCTAGGCATCCACATTTCACCATCCAAGCAAGCCAAGCCGGCCCAAGAAGCTCCCTCCGCCGGTTTTTCGCCAAAACTCGTTTTACCGAAATTTTTTGCAAAACAAGGTAGAGACTCTTACCCAATCATTCCTAAGCATTTGTATGTGTTAGAATAGCCTAGGGGTAGTTTGAAGTCGAAGGGTTAAGGCCCAAGGTGAAGGGTTTCACGAAACCCGAACAAAACACAAGTTACTCTTTTTTTTCTGATGCGGTAGTCCGGACCACCCACATCCCCATCCGGACTACGGGTACAGAATGTTCCCTCCAACTTTGGTTCAAATTCTGTAATTACAGTTTAGCCCCTTGTGTTCTTAGTTTCGACGGTTTTGACCCTAAACCATGTTTTTCATGCATATTAAGCCCTCGATTCATTTTGGTTCATGTGTTTAACTTCTCAAGCATGATTAGGACTTATTCAAGTGTTTATGTGAGATTTAATGTGTTCATGTTACGTTTAATCTTGTTCTCGTTCTTGGTATTAAACTTAAGGGTTAAAAGTGTAGTTTTATAAAGTATGTGACTTAATCTACGAAGATATTTATGTTCCTACTTTTTATCAATTAAATGTCATCCGTGGAAGTTTATGAGCGTATCAAAATTTCTAAAACACCCTTCGTAGTGTAAAATGACCGTTTTGCCCTTTATTACATTTATCACCCTTATAATAGTTTTGGACTTACTAAAATTCAAGGAATTACTACTTGAGTCAAGTTATGACATAACTAGCTAAAATAAGGTATTTTACGTGTTTACCCTTCGTGGTGGAAAAATTACAATTTTGCCCTTGTATAAAGTTTTATTTACAAAAGGCCCCAAAGTCGGTAAGATTTCGCCAAGGACCCTAGAACCGTGAAATCATTTTGATTACCCTTATACTTACTTAAAATGACGTTGGTGACCCTTAATTTCTTTAAATTACGTTTTGACCCCAATAGTTTAGTAAATTACGTTTTGGCCCCTGTAGTTTGAATTTATTACGTTTAGACCCCTGGTTTTCGATTACTTAAATTTTGTGAACTTGTGAATTGAGATATTCGGTTGAAACCCTTGTGATATCGTTACCGCTTTGCTTCTACTGTTCAATGCAATTTCCATAAACATGTTGAATGCTAGAATGGACAAATAGATTCCCGGGTTGGTACTTACGTAGTAGATCACATAGACGTTTCTAAGTTATAGGAAACCGGAAAGTAAAGAGAATGTGTGGTCAGCGGAGCCAAAGCCTGGTCAGCCGAAAGGTCCCAATTATCGGGTTAGCGGAACCAGAGCCTCGCCAGCCGAAAAGTCCACCAGGAATTGTGTATTGAGTGTGGTCAGCGGAGCCAAAGCCTGGTCAGCCGAAAGGTCCCAATTATTGGGTCAGCGGAACCAGAGCCTCGCCAACCGAAAAGTCCACTAGGAATTAAGTCGTGGTCAGCGGAGCAAAAGCCTGGTCAACCGAAAGGTCCCAATTATTGGGTCAGCGGAACCAGAGCCTCGTCAGCCGAAAAGTCCACTAGGAATTGTGTATATCAGTTTTGAATTGGAGGGACGCTCTAAGGTTTATAATTTATGAGAACGCTTAAGTTAAAATGAAGATAAGGAAACCAGACGTTTGTTACTTATATATGCACTCCGTGATATGAACTGTTGAAATATGAACTGTTGATGATTTGTAATGTAATGGTTAGTGGGTTAGAGTAGCTATTGAGTGATTTATCGCTCACGGTGTTACACTTCGTGTGACCCTGGTATAATACCATGATGTTGCTTCGCGACTCGGACGTATTATGCCAGACTGTGATCAAGCAGGTACTGTTGGTGTCGAAGGAGACGGTTATTTTCGGAACCGAGGGTTATCCGGTAGACCGGGCTCAGGAGGAGCCGTGGAATCCAGAGTTGAACATTAATCTGTAGAACCCACCCCTTTATTTTTAATGTTGGATCTGTAATATTAATTTCTCAAACCGTACTAAGTATTTTGTAATGGGTTGCACTTCACGTTTTCCAACGTGTACTCTGATGGAAACTTTTTTTATTAAATTAATCTTAATTAGTTGTCTTAATTAATGCTTCCGAAAATCGGGGCGTTACAAGTGTGGCTCCGGATCAGCTGTCCTGGGGATGCTGTTCCCATCCCCTGTCCCATACCCAAACCGGCACCATTTTGGTGTAACTCTAAACCTTTGCAAAATGTAATTTTGTGGGGCTCACTTTCGGGTCTCGCACAAACGATCTGAACCGTTAAATAATTTTAAAATAATTATTAAGGTGGTATCGGAGAAAATCAGGACGATTGGATAGTTTTAGGTTATTCATCCAATTTTTTGATTTTCATTCAGAATTCAGGATCCTACCAGTTTAAAAGAATCTTCAAGAAAAGTTATAAAATTATGGGCTTGGAAACTCATTGATCTGAACTATAAAAGTCGTAGGGCCTATTAAAAAGAGCATCCAATAAAAAAACTATCTTGTTCAGACATCGATAGATATTAATACTAGGGGTGAACAAAGGAACCGGAAGAACCGAACCGAACCGGTGAACCGGTGTAAACCGGTTTTGTTTTCGGTTTTTTAACATACCTCGGTTCGGTCCGGTTCACGAAAATTTTATTTTTTGAAAACCGGTTCGGTTCTCGGTTCTTGAAATTTTTGAAACCGGTTCGAACCGAACCGAACCGGTTATATATATTATACATAAAATTTATATTATATAATATCCTTACTCGAAAAAATTGAAGGAGGTGGGAATCGAACCCCGCCCTCACGCGTGGAATGAGATTTACTTACCAACTTGGCGAGCCAAGCCGTTGTAAACGTGATAGCAATTAATTATATTTATAACTATTTTTGGTTTGGTTCTATATATATATATATATATATATGTACAGCTCAAGAGACAAAAGCATGTTTTTCTCACTTTCCCAAAATTTTCCAGAGACTGTGCGGCGCACCTCTCTCTCTCTCTCTCTCTCTCTCTCTCTCTCTCTCTCTCTCTCTCTCTCTCTCTCTCTCTCTCTCTCTCTCTCTCTCTCTCTCTCATATTTCACCCAATAAACCCAGGCAACGCCGCCACCACCAAGATCCGTTCGTCGGCGTCGATTCATCCACCGTCAACTCCTTGCATCATCGTCATCGACTCATCGCCGTCTTAGAATCGTACGTCCATCATCGTCATCACACCGAGATCAACTCCGCCGTCAACGTCCATCATCATCAAGTCAGATCTGTTCTGTTTTTCAAAACTTTGTTCATTTGCTGTTCATTTCTTTGTATGTAACTATGTATAGGTATATGTTCATTTGCTGAACAAAGTTTCTGTGTATGTATAGCAAAACCAGATCGTTCATCATCATCAAGTCAGATCTGTTCATTTTTATTTTTATTTTTGGGTAATTAGATCTGTTTGTTGGCTGTGTATGATTTTCATTTTCGATCTTCTCTCTCTCCTCTGGCGAACCGAACCGACTTTCGAACCGGGACGAACCGGAACCGAACCGACCTCTAAAAACTCGGTTTCGGTTCTATGGTTCCTCCGAACCGGTTTTGCTCGGTTCACTAAAAATCCCCTCCGAACCGGACCGAACCGAACCGGTTACACCCCTAATTAATACACTAAAAATATGAGGTTTTTTTCATACCTATCGATGTCCGAACAAGATAATTTTTTTACTAGATACTCTTCTCAACGAGCCCTACGACTCTTATGGTTAAGATCAATGGGTTTCCAATCCCATAATTTTATAACTTTTTCCAAAGATTCTTTCAAACTGATAGAGTCCTGAATTCTGAATGAAAATCAAAGAATTAGATGAATAACGAAAAATATCCAATCAACCTAATTTTCTCCGAGACCACCTTAATAATTATTTTAAAATTATTTAACGGTTTGGATCGTTTGTGTGGGACCCAAAAATGGACTCCACAAAATTGCATTTTACAAAGGTTTGGAGTTGCACCAAAACGGTGCCGCTTTGGGTCTAGGACAGGGGATGGGGACACATCCCCGGGACAGCTGATCCAGAGCCTATTTAGTGTGAGGTGTGACTACTGCCATCTTAATTTTCCAAGTTGGAGAGTCAATTCAGGTCCATTCGGGGGCACCTGACCCAATCGAAATCTTTCATTTTACGTTTTTTCTTTACTTATTAATGGCCACCTCACACCTTTTTTTTATTTCACTCCTTCCCATCTGGGTGGACTCTGTTACAAAGATTAGGCTCCATCAGCACCATCAAGCAGTGAGCAGCAGCCCAGCGACCAGCACGCCACTACCACGGCCGGCGGAGCCATGCTTGGACTGAGGTGGGCTGTAGCCCAGGTGGCCTTGTAAAAAATCCCAAAAAAAAAAAAAAAATTATGTAAAATTTATACATTACAAGTTTTAGCCCACCCCAAAATTTTCAGCCCAAACCATTCCAAAACCCGGTCCAATTTGTAATTAATCAAAAATCAAAAACAAGAGAAAATGAAATGGATCTGCAATTTCACACCTCAAAGTGGGTCGAAAACCCACCCAAAATCACTCGACAGTGTTTATAAGCCAAGAGTATTTAAATTTTTGATACCTGAGTTCATCGTCTAGGCCTAGGGTTTCGAATGAACTGAGGTACTCTGTTTTGCGATTTGCTTCTTTGATTGGGGCTGGTTCCATTGCGAGTATGCGACTTAAGTGAGCCATAGAGAGGGAGAGGGAGAGAGCGCACTCCGACTGGTTGTCTTGGATCTTGATCGAAAAGCAAGCGGTGGTTTTGATTTCGGCATGTTCGAGTCGTCGTCTCTTCGAGATAAGCACTGTGTTTCTCTTCTTTGTTTATACGAATGAGTCAACTTTGTTTATATGAATGAGTCAACTGTTGAGGTTTTTTATGTCCAGCAGGACCCCACCAAGAAATAAAATACTACTAATAATGCTTATTTCCACCACTTGGAAGAATACTTATTGAATATCACATTAATCTAAGACTTATTTACTCATCGCGTGAAGAGCATAAGATACAACGACTCACAATTATTTTTTCGCATTTTTTTCATGAGGAGTCCTCGTAGGAATTTTCTTGTATAATAGTTTACGAAATTTTAGTTAGCCCAGGTTAGATTAATGTCCTGGCTCCGCATTTTCAAGAATCCCTTCTGAAGCCAACATTTTGATACGGGTTGATGATCAAGTCCAGAGCAGTTCGTAGTTTTGTTGAAGACGGCAGCTCCCGAATGCAGCCTAGAGCCTCTTTTTGTTGCTTGTGTGGATTTATTTTCATGTATTTTTGTCTCCTCTTTTTGTAGCAAGGCTTGGCCTCCTCGTTGTTGTTGTTGTTGTTGTTGTTGTTAGTTTGCGGCTGTAACTAAACTCTTTGGTCATCTATAGATCAAAGTTATTCTTTCTTAAATGGAGAAAAAAAAAAAAAAAGGAAGAAAAACTCTGGCTATATCAAAGTTGTTAAGTTCTCCAAGAGAAAATATAAAAGCATTTATGTCTTTCCGATTCTGTTGTGATACGCTGGTGTGAAAGTAATTACAGTATCACATTCTCCTTTCATTTTTTAAGTGAACTTTTTTTTTCTTTTCTTTTTTCATCCTTATTAGGTTGAATCACATAGGATGGATAAAAGAAAACATCAGTGCTACATACCCAGAAAATTGCCTAGAATTTGATATCAATGGCTCAAATTCGTTTTATGACTACTTAGCATTTTCCAAAATAGAAGAAAGAATTAAAATGTAGGTCTTTTGTACTTACGTAATTTTTACTAATAAGAAAATAATGGAGCCCATTTGAGTAGAATTTTGCAAAGATAACTTCCCTCAATGTTTTGATTCTTGACTAACTTCAGCCAGTATAAACAAAGAATTGATTTGATATCAAATATTTCTATGGATAATACAGATCTAAACATAAAATTGTAATAATCAATTCACTAAAGGTACAGGTGCTAAGTTTTTTAAAACACACTCCATTAAGTAAAATACTCTCTCCGTCCTATATTTTTTCCCTTTTAGGAGTTCGTGTCATTTTCAATTGATTATATCTCATAATTTATGTTAGAATAGTTTCTATTGTTAGTTTTATGTTTGTCCCACATCGTATATTTTAGTCATGTATTGTAGTACTCAATAATATAAATAACAGTGCGTGTGTTGGGGTTCGTTAACACCCTATACACTTCTTTTCTTTCTCAGACAACATGGTATCAGAGCCAAACCCTAAACATAACCCTCATCTACTACCGTAACATCTATAAGCCTACGTCAACTCACGTCATCAGTCATCTTCAACCTTTGAAAACGCTAATCGATCATCTCTTACCTTACAGCCTGTAACTCGATCCCAACAGCCCTGAAAATCCCTGTAAATCGAACCCAACAACCCTACTAAACCCTAGTCGACTACTATACAACCCTGAAAATACTCAAACATCTTTGTCTAAACCCCAATCGACCCTATTCACCCAACGTTGTGCATCACAAACCCTAGTCGATCCACTATCTACCCTAATCGACACTATCTAACACGTGCATACCTTGATACGACCTTGAAACCTAAAACCCATCACTCGAAAACTCTTGAAAGATACTTAAAACCCAGTACCCAGTGTTCGAGACTTCACCCACACGCTGTACAGACCCAATCGATCTATACTCTGTTGATTTCAATCATAACCAGACACTCGAACCCTGAATCAATCCATCCATGAAGTTCGAAACCTCAAGATCAGTCTTCGAAATCCCTGTTTGGCGTTGATAGTTGTCTCGAGATCATTGTTCACCACCAGTACCATCTGGGGTTGTGATTGATACATCTTTGTGCTCGTCTACTACTCCGAAACATAGTCTGGTATGCCTCTTTGTGCCTGTTTACATTCTGGACTGAATGTTCTGCTATTTGGAATCATGGTCTCGGCGATTGCCATGTCATCTTTCGCTCCATGATCTGTTGATGATTATTGACTTTCAGTAGATAAGTTGCTTGATTGTCAGTTATTTTCTTGGAAGTATTTGTTCTGAGCAGTGATGTTCAAAATTGTCTTCCTTTTATTAGTTGGTGGTAGTCTACTCTTGTTTAAAGTGGGTTGTTGACAGGGGGTTACTGCAGTTTGTGATATTTGGTGGATATTTGTGCTGTTGCCTCACCGTTATTTGGCAAAATGTCTGATGGAAAGTCTGCTTCTGCTGCTAGTTCTGGTTCTATTATTATTGGTAGTTCTTCTAGCTCTTCTCGGCGTCATGAGAAGGATTTCATTACCTCCATTCTTTTGAATGGAAATAATTATGTTATTTGGCCTCGTGCTGTCAACGTTTATTATATGGGTGAGAGAAAGTTTCGTTATTTGACAAATGATCCTCCCAAGAAAGAGGATACGACGTATAGTGACTAGGAAGCTGAGGATTGTCATATTCGTGTTGAGTTATAGAAAGTTATAGAACCTCATATTAGTGGCCCTCTATTTTACCTTGATACTGCCAAGCAAGTATGGAATCGGGTTGTCAGGATGTATTCTGGTATCAATAATCTTCGGCGTACATATGATCTCAATCAGCAATTCTTTTCTTTGTCCTTTGGTACTGGATCCTTGGAGGACTACTACTCCAAATTTCGTGGCTCTTGTGAGGAACTCCGGGTTTATGAGCCTATCTCGAGTGATTCTCAGGTTATGGAGCGTCAGCGTGAGCGTTTGGAGGTCTCTCGGTTTCTATTTGGATTGCCTTTATCTTATGATCTAGTTCAGTCTCAGATATTGGGGGAGCGGGAGTTGCCTTCTCTTGATAAGGTGTTTAGTCGTGTTCGCCAGGCATTTATCTCAGATGATGGCTCTGTCTCTCAGCCACCACCTGATTGTTCTGCTTTAGCTGTTTCTAGTGGGTTTGGATCAAATAGTGGTCATGGTCGCGGCCGTGATTCTGGGTTTAACAGTCGTGGTCGTGGTTCTGGTAGTCGAAGTTCTGGTAACTATGATGCAGGTAATAGTTCTGGTGATCGTGGTGGTTCTGGTCGTGGTGGTATTAGTCATGGTCGCACATCAGCGAGAGCTAGTTCTGGTCGTGGTACCCGATTTTGTACTCGTTGAAAGGGTACCAATCATACAGTGGACTATTGTTACATTATTCATGGTTATCCTCAGGCTCATCAGATTGCTCATTCTGAGGATACTGGATACTTTACTCATGCTTCAGCCGACAGTAGGGTGACTATCTCAGTAGAGGAGTACCAGCAGTACCAACGCCTTATGTCAATTCAGCCTTCTGCTGAGACTTCTTCCTCCACTGCTACGTTTGCTCAGGCAAGTCCCTCTGTTGCTTGTGTTGCATCCTCTTTTTCTTCTCCTTGGGTTATCGATTATGGTGCTACTAATCATATGACTGGTAGTTCTAAATTCTTTTCTACTTGTCAGTCCATAGATAAAACCTTTCATGTTACCTTAGCAGATGGTTCTACCACTGCGGTTACTGGTTTGGGTTCGGTTCCTGTCTCTCCATCATTTACGTTGAATTCTATGTTGCATGTCCCTCGATTACCCTTTAATCTTCTGTCTATTACTCAACTTACAAAATCCTTAAATTGTTCAGTCACATTTCTTCCTCATGGTTGTGTGTTTCAGGATCTCAAGACGGAGAGGAATATTGGCGGCGGTGTTGAGCGTGGTGGTCTGTATTACCTAACCAGTGATGGTGTTCAACCAGTTGCTCTTCAGTCATCAGAGTCCTTATATCAACAACATTGTCGCCTTGGTCATCCATCTCTTCAGAATTTGAAGTGTCTAGTGCCTTCGTGTGGTTTTGTTAAGGAGTTACCGTGTGAAGTCTGTGAGTTTAGTAAACATCATACAGTACCATTTTATCCTAGGGTAGAACGTCGTGTGTCACATCCTTTCCAGTTAGTTCATTCAGACATTTGGGGCCCTATTCATGTGCCCAATGTTTTTTGTTTTCAGTATTATGTTATTTTTGTTGATGATTTCTCTTGTATTACATATCTTTATCTTATGAAAGAGAGATATAAGTTAACAACTATTTTCAAGTCATTTTACATGGAAATAAAGACTCAGTTTAATACATGCATTCGTATGTTTTGTTCTGATAATGCACGCGAATTTTTTCATAGTACTCTATCTCAGTTTTTTGATGATAATGGGATCATTCATCAGTCATCCTGTGCTCCGACTCCACAGCAACATGGAGTTGCCGAACGCAAGATTCGATATTTATCAGAAGTTATGCGTGCTATGTTATTTCAAATGAAAGTTCCTAAGTCTTACTAGAGTGACGTGGTTCTTACTGCATGCTATTTGATCAATTGTATGCCCTCTATTGTCCTTGGAGGTCAGATACCCCATACAGTCTTGTTTCCCGGCCGTCCTCTCCACTCATTACCCCCTCGGATTTTTGGGTGTACGTGTTATGTTCATGCTCTTGATGATGACCGGAGCAAATTGGATCCACGGTCCATAAAGTGCATTTTTCTTGGTTACTCTCGGACTAAAAAAGGGTATAAATGTTATTCTTCATCTTTACGTCGTCATTTTGTGTGTGCTGATGTCACATTTAATGAGTCACTCCCTTTTTATTCGGAGCCTGTCACTACTAATGATCTCCTTGCATCTGAGTCTGTGTTCCCTATAGACGTCCTGTCTGCCTCTCCATCAAAACCTTTGCAGGTATATGTTCGTCGTCCTAAAAATCCATCTGTGCCATCTCAGCCAGATTGCCGTCGGATTGGTTGTTGTCGTCAACTGGTTTGTGCTTCTGCAAAACGAAGGAGAAAGAAGAAAAAGAGAAGAAAAGAAGAAGAAAAAAGAAAGAGAGAGAGGGAGATGTTGGTAGTGGTGGAACAAGTGGCGATTGATCCTCCATTGCGGGATCCCAGTCTTCTTGATGACCGTCCCATTGCTCACCGTAAAGGTATTCGGTCATGTACTTTACATCCTATTGGTCAATTTGTCTCTTATAATCATCTGTCACCATCTTTTCGTGCATTTACCACTTCAGTCTCTTCCGTTTTTGTTCCTAACACTGTCTAGGAGGCCCTTTCTGTCTCTGAGTGGCGGAAAGCTATGGAGGATGAGATGTCCGCGCTTCATCATAATGGCACTTGGGAGTTGGTTCCTCTTCCTGCTGGTAAGACTCCTGTTGGTTGTCGCTGGGTATTCACTGTCAAGTATCTTCTGGATGGCACTGTTAAGCGCTATAAAGCTCGCCTTGTTGCCAAAGGCTACACCCAAACTTATGGTGTTGATTATTCAGAAACATTCTCTCCCGTTACCAAACTTGGTTCTGTTCGGATTCTTATTTCTCTAGCTGCGAATCTTGGTTGGCCATTGTTTCAGCTGGATGTCAAAAATGCATTTCTCCATGGGGATCTTCAAGAGGAAGTTTACATGGAGCAACCACCTGGGTTTGTTGCTCGGGGGGGGGATAATCAGGTATGTCGGCTTCATAAAGCTCTTTATGGCCTCAAGCAATCTCCTAGGACCTGGATTGACAAGTTCAGTGATGCAGTTATGAGATTTGGCATGCATCGTAGTCAGACTGACCATTCTGTGTTTTCTCTCACTTCGGATCGAGGGAAAGTATTGTTGATTGCATATGTCGATGACATTATCATTACCGGTGATGATCAGCGAGGTATTGATGAGTTAAAGACCATCTTACATCAACAATTTCATACTAAGGATTTGGGAAAACTTCGATACTTCTTAGGTATTGAAGTGGCTCGGTCCAAAGAAGGTATTAGCTTATCACAGAGGAAGTATGCACTAGATATTCTTGAAGATACAGGTTTATTGGGAGCTAGGCCTGTTGAGACTCCTATGGATCCCAATGTCAAACTATGTGTGGACCAGGGGGAGTTGCTTCACAATCCTGATCAGTATCGCCGGTTGGTTGGTAAATTAAATTATCTCACAATCACACGTCCAGATGTTAGTTTGGTTAGTCAATTCATCCACATTGGGATCTACTTAGAATTGTGAAGTATCTTAAGCTACACACGTATCGAGCCAATGGACACTTACGCGTTGAGGCGTTCGATCTCATTTCGATAGAAGGTCTAGTTTGTGTTTTTCTTGGTGGAAATCTTGTTAAATTTGTGTCCCGGTCTAGTGCGAGCAGAATATAGAGCAATGACACACACAACATGTGAGATTGTGTGGTTACGATCATTTCTTGAGGAGATAGGATTTAGTGTGCAATTGCCCATGTCACTATATTGTGATAATCAAGCAACTATTCATATTGCCTCTAATCCAGTATTTCACGAGAGAACTAAGCATATTGAGGTTGATTGTCATCTCGTGCGTGAGAAGCTGACTGGTGGTGTGGTAGCTACTCCATATGTATCTACTGGTGCTCAGTTGACTGACATCTTTACCAAATCATTATTCAAGCCACGGTTAGAGTTGCTATGTAACAAGTTGGGACTTTTTGATATTTATTCTCCAGTTTGAGGGGGAGTGTTAGAATAGTTTATATTGTTAGTTATATGTTTGTCCCACATCGTCTATTTTTAGTCATGTATTGTGGTACTCAATAATATAAATAACAGTGCGTGTGTTGGGGTTCGTTAATACCCTATACAATTCTTTCTTTCTCAGACAACAATTTATATTGTTTTACGTGATTTTAAAAACATTTTCTTATAGAACAAATAAGATTAACATTAAATACAAAATTCATTCCCGATTAAAGTTATAAGTATTTTTTCCCGGTTAGAATAGAACTAGGACTAAAATTTGTGGACGGAAAGAGTCATTTTAATACTTGTTCAAATGAATGAACAAGACGTTTCAAGAGTTCACTAGAAATAGAAAACTCGTTAATTCTTGTAACGTTCAAATGTGGTTTAGATTTCAGCATTTCATCGATCGAAAAGTATGCATCACAATGTTCTTCTTGTCGGATGATTCTAAACACATTTGTTTTCGAACTTGTACCCACTAATCTATGCAAGGAGCATTGCTTTTTAAAAACTAACTCGATTAATTTGTCATAACTTTTCTTTTAATTTTAGATTGAAGGTACAATCATTTCCAAAACAGTTTTTTGTTTTCAAAATCAATTTTTAAAAAGGAAGTGTTATTGGCACTCCTTTTTTTTCTATCGGCACTCCATTTTTTTTTAATCTGTATTAAGTAAACTTACACTTGCACTTTACATGTAATGACAAAAAAAAAAGTGTCAATAGAGAAAAGGGTGTGCGAATATCAATTCCCTTTTTAAAACTTGAGGTTTAGGCTAACAATTTTAGGTGTGGATTGGGTAAGGACACGCGGTGCCCGACACCCAATCCGAGCCGTCCAGACGTGTTTTGGATGGCTCAGATTTGAGGGGATAAATTTGTTTTCAAAATTTACAAAAATGTCCCTTCAAATCTAAGTCGTCCAAAATACGTTCGGACGACCCGAATTAGGTGTCGGGCACCACATGTCCGTACTCAATCCGCACCCAAAATTTTCTCTGGTTTTGGACTCACAAGTAGCTTTCCTCTCGAGTCTCGACTACCAAAAGTGGGCTCGGAGCCCACAAATGGGGTCCATAAAATCCCTAAACACTCGCTCATCAACCCTCTTTATCTTTCCCTCCATAGAAGCCCTAAGAAATCCGTCTCTTCGACTGCCCCACAAACAAACCCCTCTCTCTCTCTCTCTCTCTCTCTCTCTCTCTCTCTCTCTCTTTCTCTAGATATATATACAGAGGAAAGATGGGTTCAGAGATGGACCTCCATAACTTCCCCTCACAAGACCCACCAACACAAACCCACATCCCAACTCCCGCCGCCGCCGCGTTAAACATAACCAAATTATTACCAACTCGGAAAATAGGTGCCTCTTCTTCTTCATCATCTAAAGACCGTCACACCAAGGTGAACGGCCGCGGGCGTCGAATCCGGCTTCCACCACTCTGCGCCGCCCGCATCTTCCAGCTTACCCGCGAGCTCGGTCACCGTTCCGACGGCGATACCATCGCCTGGCTCCTCCGCCACGCCGACCTCTCATTCACCTCCACCACCAACAACGCCACCGTCGGCAACATCCCGGCGACTGCCGCTTCCGCCTCCGATGGCGCCGGCGCATCCTCTCTCTCCTCGGCAGCCCCGGCCTCGGCAGCGGGGGTTTCTTTGGGCGTGGCAAATGCTTGCAGAGTGCAGCCGGTGCGTTTAGTTAGTAATAATAATAGTAATAATAATACTAATGATAATAATGGGGTGGTAGCGGTGGGGCCACCGGGCTGGAGGCTGGACTTGTGCCAACCGCCGCCGCACTTATTAGGAAGTGGGTACCAAAGGCATATGCCTTTCACGGCGTTGTTGATGCAGACGGTGGCTGATGGGAGATGCGAAGGAGAAATGCTTGGTGGGGAGGGGGAGGAGGAGGATGAGAGTAGATGCAAAAGTGTCAAGTGACCTATGTAATCATATCTGTTTTGCAATGCAATGCAGTGCTCAGGTTTTGTAAATCTTGTCTCTCTGTAAGACTGTAATGAACTTTTCTTTAGCTTTTCTTATCAGAGGACTCTAAATGACTGACCTTAGAAAGAAACTACTCTCACCGTCCCAATTTATTTGTCCAATTCGAAAAACCGAGCTCATTAAGGATATTCATACACTTTGAATTCAAAAATGCCATTTCAATTTGAATTCAACGCGTTACTTGAAATCATGAGATAAGATCATAACAACTATTTTGGCGGGCGAATAAGATTTTGGGGTATATGGAAGAATGGTAAATAAGAGATTCATCTGTGTCATACAAGGGAGATTTAGTTAAAGAGATAGAATAACTGAAGAGTTTATTTGGTAGTTGAAATACATAGATAAGAGCATCTTCAACCCAATTCTTCATTTTGAAGAACCAAAATATTGTTTTTTATTAAAAAAGTGAGTTTGAAGAATCCCACTATTCATCTTAACTCCAAAACCCAATTCTTCATCTCTTCCTCTATAAATTTAAAATTTCCCTCCAAATATTCCAACAATTTCCCCCTCCAAATATCCCCGGAGCAGAGCTCTTCATTTCGTTTCCGTCCAAAAATCCAAGATTCCATTTCAAGTTTCATTTTCCAAGATGAGTTCTAGCCATTAGGGAAAAAAAAAGTTCAATGCTAATGGGTCAAGTTTTTTGCTACAAATTAATTTTTTTTTTAAATATATTGGATATTGGTCTCATTTTAAAGGTATTTTCAGTATCTTTTTATTGATACCAAATTTATAAAAATTGGATCAAGAATTTAAAAGATGCACACATTTTAGGAAAAATGAATGGTACAAATCCCATTTGAAGAATGTTCTTCATTTTTGAAGTGGTTCTTCATTTGGCAGTTGTGCATTTGCTTTAAAAAAGAATCGTCTTTGAGCATTAGAGTAGCAAATTCAAGTTCATTACCTCCCTTATTTCCATTCAAATATACAACCAAGCGATCTCTCCTTCCAATCCCTGCTTTTTCGAAAATAAAAGAAAAAGGCACATCGTATACTTTAAATTTTGAGATACAAATTCAGCACCAAAAAAGCTACAACAGCTTTTCATTGTAAAACAACACATACCCAAGTAAAAAGATGCAAAAACAATCCCATTTTACGCATGTCTCAAAAGGAAAAATAAATATTCCAATTCACCAAATACATAATTTCAGGAGTTTCATTTCAACAATATGGTTGGCAACTTAGGGAGCTTCTCCACAAGCGATCGTGATGATAATCCATCGGATATTTTACAGCTCAAAGGAGTAACCAGATCATGGACTTGTGGGTATTTACAGAGACAAAAGAAACAATAGTGAAGTGAATAAGATATGTAAATTCACCTCTCTTTTTTGGTGGAAGAATAAGAACATCAATAGATGAAATACAGGAAATAGAGCTACAAAGAAATAGGAAAGCCTGCACTTGTTGTATACAAAAAGTGTTGGCCGTAAATTTCCCTTTTGTTGAGTTCTAAGGGGATCTCCGTAAATCCCTCTCCAAATCCATGATCTAAAAGAAGTCTTAAACATGAAAATGTACTAGTTCTACTAAAGACCAAAATTCTCTACTTTCTGATATGTAGAAATCCAACCCACCTGTTTTGGTGCCTCCAAATTTTCCGATTTCACACATTTAGCATTCTGAACCATAAACAAACTCATTGGAACTGTTACCTTCACACCTCCCATAAGCTTCTCAAAATACCAACCAAACCCACGAGGCTCCTCTGCTTAAATGCCATTGGAATCATGCCTTTACAAGCTACGACTATACAGTATACACCATTTTCATATCCACAACCGCTCTTACTTTCTCACCTTTCCGCTCATTTTCATGAGGTTTATTCCTTACATTAGCTTCAAGCTTTCATTATTGGTAATCCAGAACTGCTTATTTCTAGTGATGTATCAAGTATCAACAATCCGGTTCACCATCTCCAACACTTCGCTCATCTTTGGGCGTGACTTTGGATGCCTGGTCAAGCACCGGTCTGCAACAGCACCTAGCTTTTGGGCAGACTTTTGGGACCCGTTCCATTCGATCCTAGGGTCCAATATCTGGTGAAACTTCTTTGTATCTGACATGTATGGCTTTACCCATTGCAATAGCTTCTGCTCGTTCTTGGGGCGGTTCTTGTCCAGTGGGCGTCTACCCGTGATCAGTTCGTAAATGAAGACCCCATAACTCCATACATCGCTTTTGGAAGTGAGGCGTCCACTTTGAATGTATTCGGGAGCTGCATATCCCATGGTTCCCACAACCTGATGAAATGAACAATAAATAACTAAAAAAGTGAGCTAATTCACAAAGCATTTTGCCAGTATGTGTAGAGGACATGACACACTCATTTCTAATATTTTCTATCAGAACCTCTTGTGTCTTTATAACATGTTCCACCATTTTGGCTTGATCCCGCAAAAAAAAAAAAGAAAAAAAAAACTTCTTGGAAATTCATAGCATTTAAAACCTAAAATATTCTACCGTGAATATGGCCTTTAGCTGAAGCAACAGTAAACATATTGAGGGAATTGAGTTCAAGAAAACCCAAGGCGCCTGATTCAAACAGGAGTTGAAAAGAAAGGATGGAATATACTTACACAGGTATAAGCATTGAAAAGTAGCTAGTAGGTAAAAAGCATACGATCGCATGATTAACCGCAGATAAAAAAAGAACAAGGCAAAGTAGATGTATTATTAAGCTGCTCATGAAAGCAAAATTGGAAAGAGAAAATAACAGTACTAGAAATATGAAATCAAAGTTTACAGTTTAAACGCCAAGTTTAGTCCCATTAATGATTTTCTGGAAGAGTAGATTGGTATATTGGTGCCGACTTCTAATCCTTGGCATCATATGCACAAAGTGACTCTCCAATATAAGCCCTTAGTATTAGTAAGTGGCCAATTTTGTCCCCAATGAGGGAAGCAAACTTAGCAAGCTTTATAAGGCCGACCACTACATAAGCCGCTGGCGGAGAAAGCTATGTGTGTCAATTTGGTCCCCACCCCTAGCTCGGTCCCTCTTGTCCGTCAAAACATCAGTGGTATTATTTTATCCCCAAGCACTACAACAAAATAAACAAAAAACGAAAACAAAAACAAACACCACGAAAGGCAGAGAAACAGAAGTCAATTTTTAACTGTGTGGATTTCTCTCACCGCCATCCTCATTCTCTTCCTCCTCTCCCTCTGCTTCACCTCCCACCGCAAAACAAATCCCTAAAATTCCTCCAGCAAAAACCCTTCCCCTTCCCCACCCCCGTCGTCTCCAAAGAAATCTAGGAGATCACCCACCACCGCCCGACAATGATGCAGCAGGAGATCCAGATCGATATCGGCAAGGCCTAGCACACATGGCGTGCTCTCGGATCGAGCGCCTCCAAGTGGGGAAAGTAGGGGGACGAGTGGGACGGATGCCAATGCATAATTTAGGGATCAACCTGATAAGCTGATTAGCTCCCAAATCCAAATGTGCCGCTGGCGTTGACGGTGACGGCGGATAGGGTTATGCAGGTGCCTAAGGAAAACGCTGGTGAGTTTTTTGAGGCTGTGGATGGCAGTGAGATATAGAAAGCCAACGATACTGAGGGGAGAATGTATGTGCATGTTGCAATTAGTGTACTGTTAGTTCTGGTACTTTTGGTTTTGCGCTGTATTTGCACAACCCATTAACTCAGGCAACTTATTGGATCTTTGGCTGCAGTATGAGATCTTTTTTTTTTTGTTTTGATGTTTTGGTTCATTTTGTTGTAGTCGGTTGGGGTGAAATACCACTGATGCCTTCCATTTTGACGGACAAGAGGGACAGCGTTAGGGGTGGGGACCAAAGTGACACACATTTTAAACGTTGAGGATGAAATTAGATAATGTTTAGATTGGGGACAAAATTGGCCACTCGCTAAAACTTTTTTGGGGACCAAAAAGATAAATAAGCCTAAAATTATGGCTAACCATAAAATCCAGCTTTTTGTTAGAAATACATGGAAGATACACCAAAAAGAACATTTTTGCAACAAGATGACTCAAATTGGGTCTTAGACTCTTATTCAGCTTTTTTGTTAAGTAAAGAAAGAAGATCAGTTAGTGCTCAAGTGTAACTAATTTAAGTGTCATAACATAGTATTTCGTTGAAGCATACCGCTGTTGAGACATGGGTACGTCCGTCTGAAGGGCCCAATCTAGCCAATCCAAAGTCTGAAAGCTTTGCATTCCATTGCTCATCCAGGAGAATGTTTGAAGATTTAAAATCTCTGAAGATGATCTAAAACACAAGTAATAAAAATATCAGTTTGATGGATGATAGCACATTCATGAGTCATTAACCAAAAATTACCTAGCAACTGTGAAAGGTGATCTTTCAATCAAACTCTTGCAGCCAAAAATACCTGAAAATCCATTCTTTCATGTAGGTATGTTAAGCCACGGGCTGCATCTTGGGCTACTTTCAGTCTCATGACCCAGGGAAGAGGTGACTCCACCCTACGTGATAAATGGTCATCAACGCTTCCGTTAGGCATATATTCGTAAACCAGAAGCCGCTGGATTCCTCTTTCATCATCTTCAGCGCAGTAGCCAACTAGTTTCACAAGGTTTGGATGCTCAACTACTCCAAGAACATTCACTTCTGTCATCCATTCCTTGTGGCCCTGCCAAACAAAAGGCATGAATAGAACATTAACAAAATATAGCACCAAGTACATCTCCCTCATCTTCTAAACTCTGAGGGAGTAACTTAATAACAAAACAATAACGTAAATATACTAGGATTATTAGCACGAGACTACAAAAGGACGGACCCAAGGTGGGGGTGTCGGTTTATTGCTGCCTCGGTTCGGTTTTGATTTTTCAAAATAACTCTCTCCTCCGGCAGTAACCGGCGACCTGCTACAAAATGTGATACGCATTTAACCCACTCATATCTCACTGTAGAAGCCAAGATCGATATCACAACTGAAATTATTTCTCCAGAGGTTTGAATTCATCTTCTTCCAAAAGTCAGGGCTTTTTAAAGCTTAAATATTACTCCAATTCTCTTTGTTTCGTTTTCTTTCTACTTAATTTTGTGTTGATTTGGAATAGTTATGGCTGTTTTTTTGGCAGCTTTCTTCCCCAAAACTCCTCCTTCAATCTGTTGTGACATTTTTTTTTCCCGTTTAAGAAGAAAACCAATTGCACCAACCAAACCGAACCGTTCCGACTACCCACTGAACTGAGCGGTTATTCAAACTTTTTTTTCGATTGGCAAAAAAAATTTATAATCCTTTTACACAAAGTACATACTTCTATGTTTGGTGTGAAAATCGGCGGAAAACCGACCAAACCGAACCGAACCAATTTCATCGCTAGGTGGCAGCAGACCTCAAAAGTTTTAAACACTTCCTTATAAGAGCACCAGAGAAGGGGTGGAGTTCAGGAAAATGCAGTGACTTAGAATGCTATGAGTAGTTTCAAAGTAACATGTCAAGAGCAACATGAAGGGTCGACCCCATTTTTTTGCCTTTGCAAGGGACCCAACTTCATTTAGTCCTTGTCCTTTATCTCTTGTTCAACTTTACCTTTGCTTCAATGGAGGTCTAGATATGATGAATTTTCAAAGGACAAGTATTTGTCTAGGAGCAGTCTTTTACTCTTTTGATATAGCATTACACCCTCTATACTGTGTTCTGATTTTCTGCTCCACTCCATTCCACTCCAGTCCCCTCCTTTTCTTTCCCTTACAAAACCCTAGTTTGGTTACTTTGGTCAATCATTAAATTAATCTTATCCATTGTGGACCATTTGTCTGTCGATTAAAGCATCGAATAGGACTATAAATCCAAGTGGACCATGTATTTACTATTAGTCCAGTAAAAAACATAGGGCCTGTATGTACTGTGTACCACTTCCCTTTTCTGTAAACTACACGGCTCAAATAATAGTGTGTTGATTTTTGACACATTTTGATTCATGTATGTTACTTCATTAGACTCTATAGCTGCACAGTTCCTAAAATCAGACAGGCGTAGACATGGCTAAAGAGATGAATAACATGACAAAGCGCTCCTTAATGACAATTAAGTTTGGAAATGCAACCCAGCATAAGTGATTATGTACCTACTCCATGTTTACTGACGTGATTCGAAATTCTCTAAAGCATGCTGGGGGTATGGAATGCAGAATCCGAAGATCTGGGAGTTGAAACACCAACTCCTGATTACATGCCAGCAAGAATCACACACACTTCAACCCAAATAAAGTCAATTACCAATTTTTGCCAATTATGGCAAAAACAAGATGAATTTCCTCCGAATTGTTATAACTAGACTACACAAACGAACCATAAATAAACTTGCCTGCAATCCTCTTTTGCCTAATTGCTTTACAGCAACATCAAGTTTCTTCTGTGGATTTTCAGAACTCTTGATGACACACTTATATACGCATCCAAAGCCACCCTCTCCAATTTTGACTGCACGGTCAAAATTCTTTGTGGCCGTCTTAAGCTCCGAAAGTGTGAATAATCTGAGATTGCTAGGCTTCTGAGTCAAACTTGGAAATGAGCTTCTTCCTGTTGACTCTGAGCTTGTGTTTGATGTACTTGGCGTAGTGATTTCAGACCCAGATCTCCTCGTGTTACGATCTGTAAGAGTGGAATTTGAGGAGTGACTCGATATGGATTTTTTGTTCTTCAGCTCATCCTTCTTTTCTCCAAAGTAGAACTGGAAACACTTCATAGCCAACAATAAATTGCAAAACCTTTACAACAAATTCCAATGCAAAAATTAGGGCCTCAAATCATAAATCCATTCAAATAGCAAACTAGTGAATGCTCATCCTTCTTTGTGAAGGAGTGGCATACTCATACTATGGAAAAATCGAGTCCAAGATAATTGAAAATCACTATTACTAATGAAGCGATATTTAACAATAGAAACATGAATAAATCTAAGAATAGTAGAACTTGGTATCTTGTAATTTCTCTTTCAAAATAATATTAGGATGCGAAGTCTTAATTGTATGAACAAAACCCGTCTTCGAAGACCAATTCAACACTAACAATACCACCATTATAAGAAACCAATGAGGATGATTGACTCATCAATACAATAAACAATTACAAGAAATGCTTCGAATGCCATTTTCAAGCATACCAGAAGGAATTGACCAATAACATGATTATCGCCCCCAAATATGAAGGGGTTCATAAATAACTTATGCGACTCAATAAACCCAATAAACAATCTACCATTACCAGAAACCCTAAATCTATGTGATATAAAGACAGCTGAGATGAAAAGTAAAGAAAATTAGAACCCAGAAGAATCATGGTGCAAGAAAATTAGAACCCAGAAGAATCATGGTGCACGAAGTACTTGGCACAAGCTTTTGAGTGTATACAGCAAAAATGCATATGCGAAAACATAATCTGGCAGACTGATAAGATCGTAAGGCTTAGAAAATTGATAAAAAGATACCTCTAAGTCGAAGCAAAAAGAGACGCAGAAGAATCTAGGTGCACGAGTGTGTTAAAGAACCAGCAGCCTTTGACAAAAGATCCCAAAAAGTACCAAAGTGAAAAGAATACCCAAATTCAAGTTTCGTATGCAGATAGGCATAATGTAAATTCACACATGAAAAACATCTGCCCAATTCATGGATATTTTAAGATTGATAAAACCCACCTGAAGCTTATCAAATCTGAAAGCAGAAATGGGGGGGTGCTTGCGCAAAGAAGACAAATTATACAATTCTTGAGCAAGTAAATGAAGAAGAAACCCAGTCCCACAAGACCAGGTGTGAAGGCGGTATTTGAAAATGGACCCGGACGAACATCGACATCAGGGAGGGAAAAGACTTGTTGCCTTCTGGGTAAAGCTATTGACGACCTGGAGGACTTTGCTGAGTCCTGTTCTCACGGGAATGGGACGTCACAGTTCAAAACTTTACCGGAGCATCCTCGTCACTTCACGGTAACTTTGGACCAAGGAGTTTCGAGCAACAGCAGCAGCTAAGCCAAAATTTGGCCAAAGCATCAAGGGTGGACAGTCCTGTTTCAGCACCATCAACACTCAACATAATTCTAAATTTTATCTTATCTCTCATTAAAATAATATTTTTCTATATAGGGAACTTCAGTCGGTTTCGGACTTCATCTTGATCTAAACATTTTAGTGATTTTGTGTTGAAAAGGTGAGGTCGGAAATCTTCAAAAAAAAATATCGGGAATTTTAGTTTTCGCAAAAATATATATATACAGTTTTGCGAAAATTGCTGAATCAAGCCCTTATATTTTTTTGAAACGTGGACCTTTGAAAACACCACTGACACATTGATGACTCAATCTTCAAAAATAATTTGCAACACAAAAAAACCATTTTTTTCTTATTAACGGGAGGTGTGGACTAGAAGATTGGGCTATATGTATGTATATATAGAGGAATGATCAAGTCCGGGAGTCCCGAATCCGGGACTCTACCTTCCCGATATTTTTGACGTCTGACCGTCCAATGTGTTCAAAAGGTGTTTTCAAGTGTCCACGCGGGAAATCTTCAAAAAAAAATACCGGGAAGGCTTGATCAAGCTTGATTTCGCAAAAGCGTAAATGTCGATTTTGCGAAAAGCTGCTTGGATCAAATTTGGAAAACACCTTTTAAACATTGATCAATTTCCCAAAAACAATTTTTAAAAGCATCAAAACACCGAAAAAGGCTTCCAATCAGGAAATCAGGGATCCTTGGATCGGTGGCGTGTATATATATATATATAGGGAATGCTTCTAATCCGGACCTCCGTTTCCGGACCTCCATGATCCAAACATTGTTTGTGATCCGATCCGTCAATGTGTTCAAAAGGTGTTTTCAAAGGTCCCGGTTGGAAATCTTCAAAAAAAAATACGGGAAGGGCTTGATCAAGCGGTTTCGCAAAAATGTAAATATATATTTTTGCGAAAAGCGCTGATCAAGCTTAAATATTCTTTTGAAGATTTCCAGCGTGAACCCTTGAAAACACCTTCGAACACATTAAATGAATCAGTTAAAATAATTTGCAACACAAAATAAATTATTTTTTCTTATTTTCGTGGAGGTGTGGACTAGAAGATTTCCCTATATATATATATATAGTATCCACTTCTCCTCCGGGATCCGGGACTCCGGGACTCCATGATCCGAGCTTTTTTTTGACGATCCGATCCGTCCTACAATTTTTGCGAAAAATGCATGGATCAAGCCCTTCCCGGTATTTTTTTTTTGAAGATTTTCCGCGTGGACCTTGGAAAACACCTTCTGGACACATTGGACGGCTCGGATTTCGTTAAAACAATTTGCAAACACAAAAAAAAATAAAAAAACCTTCAATCCGGGGGTCCGGATTAGAAGATTATTTTATATATATATATAGGAGGAGGAGGATCTTATAAGGGAGCCCTCACAAAATTTGTGAGGGAAAAACGCTGATGGCCGGTGGATCGCGATTAGACTACCAACGGCTGAGATTTAAAATAACCCACACGCGGGTCAAACAAACACGCGGGTCAGGATCCGGGTATAATCCCTCCCATCTGGATCCCTCCCCTCCCATTTGAATCTGCTCGACAGAGAGAAGAGAGAGAGAGAGAGAGAGAGAAAAATGCGATTTCAAAACCCTTCACCGATCGGTAGGATTTGAAGCAATTCCAACCTGTTCTTGACGAAATCTCGAAGGTATCTCCCTCTTCTCTCTCTTCCCTTGCTCAATCTCGTTCTTCTCTCTTTGTTTTGAACCCATTTTGTGAAATCGAGTTTTGAAATCCTAGGGGCCCGAGCAAGGAGGCTTCCACAAAGGTTCGGGTTCTTCTCTTTGTGTGTGTGTGTGTGTGTGTTGGTGTTGTTTCTTTGCAAAACCCTATATTTTTCAAAAACCTAGATCTACGACGAGTGTGGATGTAGCCTAGCCAAGTAAATTCGTGTGTGGTTGTGTAGTGTTTTTGTGTGTGTGTGTGTGTGTGTGTGTGTGTGTGTGTAGGTATGTTTGTGTTGTGTAGTGTCGTGTGTGTGTTGTGTGTCGGATTAGTCGGTCCATTGGACCGGATACCGATTTTTGCAAAAACACGCACTCACGCACACTTCACTTATTCTATCCTATTCGAATATGCTAGCTAGAGTAGGTGAAGTGACGGATCGTTATGGTCCGAAAATCGGATGTTCGTCCATTTGGTCTTGATGTCGATAATTGAATCCAAATTAATTCCATTATGGAGTGGTTTGTAATTGTAATTTGACATTGGAATGGAACCTATTTAATTTGTTTCCTGAATGGTGACTTGGTATGGAGGACATGGTGCTTGAAACATGATCGTTCCTTTAAATCGGTGTATGTATAACTCAGAATCTTTGCATATGTTTTTCTGTAAATGTGAGTGCATATTTGGAAAAATCTCCACCAAGCACTATCAATATGTTTTTTTGGGAAAAATTTGGTGAAGAAGTTATGCATCTCTTAGAAAAAGATAATCTTTTATTGTCAAGTTCTCCCATCTTATGTCGTTGTAGCCAACTAATTTGAAATTGATAATAGGGATCTTCTTCACATTCTTTGTATATGGTTGACCACCATCTTTATGCGTGTCTGACTATTTGCATTATAATAAGCAGTGCTTCTCTATTTGCATATTTAAGCAAATGTTTTAGTTCTTTGTGGTGAAAGTATTGGAGTTGGCTCGAAGGTGTGTTCGATGGTATTGAACTTGCTTGGTTCTTTTGTACATGTAGGTCTATCGGTTGAAAGAGATGATTCATGACCTTTTCTGAAGAAAGAGATATGATCATTGGATGGATCATCAACTCCGCCTTTTGTTTGGACTACGGTTGTTTAGAATTTATTTTTATTTTTGAAATATCGAGATGAATTTTGTAACTTGTACTCGGATGATGTAATTACATTCTACAATCAATAAAAATTCGGTTTGTAAGTTTATGCATTTGAGTTTTAGCTTCATGTAGAGTACTTCCTTCATGATTAGGTCTTTGGAATTTTCGCGCTTGCATGTCCTTGTGTCGTGTCTGTGTCCTTGTCTATCCATTTCCTTGAACCGGAAAAGCGTGGTAATGAATTCCGCATTTGACAAAGCAAAGCAAGGAGACAGAATTTTGTTTGACAACCAAGGAGACACAATTTATTTGGAACAACATGGCAGATTGTTTTTGTTTTCTTTGATCTCCTTGAGGGTTCACTGGATCAAGTCTTTTATGGATGCCGGTTTACGAGCATATAGATGGAGGGATATGTCTTGAGTAGTATCCATTTTGTCCATCAGAATTTGTTGAAACACCATGATGAAAAGTTCCATGACGAAAGGCTTTTAGACACAAAACTCAAATGTAAAACCAAATATTCGGAAAAACAAATAACAAGGTGAAATACAAAGCATGTTGAAGTCAAAATTTTTAATGAGATCAAGAATTTCCGCATGGTTTCACGGCAATTGATAGAGAATTGAAGAATTCATTGTATGAATTTCTTAACCTTCATGATAGAGCAGCACTTGAATCATCAAAAAATCCAATTCCAATACCAATTACAAAAGCCAATCCTAATTCCAATTGTGAGGCCACCAGATCTACAGAAAGCACCTTAAAGTTCACTACAAATCTAAGTGACATATTTCGAAGTGATACAAATGTAGGTGACTCCAAATCTAAGCAAGCCTTCATCTCCATCTCCGCATGTCTCCATCTTCTCACGAGTCGTTTTCCCATCCTCAAACACGATGAAACACGAATCGAACCAAGATCTCTCTCTCTCTCTCTCTCTCTCTCTCTCTCTCTCTCTCTCTCTCTCTCTCTCTCTCTCTCTCTCTCTCTCTCTCTCTGTGTGTGTGTGTGTGTGTGGGGTTCGATTTCTCTGATCCGGGCATCCTTCTTTCTATGTTTGAGAAGTCGAATATGGGCCTCAAGCTCTGTGGTACTTCAAGACTGCAATAAACATCATACATAGTTTGAGTAGAATGGAAAAAGTGCAACATTGTGAAAGAAAAAATTGATGAGAATGGTGAATGATTTCTTCTTAGGCTTGTCAAACCTTAGATGAATGAAAATAAACCAAGCTGTCAAACCAGAACAAATGAACAAGTACTACCAGAAAAATCAAAAAGGAAATGAGACTCACTCACTTAAGACGACAAGCTAATTGAAGATTCAAGCCAAAAAATGTAAATCCAGAAAATATGGAATGAACTAGACTGAATGGAATGATGGGATATGTTTGCCACTGAGAACAATGGAATGTTATCTACTGAAGAAATTTCTACTACTTCTGGCTGGAATTCCTGTTCCACTTCCATACAGTTACTACTCCGGCATGATATAAGACTAAATCTTGACACATTATTCATTTATTGCATTTTTATCAATAAAGCCATTGGCGACAATGGTCTTTACGTGTTCGGAAGCAAAAAACAAAGTAAAACTAACTTAGGATGAAACGTGAAGTGGGAGGAGTGGATCGTGGAAATAACACACCGAGTAACCGCTTAGGTATATATGATTTGAAAATCAAGACAAATCATTGAAGCAAAATAATTTCGATTGGAGAAATCATTCTAGAAACCCAAATAACCTAAAATCGAGTTGAAAAATCAAGTTCAACAACAAAGATCGAAGAAAAACCCGAAATCGATTGTGGTTCAAAACCCTAAAAACCTAGAAATCGATTTTCAAGAAATACGAACAGAAGCGAGAGAAGAAAGATTATACCTTCGTTTTGGATCGGATTTGGTCGGTTTATTCCGATTTTGATCGTTCTTCGTCGATCGCCTTTTTCTCTCTCTCTCTTCTCTCTCTGTTGTTCAACGTGAAATGAGGGGGAAGGGATCCGGATGAGTGTAATACCCGGATCCTAACCCTGAACATGTTTTGCCGGTTGACCCGCGAGGTATTTTTAAATCTCGGCCGTTGGAATGATCCAACGGCCCTCAAAGTAAACTTTTTTTGAGGGAACCCTCACTTATTAAGCTTCTAATGAGGACTCCCTCATTGGAAGTTCTATTAGGACCAAATTTTTGATCCAAACCGCTCAATGTTTTTAAAATGCATTTCCAAGGTCCACGGAAAATCTTCAAAAAAAAATACCGGAAGGGCTTGTCCACAGAAAAAACGCTATATATAGCGTTTTTAACAAAACTAAAATCAATTTGCGAGAAGATTTTCCGCGTGGACCCTTAAAAATGCATTTTAAAACATCTTGGTTCGGATCATGAAAATTTTTCCGGAAAAGTCCTCATGGAAGTCCTCATGGTGAGGTCCTCATTAGAAGCTCACCCTATATATATATATATATATATAGGGAGCATTTCTAAAGGGAGCCCTTATATAGCTACGGTGCGGGATTTTGTGTTCGAGATCGAATTTTGACGATCGAACCGTTAGATGTTTTTAAAACGTGTTTTTAAAAATAAGAAGGGCTTGATCGAGTAGTTTTCGATAAAAATGTATATATACATTTTTAGGAAAGATCAAATATATTTTTTTCACAAATCCACGCGTTGGACCTTAAAAACACGTTTTAAAAACATCTAAAGTTCGGATTTCGATCTCGAACCATAAATATCATGTAAGGGCTCCCTTATAGAAATGCTCCCTATATATATAATACAAAAAATGAGGACTCCCTCATTGGAAGTTCTATGCGGACCTGCCCTTTTTGTGTTTCGGACCAAATTTTGTTTGATCCGAACCGCTCAATGTTTTAAAATGCATTTTTGCGGAAAATCTTCAAAAAAAATACCGGAAGGGCTTGATCCATCAGTTTTTGTTAAAACTTTATAGCGTTTTTACAAAATGTGTGGATAGCCCTTCCGGTATTTTTTTTTTCTCTTTTAAAAATGCATTTTAAAACATCTAACAACTTCGGATCATGAAAATTTGGTCCGGATGGTGAAGTCCTCATGGAAGTCCTCATGGTGAGGTCCTCATTAGAAGCTCATCCTATATATATATATAGGGAACACGCGCAATTTTTGTATATATAATGATCTGTTCATCGCCGCCCTTTACCTTTTCGCCATCAAAGATAGAATAGCGCCATGGGATAGAAAGCTTTGCTATAGCCCCCGATTTTTGCCCAAAGTGTTTGTCTAACGTCTATTTTGCGTTTTGGTGAACAGTGTTTGTCTAAAGATAGACAGGTACTGTAGCAAATGTAGAGAAAATGTAGAATAGCCATGGTGATAGACATGCTGCTGTAGCACCATTTTGCCCACCCTCTTGTCTATTTTGCCCAGGTAGTGTATTTTACACTAGCTGATGTTCTTGCTCTTACCTTGTGTTTTGGGTTTTTAGACCGATTCTTTAATTATTGCTCAATTATTACTTAGGCTCTGTTTGGAAGTTAGGAAAGAAAGAGAAAATAATTAGGAAGGAAGTTAGAGAGAAAATTGAAGAGAAAATTGAAGAGAAAATTGAAGAGAAAATGTGAGAAAAGTTAAATAGAAATTTGATATTTTCCTTTCTCTTCTTTAAGAACCAAACAAAGGAAGAGAATTTTTTTTAATTTTCCCTTCCTTTCCATTTCTTTCTCCAACAACCAAACAAAGCCTTAGATTTTTCTTAAATTATTATCTTTATTATTAATTATTATTTCTATTTCTCTAACTATTTCTCCTCAATCATTACCTATTTTTCTAATTATTACTCTCATTACTTCCTCCAAAAGCCAAACATAAAACCCAAATTAAACCAAGTTACATATAACACAGCGAAAACCAAACAGTAACACGAACTGTTAGACAATTACGCAAATTTCTTTATGTATAATACTTAACTATAGACTTATAGGCTACAAAATCAAGAGTACCTACTTTTAACAAAAGAACCTCTAATGTAGGGTTTTAGCAACTTATTTTTAGCAACTTCATACGTCGAGTCTCATTTGCTACAAGAATGATACAACTTACTTTTAACAAAAGAAATATATATGTAAGAGAAAATGAATTTATAGCAACTTACTTTTTAGCTTTTGGGAAACAAATTTAGCAACTTAGTTTTTAGTACTTTTATGCAAAATTGGTGTTTAGCAATTGGTGCTAAAAATAAAAAACTCAGCTGAAAGCCCCTTTGCCAATTTGCCCTGATATTTTTTGGGGTTACTTTTTTCCTCAGTCTTTTTGGTTATTGTATGTTTTATTTTTCATCACATTCAGGTCAAATTTTTATAGCGTATTTTTTGTCTCAACAAGAGAAATCAGAAAAGTTTAAAAACATATTCCAAAGTTAAAAAGATTTCTTTAAGACGACAAAAAAAACTCAAAAGTCACTAATTATTATTGTTCACTACTTGTCAAAATTCTCTCAAGAGAACAAAAAACTAACGCATATAAAAAAATAAAAAAAAAAATTAACGGAGTACAATGGTAAATAGAATCCGATTATTTCCGACTCCACTGCCTCCCGATTTTTCCCCTCCAACTTTGTCTGGACAGAATAGGCTTGCTCGATTATCTTATTTTTTTTTTTTTTTGGGTACAACGAAAGTTAAGCTTGCTCCATTATCATTTTACTAACCACCTAATATAGATACATTTTTTTAACAAAAGAAATTCGTCCACCCACCAAGACCCGCCTTGACTTTTTGAGAGTCTAAAGTGAAAATTAAAGATGAGGCCCTTTTTTTTAGTAGAAAATATTAAAGTAGGAGTGCCCCAAAAATTTGTAAATTTTCGAGGGTCTAAAGATGTTGCACCTCGAGTTTTAGCTCATGGTGAGCTCTGTCGTGCATGCACGTTGTTAGAGATTGAAGATCAATCACACACACAATATGGATTACAAAAACAATAAAAGAATCGACACAGGATTTTACGTGGTTCCCCAAAATCAGGTACCTGGACAGAATTGAAAGCGAGTTTGTTATTGATAAAAGTCATTCAAGATTTTTACAATAGAGAGTATTTATAAACCCTATTTTATTCCACTCTGTTCTGCTCGGCAGCTGGCCTTTCCTAGGGATATGAGCCACAAGTTCCAACAATCTCCACCTTGGCGAATAACTCGCCCATTCAGAAGATAACCATCTTGATCCAACTGTTTTGGGGGGGCACACCTCCTTTCTAACACCTGGAGATGTTAACCAAGTCCAAGAAATGCTTGAACTTGTCCACAGTCACAATCTTTGTCAACATGTTAGCTGCATTCTCAGAAGTGTGCACCTTTTCCAGTATCAAATCACTTATAGCAACCAACTCTCTCACCTTGTGAAATCTCACGTCAATATGTTTGGTCCTAGCACGATACACCTGGTGCTTTGCCAACTAAATGGCACTCTGACTATCACTGTGCAAGTGCACTCCATCTTAATATATGCACAATTCTTTCACTAAACCATTCAACTAGGGGTGTACATGGTCCGGTTTGGACCGGTTTTGTAGAAATCCGGGAACCGAACCATATTTAACGGTCCCAAAGAATTGAGAACCATAACCAGACCATTACACGTATAGAACCAAACCACACCAAACCATTAGACCGGTCCGGTTTCCCGTTCTAAACCATGTTAGCATTAAAAAATTGCCAAAAAAAATTGTCCACAAAATTGTTGCAACTCCTTCATAAAGCTACTACCATTATACCAACCCACAAATAGATTAAGAAATCCATCAATAGCTAAAATGACAATTAAAATATCATTATTGATATAGATGGCAAATGCAACATTAAAACTTAATTAAAACTAACAAAATTATCAAGTGTGTGTGGGTGTATAGGAGTGTATATATTATATTATATAACGGACCGGTTTGGTTCAAACCACGGTTCCTAATTATGAAACCGGAGACCAAACCAAAATATTCGGTTCTCATTTTTTTAGAACCAGAACCAATCCAAATAGACCGATTTGGTCTGGTCGGTCCGGTTTCACGGTTTTTTCGATTTTCTTGTACACCCCTACATTTAACCATAATGTTTTCTTAGCAGCCTCAGTCACCGCCATGTACTCAGACTTAGTAATAGATAGAGCCACTAGAGTTTGTACCATGGATCTCCAACAAATAGGCCCACCCACAAGTGTAAACACATAGCCCATAGTAGACCTCTTGTAATTTATACCTCCAGCATAATCTGCATCCACAATCCCTACAATTGAAATCTGATCCTGCTGCCTAGCAAACATAATCCTATGTCCTGCAATACCCCTCAAGTATCTAAAAACGCACTTGACTGCCTTTTAATGCTCTATGCCTGGATTGGCCATGTACTTGCTGACTGTGCTAATACTGCATATGCCAAATCGGTTCTAGTACACACCAATGCATACATCAAGTCGTTGACATAAGACACATTTGACATATCCATAATTTCTTCATTAAACTTCGAACATTGTGATGTAGACAACCTAAAATGACTCGCCAAAGGTGTGCTAACTGGTTTGGCATTATCCATGATGAACCTTTCTAACACTTTCATCACATAATCCTTTTGAGACAACCACAGCTTTCCCACTGACCTATCTCTATGAATCTTCATCCCAAGTACTTTCCTAGCAGCACCCAAGTCCTTCATGTCAAACCCCTCAAACTATCGGGCCTTGTAGCCCAGCCACAACAATTGAATCCTTGATGTGCCAGATGCCTCGCTCCACTCCGCTTCGCTTGGTCGTTGTGCTTTCCTAGCTCCGCTCCTTTCCACTCGGCATCTGGCATTTCCTAGAACTTCTCGGTACCTTTCCATATGAGCCACAAGTTCTAACACGCGTTGTGTTTTTCTATCTTAAGTCCCATATATAGGGTTGTTACCCGAAAGGCAACCTAGAGGAGGTGAATAGGGTTGTTCATAAGAGTGCTCAATTATAAATTCAATTACTAAGCAAAATAAAGCAATAAGAGATATTAGAAAATCAAATACCAAGATAAACTAAATAATGAAAACGAATGCGGAAAGTAAAGAGTAGGGAAGAGAGATCAAACACAAGGTATAGACTGGTTTGGCAAAGCGTCCTAGTCCACTCCTCAATATTACAACACTCCTCAAATGAATAGATGTTAAAGTGTGGAAAAGTGGAGAATTTGATTTATAGGGTTCTTGAATTTGTATACTTGAAAGGATTGCTCTTGGATGTGAAATGGATGCCCAAAAAGATGCTTGAAACTTGTTTAAATAGAAGAGTTAAAAATGCAACCGTTAGAGGATTTTGTGTTGAGAAGTAAATGTAGAAAAGAGTTGTTGGAAATGTTTGTTCAACTTTTTTTGCATGGCCAGTCGATCAATACTCTCCATTAGCTATCAAACATCTGACTATAATCATTGTATCAACGAGAATCGATTGTCAACCCATCAAGTTAAAAATGTTCATAGAGATTCAGTTGATGCCTGAGTTGAATTCTAAATTTTACCATCAATCACAAAATGCTAGTAACTCATGAAAACTACATTGCATATAAAAATGGAGTATTCATTTAAGCTCAATATTAGTAATTAATCAAAGAATTATAAATCTTGTTTGTGATGTCAAATAGCAACAAATAATTCATCATCAAACTCTAAAATATTGTATATCATACAATTTCTAACAGAGGGTTTTGGGAGCTGCTTTATTTTTTCGATTTTGAATTTTAAATTGTGAATTATACTTAGGTTTTAGGTTATAAAAATTGATTATGAATATGTGAAAGTGTGTGGGTGCAGAATAGATATTCCAAATATATTGATCATTGGGGGTATAATTGAAAGAATCGAATATGATTTTTTTTTATTTTATCATGTTGTCAGTGCTTAAGATTTGTGGGAAATTACAAAAGATAGTGCAATAGTATTTTGCAAATGTTCTTTTACAAATGTTCAGGGTAAAATATACTCTTTTTTGTTGTCTTTTAAAGAAGAATGCAAAATGTGCTTGAATATCACAATATCAAGAATTACATATACTATACAATGTGTTTTGCCTTCAAAAGGCTCCAAACCTCCAATACTCAAACCTCCTTAAAATAGTTCTCTCCCCCTTATGTGGCACTTCTCCTTCTCCCCAACCCACTCCTCCTTTTTCTCTTCTTCTTCCCAAATTTGTAGCAAATTAACTTCCCACAATTGGGTAACTACCCTTAATTTTTGAGAGGTTTCAATTTCATTTTAACACGCGGACCGAAAAAATTAACTAACGTAATTTTTTGTCCTGTGTATCGAACGTGCACAACACTATTGTATTCTAAGATAATGTATTATGCAATTTCCTCCCAAACAATGCGCATGATTCATCGATGTTCATTGCCTTCCAAAAAAAAAATTACTAGAAAAATTAGAAATGCAAAAAAACCCCTCCCAAGTCCCAAGCACCCCATAAAAAAAAATTGCATCCCTTCAATTTCGCCAACTATTACTCCCCGCCATTTCTTCATCCAAAAACCATGGAACTCCTTCCACACCCTACAACACACACGCAGACCCCCAAAAACATCTCTCTCTCTCTCTCTCTCTCTCTCTCTCTCTCTCTCTCTCTCGAAACCCCCCAAACTCCTCCAACCGTCACACCCATGCCCTTGTAACCAACCTCCATTCTTGTTTCTTTACCACATCCCTAACAAAACATACCCAAATCAAATTTGGAATCCTTATTCAAAATGCTAAATTGAATTTGTTGCCTTGGCTTTATGCCATGGTTAATCACCATTGGACAAGCACAAACTCAGTCCTTTTTAAAACCATTGTTTTGAGTATTTTGTGCTGTCTTCTTGAGTGATTTCCCCCCACCGCGTATTTTATACGTTCGTAGATTTTACATCAGTCAGAATGATTGCGATGAGCAGAGCTAGAGTTAATAATGCCTATTGGGTTTTGAAATTGCTAATTTTTCTAATTCTTCTTTCGGGTTTTTTCCCGTATAGTTGGTGTGCGGAATGGAGATGACAACAGCCAATCCAGTAATGCTGCGATATCGCCCTTCGTTACGTCGCTTATATACAGCCAGATATCCAATTTCACCTCTGTGTTTAACCAAGATATCACCGACAATTTAGGATTCTGCATAAAGGATGTGTGAGTATTTTGGTTTCAGAGACAAAGGAACTAATCTCTCTATCTAAATGCCATCTAGTAAACAAATTTATGCAGATCACAATGTTTCCTGGTTAATTGTTTTTGTAAATATTTTTTCTTGAGATGTTGATATAAAGAAAAAATCTTATGGTTTTGCAGGAATGCTGATTGGAATGGAGCATTTAATTTTTCGAACAATTTGGATTTTGTGACCAATTGCGTTAGGCAAATCAAAGGTATTTTCACTTAAGTTTGCAGAAAAATTAAGAACTTAATGGGGTCTTTGAACGTTCCAATTCTCCTCCATATGAATTTCCTATTCATGTTCTCATCTTGTGCGCCTATCAGGAGATGTTACACGCCGGCTATGTACTGCAGCAGAAATAAAGTTCTACTTCAATAGCTTCTTGGAAAAGGGGTCGTCGAATGCTCAATTTTTACGGCCAAACAAGAACTGCAACTTGACCTCTTGGGTTCCGGGTTGTGAACCGGGTTGGGCTTCAACCGTTGCTCCAAATGTGAAGGTTGAGCTCAAGGAATCAAAGGAAATACCAGCACGGACTCTTGACAGTCAGCCATGTTGTGAGGGCTTCTTTTGCCCTCAGGGTATTACTTGCATGATTCGTAAGTGTACTTCAAATGCCTCCACCATTGGTGTTTGAAGTTTAGGGAGATGTACGCATTATTTATCTAAGCAAGCCCACTTCTTGGTGCTTGTATTTATCCCCGCCAGCTGTTTAGGTTCACATGAGAAAATAGTTATTTTGCTACTATCTATTTGCTTTTCTTTGTTTATTTGCCATAATAATGTGGTGTCTGGTGACTGATGAGAATTGGTTTTCAAGTGTTGAAAGTAAACAATAATCTTATACTTGATTATTTCCACAAACTTGATCTTAGAATATTTACGTTACGGATAAAAATTGCTCAACCAGTTTTGATATTGTTTTAATGCCAACACACTTGATTTGAGAGTTATAGCACCTGAATGAGGATGAAGAGTCCATAGATGAGTGACAGCAACTGTAACGTTTCCTTAGGATTTATCATTTTGCACTAATATATGTGGTAAAATAAGACCCATAACCTCAGCAGATGCTTTTGATGGATGTAATAATTATGTAGCTTCCAAGATAAAAGAAAAATGTATGCTCAGCGAAAGAAATTTCTTAATAATCCTCTGGAGTCTGGACTTCTATTGTCATATTGTCTAAGTTCTTTTTACTTGTGTATGTATCTTTCATATATTTATTGACATCTCAAACTTGTTCTAAACACATTGTCTGTTACTTTTGTCATTGAAGCTTGTCCCTTAGGTTCCTATTGCCCAAGTTCAAAGCTCAACAAAACTACCGGCATATGTGATCCGTGAGTTCATATTCTAAGTAAAAAGTTGTCTTTCCCCTTACTTTGACCATCTTTTCCTTAGTATCACTTGTCTATTATGGATTATATGGCCCACTAATACATGTACTGGTAGAGAAAATCTGCAGATACAATTACCAACTACCTCCTGGAAATGTAAATCATACTTGTGGTGGAGCTGATACTTGGGCTGATGTTGCTACTAGCAGTGATATGTTTTGTTCAGCAGGATCTTATTGTCCAACTACTATCGAAAAGGTTCCATGCAGTAGTGGGTATTGAATTTATTTCCCAAAACTCATCACCCGTCTATCACGTTCTCTGTTTACAGCTTAAAGTCTCAAATAGTTGCTGGATGTTTCACCAAATGTCATCTTAATTCATCTATGTTGGCCATTAATTTTGTAGTGTATTTGATGCTTGCCATCTGCATTTGCTTATGCAAAGGTTTTTTTTTTTTTGGTGATTCCAGACACTATTGCCGGAGTGGTTCTACAGCTGAAACAAGTGAGTGATTCCTGCTTCTTCTTCTTCTTCTTCTTTTTTTGCACATACGGACAAGTATTATTGCTTGTAAAACTCATTTATTCACATTGCTCCTGTAGATTTTAATGTAGACCCATGTATATCAGCTTTCATATGAATTGAAGATATGCTCATTCACATTTGTTTGGAGTTTGTTTCACCGCTGCAAGCCGAAACCTAATTTAGGCTAGTTCAAAATAATTCAAAAAATTCAGCTTAATTTCCTTGAATAGGTTTGGGCTAAAATGTTTACAAACATGCATTCAGGGTGCGAGAATTAATTATTGGCAAGCTTGAATAATGTAGCTCCACATATACAGTAGGCTAAAAGATAAGTAGGGCTTGAGTTTAGGCAGAAACCCAGAATATTTGTACTCCTTACAATAAGACTACTGTTTGATTAAAGTGGTTACACATTAAGGCACAAATGTGTAACAAATTAATGGTCATTAGCAAGCATGACCAGCTGTTTGGACCAACATTTTATGTCCAGTAATGCACTATTTGTTTGTGGCTTTCTTTATTCATATCTTTTTTGTGAAACTAATGATGGTTGTTGTCGGCCTCCTTAGGTCATGATGATAGCTGGATTATTTACACATATCTAGAATTCAAATGGAAAACTCCACAAGGCTAACTCTAGTAACATAACTCACTGGAGAGCTATTTACACAACATGTTTGTGGCATTGTCTCATTGGCGAGTCACAATATTTTGCCAGCCATCAAATCAGGAAGTTATTTATCTATAATTCCTTGTCATAGCTATCAAAATTAGGGGAGCTCTTCTCAGGAATTCATTAAATATTTTCAATCACAATGTTATTGAGACAAAGTAGGATGGATAATTTTTCCCTATTATTTTCAATGCTATGGTATATTTACAACTATTGTTCCATGTAGATTTGTTTCCACCACTAACAATTGTTGGCCTTATTTGTCATACACTCTGCATGCCTACTCTAGGATGCTGCAACTTTTGAGTTTGCATGATAACAAATAACGTTCCATTGTGTTTTAACTCTTCCTTACAACTTTGCAGCATGTTTCAAGTTGAGTACTTGCAATGCAAATACAGCAAATCAAAACATCACAGCATATGGGATCATTCTTGTTGTAAGTGGTTGATTATATTACACCATCAAAAGGTTTATATTGTTAAATTTGACATCAACTTTGGTTCTAATACAGATGTAGGATGTTTTTAATTGGTTCTAATTTTATCCCTCTTTTCCATGTAGGCTGCCTTGAGTATTGTACTTCTCATCATCTATAATTTCTCAGACCAAATCATTAGTACTCGGTATGAAAGACTAGCCAAATCCAGGGAAGCGGCGGCAAGAAGTGCACGTGAAACTGCACAAGCAAGACAAAGGTGGAAGTCCGCAAAAAATGTTGCCAAAAAGGGTGCAAGCGGTTTGCAACAACAATTATCCCGCACATTTTCACGGAAGACAACAACAACAAAACAATCAGATCAACTCAAGTTACAGGGTCATGTTGTATTACCACCAATGGTCCCAAGTAACTCAAGTCCGTCTCAGCAATCATCTTCTGCTCCAAAGGCAAATAAAAAGGAACAAAGCAATCTCACAAAGATGTTGCACTCGCTCGATGATAACCCGGATAGTCATGAGGGGTTTAATATGGAGATTGGTGATAAAAATATCAAAAAGCAAATGCCTAAGCAGGCTAAAAAGTTGCATACAAAGAGCCAAATATTTAAGTATGCGTACGGTCAACTTGAGAAGGAGAAAGCTCAGGAGCAGAAGAACAAGAGTTTGACATTCTCAGGAGTAATATCTATGGCAACAGATGATGAAATCAGGACAAGGCTTCCAATTGAAATTGCTTTCAAGGATCTAACGCTTACACTAAAAGGGAAGAAGAAACATCTAATGAGGTGTGTTACTGGAAAATTTAGGCCTGGTCGAGTTTCTGCTGTCATGGGCCCGTCGGGAGCTGGAAAGACAACGTTTCTTTCTTCTTTAGCGGGAAAGGTTACTGGGTGCACTATGTCGGGTCTAATTCTTATAAATGGGAAAGTTGAATCCATTCATTCGTATAAGAAAATTATTGGTTTTGTCCCACAAGATGATGTTGTACATGGGAACTTAACAGTGGAGGAGAACCTTCGATTCAGTGCTAGGTGCAGGTATGCGACGTTCTGCTCTGCACATATGTTGATTGCGCCTAATTATTGCGCTAAATGCCTTTTCTCCTTAGAATTCAATTGTTGTAATGATTTCAACTTTGAATCTTGAAATTTCCACCCCCTCCTATGACGTTTTGAGATATTTGAACTCTGTCCAAAGCTTGTTTAAGGCCTAATCTTTGGTTCCTTGCCATTTCTTCTATATCCACTAGAATTGTAAGATCAGATTGGTTTTCCCTCTTTTTTATTTGTTAAAAAGCTGATGATCATCCTTTTTTTCTTTTTGGGTTCTTACATAATGGAGACTGGCTGCTGACTTGCCAAAAGCTGATAAGGTTCTCGTTGTTGAAAGAGTTATTGAGTCCTTAGGGCTGCAGGCTGTGAGGGATTCCTTGGTTGGAACTGTAGAGAAAAGAGGAATTTCTGGAGGCCAGAGGAAGCGAGTAAATGTTGGGCTGGAAATGGTCATGGAACCTTCACTTTTGATCCTCGATGAGCCCACATCTGGTTTGGACAGTTCTTCTTCCAATTTGCTTCTTAGAGCTCTTCGACGTGAAGCTCTTGAAGGGGTAAACATTTGTATGGTCGTTCACCAACCAAGGTATGTTCTTTGAATAGTTGCATTGCTATGTCTCAATCGAGGATGTAATGTCTAAAAGCATAAGTTGAAATAGGAAATTTATGTTATTTTTGTTCGTTTTTGGTTTTTTGTCCAATCCTAGTTGATTTTGCTCACCGGGACTTGGAGCATCTAGTAATGAAAATAATCTTCACACTACTAGTAGCCATATGAGAAAAGTGAAGAGAACCAAATGGAAACCCTACACAAGGAGTTTATGTGGTTCAGCAATAGGCCTAGGTTCTCCCTTCGTGGTTACCTTGGCATAAAAAATAGAACAACTATCAATTGCTATTTAGGAGAGGAGACCACAAAAAGGGAAAGGATAATATTTGTTCTACTTACTTACCAAAAACCCAATCCCGCTTTCACAAAAGGATCCTCTTAAGCTCTATAGCAGCATCCTAACATCCACCCGTGGTTATTGCGCTAGAACCTTGAGTCCATAATTCTCTGAGTCGTGACATCAGGAAAGTTGAAGTGTTGTTCAAAAAAGGCCACTCTGGTGAATGCCTTTATGACCTTCATCTTTCCAATTTGTCCAATTATAGAATCCACCTTTAAGACCAGAGCGCAATCTATTTTGGCAACTATTAGGATATTTTGTGCACTCTAGAAGCAGCCCTTACACATCATTTCCATCAAAAGAATAAATGATGGTTATTTTATTACTGTCAACTCCATTGTCATCCTAACTAAAGAAACTTTTAGCCATCTTTGTTCCACGTTATACTGGGACTAATGATTTGAAACTGCTATGAAAGATGAATATTCAATAGCAGTGTAGGAATATATGGGCACAAATCTCCATACCAGTATAGGAAACTGCAATGAAGTTGAATTCCTGTATGAATTAGATGGGCACAAATCTCAGTCGGCATAACTTACTGAGAGTGTATTTTTAAAAGGGTTTCGCTTAAGTGATCTAGAGGAGAGTGAGGAAATGGTCTCATACTCTTTATCGTACTTCTTTGATACCAAGTCAAATAAAGTTGTAGTCAGGACTCAAGTGTGTATTTTTCTTCCAAATTTTTTTACTTATTTGTTCATTAAAGTTTATTCTTTTCTGCTTCAGCTATGCACTGTTCAAGATGTTTGATGACTTAGTACTTCTTGCCAAAGGTGGTCTTACTGTGTATCATGGCTCTATAAAAAAAGTCGAAGAATACTTTGCGGGCCTTGGAATCACTGTGCCAGAACGTGTTAATCCTCCGGACCACTTCATTGACATTTTGGAGGGTATAGTTAAACTTGACACTGCGGTGACTGTTCAACAGCTTCCTGTCAGGTGGATGCTTCATAATGGTTACCCAGTACCTCCAGATATGATGCATTTTTGTGATCAAATTGAAGCATCATCAAGGGGAAAAAATTCAAATCCTGATGTGACTACTGAACAATCTTTTGCTGGAGACTTATGGGAGGATATGATGTTCAATGTTGAGCTTAAGCGAGATAGTATAGAGCACAATTTCTTAAAATCCCATGACTTATCTAACCGAGTTACTCCTGGTGTGATGCGCCAATATAGATATTTCCTTGGGAGGTACAAGTTTCTATTTCTTTTATTTAGTTTTGTTATCAAAATTTGCTCCCTTCTCATTTACAATAGTTGTGAATTATTTGCACGCTTTTGATGTGCTAGCTGGAAAGAATCAATGAGAGTTGAGCAATCGCGTGGTTACATTGATAGTCACAACTTTATATCAAGTTGCTGCTACGAAATGGTACCCTTTTGATCATTAGATATTGCCAAGGATGCATGAACACTGCCGAGAAGTTGGTGTGTTGTGGGCCTGTGGCGGACACCAACATCCGACACTCCCCTACAATCAGACACATATTTAATTTACATTATGGTTAAATTTGTGTTTCTAAGTTGTAGATTCTCCTAAATCTACCAGGACTGTCTTATTATAACATTGAAAACTTTGTCTCTTTGACAAGCAATACTAGACTGGACTAAAACAATACATAATCACACAAGAACGTAACTTGACCCAGAAAATGCCCCAGATCCATTGATACAGCCGATATCCAGCAATTTGCAAATTTATTAATACAACAGCAACTACTGAAACCAAATAAGATCCAATAAATTTTCCCTGCAACGGTTGAACCTAAAGAACAAGATCCAAATTAACTCTACCTCTGCTGTTCAAAAAACTCTACCTCTGCTACATGCAATTTACATCTGTCATCTTTCTTCTTTCCATGTTCTGCATCACTATTTCCATAATCCGTATGCTATATTTGATGAATGGTTTTTTCATAGTGAGAAATGATTAAATTCTTCAGGGTTGGCAAGCAGAGACTTAGAGAAGCTAAAATACAAGCAGCAGATTATCTGATCCTATTACTTGCTGGAGCAGCATTAGGAACTCTTGCGAAAGTGAGCGATGAAACATTTGGTGCTCTCGGTTATACGTATACCGTCATTGCTATGTGTAAGTTGGAATATCATGCATTTGGTAACTTCACATCTTATTATTGTTCTTCTTGAATGTATACTCCATTTATCTCATGGTAATGGATTTGAAATGTTTTTCCCACCGATAGCTAACAAGATTATATCATTTAAAATTACCGCCTATTTTATACAGTTGCAACGAGTATGACGATGCTATTATTGTGCAATATTACTTGGAATCTTTTGTTTTGTCCTACCTTATACCACATACTCATTATCTTATTCGTATCGAGCTGCAGCACTCTTGTGCAAGATAGCAGCCTTGAGATCTTTTTCACTAGACAGAATACATTACTGGAGAGAGAGTTCATCGGGCATGAGCAGTCTAGCTTATTTTCTCTCCAAGGACACAATAGACAATTTCAACACAGTCGTCAAGCCTTTGGTCTATCTTTCCATGTTCTATTTCTTCAACAACCCCAGATCATCCTTTCAAGACAATTACATTGTTTTGCTCTGCCTTGTATACTGTGTAACTGGCATGGCCTACATATTTGCCCTCTTGCTCGAACCTAGTCCGGCTCAACTGGTATGTATTAGAAGGTCATAATGTTAAATACACCCTTAATTGATGGGAGTAGTACTATATTTTCCATTGTTGTTTGTATATGATGAGCCTTTTCATTTGGTCCTGCAGTGGTGTGTCCTCCTTCCGGTTGTTTTGACTCTTATCGCAAACCAGGATAAAGATACTTATATTGCAAGATATGTGGGGAAATTTTGCTATCCAAAGTGGGCTTTGGAAGCCTTTGTCGTTGCAAATGCTGAAAGGTATTGTAACTGGCTTTTCTTTCTTGTCGAATACATTCTGATGATAATGAGTACAGTGATGTACCTGTGGAATTTTTTCCCCGGTAAGTATGACGCACACATGTTGCACCCTCTTCCACAAATACTCGCGCTTCAAAAATATTTTTGATTTAACTTGGCTTATACTAGTGAATTTTAGTCTTCTAAATTTTGAATCTCCTTCAGGTACTCGGGGGTGTGGCTTATAACCCGGTGTGGTTCATTGATGCAAAGTGGCTATGATCTTCATAATTGGACTAAATGTCTGGTTTTCCTCATACTCGGTGGTATACTTAGTCGTTTCATAGCTTTCTTTTGTATGTTGACCTTCCAAAAGAAGTGATCACCTCTCTTCATAATCAAACGATTTTGATGTGTACAAAAACATAGAAAGTTTAGCTCAAATTTCTATGTATCACAACTGTTACTGAATGGTGTTATATACAATTTGGTAGGCCATTGTTTTTTTTTTTTTTTTTTTTTTTTTTTGATCAACTGCAAATTTCATTTCAAGAAAGTCAAACGGCACTTGCATTAAATTATTATAAAAGTCAGAAAGAGCTAAAACTATTGAACCTAGGACACGAGTAGAACCACAAATGGACATACAGGCTCAAAGACACATTACTGCAAAAAGCAAACTGACTTCCACAATTTAGTAGGCCATTGTTCAGTGTTCACTTCCATTGGAGAGAGAGAGGTTGGGGAGATGGAATTCGAATCATAGCAAGTTCTGATTCTGAGATGATGATTTCGAATTTTTTTGGTTGTTTACCCACTAACTTTCGGACTTGTGTGGCAAAAAAAAAAAAAAAAAAAGCCTGAGGAGATTTGAGATTCATAGCCATGATCTGGCCAACTGGGTCAGGTCTCAAACTTAACTGGATTATGCATGCCACCCAGCGGGAAGCATGGGAGGGAGTTAATGGATTTGGTGGTTGGGGACCAACTAAAGTGTGCCAGGTGCCAGCTAATGAAAGGCTGCTAAATGCACTTGCAAATATCTGTATGTGTAGGAAAAATTTACAATACACATCCCATTTTAGGGTGTACGATATGCACCCATTGTGTGGTCCATATTGCGCCACCTCATAAAAAATTACCTGGAGAACCGGTCATTCGTAACATTTTCGTTTGTTTCGTAACTTTTATACTAAGAATTCGTAACTTTTAGATAATATGATTCGTAACATTTTCTTTCATTTCATAACTTTTCGTGTGTTTGGTAACTTTTTGTGGGTTTCGTAACTTTGAGATAAAAAATTATAACTTTTTTTTTCTTTTGTTTCGTAACTTTTATTTTGTTTCGTAACTTTTTGTGTATTTCATAACTTTTTGTGGAACTTGTAACTTTGAGATAAAAAATTATAACTTTTCTCAAATATGATTCGTAACATTTTTGTACGTTTTGTAACTTTTCACAAATATGATTCATAACTTTTTTTTTCATAACTTTTTGTTAGGTAACCTGTTGCTCAGGTTAACAAGTTACCAATTCGTACCTTTTTATAATTGATTCGTAACTTTTAGCGATCCAATGGTAGATAGCAAGGGTGCATATGATACACAACCTAAAAGGAGTGTGTATTGTAGCCATTTCCGTATGTGTATTATAATAAGGAAAAAGTTACGATACACACCCATTATTTGGGTGTGTATGTATCATACACACCCCTATAAAAGTTACGATTTTTTTTATAAAAGTTACGATTTTTTTTTTATAAAAGTTACGAGACACAACAAAATGCTTACACACCCCTTATTTATAAAAGTTACGATTTTTTTTTTTTTAAAAGTTATGATTTTTTTTATAAAAGTTACCATTTTTTTTTATAAAAGTTACGAGAAACAACAAAATGCTTACACACCCCTTATTTATAAAAGTTACGATTTTTTAATATAAAAATTACGATTTTTTTTATAAAAGTTACGAAACACAACAAAATGTTATGAATCATAAAAAATGTTACGGATCATATTGTTGAAAAGTTAAGAAAAACTAAAAAAATGTTACGATTTCCAATGAGTTGGCACAAAGGCTAGCGCAAGATTCTTAAGGGAAGGACCAAATTATATGTATTCCTAAATTAACAACAAAAATATCATCATTATAGAATAGTAAGAAAATTTGAGGGGACATTACTTCATAATATGTACAAACAATACCTAAAATATAGTTAAACAACGAAATAATTAGGAGGTTAACAGGAACTCAGGCCCTGCATCACCCCTAGGTCCGCCTTGCATAGAGAGTACCATAACCCAAACAACAAAAGGTGCATGATTGGATCTTAATACTACTCCCTCCATTCCAATTTGCTGGTCACCTTTCCTTATTTATAATCTCTCAAAAATTGTCAATATCTTCTAATTTATAATACTTTTTATATCCAATATGGATCTTGTTTGATAGATTTCAATTAGTTTTATTAAACAAAATTTTTGAAATTATAAAAAATGTTATAAATTGTGAAATATTGACAATTGTTTGAGTGGCACGAGTACCCAAAAGTAACCATTATTTTGGAACGGATGGAGTATGATTTTAGAATGACATTCTTAAAAATAAAAAAAAAAAAAAGGAAAGACACTCTTAATCAAACCAATTTTTTTGCCAAGTTGAATCAAATCTTATTTAACTCAAAATAAGTGTGTAACAAATTATAGATTGACTGATGTTTGTTATACTTGATGTGCTCTAAATCGATAGATTCATACAGATATATACATATAACATACCGGCTGGTGGGCTGAAGTGCATGGTGATGCTTTGAGTTGCCACCAACTGGCTTAATTTTGGTGGCCCAGTCTTCATGTGCTCCCCCATTCTCTCACACTTGTGTTTGGCTTTCTTCCACGAAGCTTCTTCTCTCCCACAATCTCCAAGTACTGTGAATTCAAAGAAACCCTAATTTCTACACAATTTTATCTGCTTGGGGAGCCCTAAGAGAGCATAATCTGACTAACTGATTGTTTAAATTTGGCGAAAAATTAGAGGAGTTTCAATTGTGTTCGCTTTCGGGTTATTGAGTTATTAAAATGATCTCAAACGAGTTTCAATGAACCTCGTAAATTAACGTGCTTTTCTGTTTGACATATTTAAATAACGAGCCGATCACAAATGAACTTTTAAAAGAGCCGAAAAAGTTGAATTCGAATAACTTCATATCTCTGCTCACCTAAGAATTGAGATCTTTCTGACTTTGCATGTGCTCAACAGAGAATCGGCCAAATCCCTCTCTGGAAAATATAAGCATTAACTGTAGGCAATAATTCAAGAATGGGGGTGTCCAACTCAGAATATCTACCTTCCCTCTTTCTCCCTCTTTCTGGCTTTTGATTTGCATCTCTGACATGGCGTGTCCTTTGTTTTTCCGTCGCGCTACTTTTTAAATTATTGTCGTGTCGTCGGTGTTAAGAATTCACTCTCCTTTGTTGTAATTGCTGCTCACGGTGGGTTGTACCTTGTTATTAATGGATTTCTTGCTCTTCTAACCAAAAAAAAAAAAAATTTTTGGAGAAACAACGGAAAACAATAAGGTTCACCTTAGTCCATTAGTACATCACTAAATCACACAATACTCAAGAATTCAATGGGGCTCCTTAACCATTTCTTCATGACTTGTGAAGCATAACTCAATCTACTGTGCTACAAGAATAGAAGTAACTTTGTGCAAAATTGTGAACCATAAACAGGGAGAAAAACATGGGTGCCAACATGGGTACCAAGTGGCGGTACCCAACGCGAATCTCAGCTGGCCAAAAGTGATGCGCGTTCAGACACCACATATGTGTGATACTCTATTTGCACCCAAGTTTTTCTCATATACAGGAGACATAATAAACAAAAAAAATCACTTGTAACATACCATGATTTTGGAACTATATACCAACAGAAAGTGTGTAAAGGTATCGGCGAATTTGAACCGTACAAAACCCGAATATAGATTAGGGGAAAAGGAAGAAAAGGAACTAAATTTTGGAATATCATTCATATTTAAGGGTTTGAACCTTATTATTATTTACTCCTTCGGCCTTCCACCCATCTCTCTGCAGTCAAACCATATGGTATCTCCTTCTCCCATAGCTTGTGACTTATCCACTGCACATATGATATGGTCAATTGGTCAGAAAGTACAGATATCAGGACTTATCCCCATAATTGTTGCAGGGAAAAAACCTCAATCTGTCTACATAAAAAAAGAGTGGTACAGTTTGTACACATTTTGGTACCATGACAAATTTGGTGCCAAACTTGATTAGAGAATTCCCAGATGTGTCCAAGGATATAAGCCACCACACCATATATTTCAGAGTTACAGCTTGATTATCAAGAAAATATTATCAAGTGGTGGCTTGTCTTGTCTCACATCACCCGTAAATGTGATCTTCAACCGCACTTGCAGCCAAAATTAGATGATAAATATTGATGGTAGGTGGCAGATAATGAACTTTCAACTAAAATCGCACTATGTTTTTGTGTATTACTCTAAAACCACATTTTCTTGCACATCATCATCAACTTCATCATTCCAGTTGAATGTAAAATGAAACCATTCGAATTTAACCAACAATGCTTTTAATAATTCTTCAACCACAGAAATTTACACCCTCTAGAACTCCAATTTTTCACAATATCCATTCCATATGTGCTCAATTTAATTATAATTGGGCATTGCACTATGCCCAAGAAGCTTATCCCATGCTTGCTTCATATCTTATCCATTCCACACTCAACTTGTGGGGTCTTTTTATTTTTCTTTTGTTCGATTGATCACTGACCTAGTATCATCCTCTCTATTCACGAGTGAGTGTCTTGTGTGAGCTTAATTTATTACTAAAAAACAATATGATGCATGTTCGTACAATTTCGTATAGAGATGCCATACTAAAAGGAAAGAAAGGTACACATACTTTAAAATATTACCTGCACAATTAAACTCTCCCCTTAGCTACATATCATGTCAACCATTTAATGTTCCAAAGAAACCACTCTTATAAACCCGTCTCTTTCACTTTCATATGCATCACCAAAATTCAACACCTCTCTCTCTCTTTCTCTCTCTCTCTCTCTGACATGAAGACCATGAAGGCAAAATTCCTAAAGGTATGCCTTAACAAGTGGCAAAAGATGGGGAGTAGAGTCATACCTTCTGCAGCTGGTTGTGACTGCTGCCGCCAATGGGCTTTCTGGCCTTCCAAGCAAGAAGACAAGTCTATTCCAAGCGATGTACCAAAGGGTCACTTAGTAGTATACGTTGGCGAAGATTACACGAGGTACGTGATCAATATCACCTTACTCAAGCACCCACTCTTCAAGGCATTGTTGGATCAAGCCCAGGAAGAATACAACTTCACAGCAACCTCGAAGCTCTGCATCCCTTGTGACGAGAACATCTTCCTCAGTGTTGTTCGGTGTGCCGCATCTCCACCGGATCGTAGAATCTCTTTGTGCCTGTAAAGTGTTCTTTCATGGAGGTTTTTATAAATTCGTTTTACGATGTTTCTTCTCCTAGATTAGGACGACTATGTGTTAGCCATGAGCTGCTGCTGTATAACTGTCTCATAGCAGTACATCTATTATCAATGTGCTTCAATCTGAAGAGAAGGAATGCTAATGCTACTCATTTCTTATCCATGCTACTTGCATCGGATCCTTTGTCGTTCTCCTGTCTCATCTTTTGTCTTATGCCCTCTCTAGGCCCATAATTTTGGTGGATAAAAAGGGGATTTGCTCATTCCACTGGGAAAACGAGTAATTCATGTAAAGGGAGCAAATTTGTCAGATCTCATAACCAAGTGAATAAAAAAGTTTCATGCAACAAAAACTTGTCAAATTAACTGTCGCTGCATGAATCCTACCTTTCCTGCCACTTTTGCTGCAAAACTACACCAAAAGGCCTTGTTTGTTTGACTGGACTAATACTCGAGGAATATTCAATCCCTTAGGACAAGTTATCCCATCAGATAAAGAGTAGGAGATTACTAATACCACATCCGCTAAAGTACTATATGTCACACGATTTGTGGTATACCAAATCGGACGGATATTTAGTCCTAGTCGCAGAAGTTCTAACTAAAAGTGGAATATCTCGTTCCCTAGAATTTATTGTCCAATCCAATGCTTCAATCCGGATAAACGGACAGGGCCTACGTCAAATCCTTGAAATGAACTAGTCGGTCAGCCTTGAATTTTTTTTCTTCATATATTCCAGAACCACAAAACCTAGTTCCTCCAATAAAAGAGATCAAGCAATAGTGGTTAACTAGAGAGGAGAGAGGGGAGGGGGTTGCAAAATGAGAAGGAAAAAAAAGAAAAAACAAAGAAACTGGAGAAAGAAATCCATCTCTCCATTTACTCTAACCGCTAACTTCCAATATGTATAATCTTCGTGGAAAAAAGTTGTTACAACAATACGTCAAAGCAAAAACTGTAACCTTACGAGCATTGGGTCAACCAGTCAAGTACCAACAAGATTCAAACCACAGAAGAATTTTGACATACTCTACGACCTAAATGATGCATCTAGATAAATGTCCAGAGGGTAGCTGCGATCAATTGATTCCCCTGACAAATACGCTGCCTACAATACTTCTCAAAGTTTCTACAAAGAGCCAAAAAATTGGAAGCACTAGATGTTAGAACCTATGAGAAAATAAATTCCCTCTAGAGTCTGTTGACTCTGTTAAACCAGGAACTGAAAAGAAGTGGCGAACTTTGTCTTGCGCCAACGACTTTCAGAACATGAGATGACTAAAATTCTAAGGCTTAGTTTTCCATCTGCTAAAATGGACATTTGCTAAAATCAACTGGGTGAATCTGGACACATATGTGTCCAGATTCAAATGAATCTGGACACTTGATTTTAGCAAATGTCCATTTTAGCAGATGGAAAACTAAGCCTAAGCCTACAACATACCTGCAGGTTTCCAATGAACATGTGTTTATAGTTTGGCACAAAATTCCAGCATAGTTGCAGTCAAAATTTGCATCTTAATTCAACTCTAGGACCTCTACGTCACTTTCTTCTTACAGGAACATCAAACCTGTAAGCCTCGTTATCGAATTTCTTGGTTATTAAGGGGGTGCTCTATATGCCTTTACACAATAATAAACCACCAGACGATTTCAATAGAAGACTAGCTAAATAGTTAGGGGAATTCCCTCTTAATTTTCTCTACATACCATTTTCAGAGATCGAAGAGAGTTCTTCAGTCACAATTGATACTAAAACTTTGTCAAATAAGGTATCAACTACGGTTCAATTCTTATGAACATAGCTGCCTTGTCATCAATATCTTGAACATTGTCAGTAACATACTCACAAGGTCTCAGTTAACAGCAACCAACACTTCTACAGTTCTACTAGTCTGCTACTATGCTTATAGAAGTTCTTGCACCGACCTACATGAAAAGTTCAAAGGATCAGTGTGTCCTGCTGAGACCAGTTTACCTATATGTGCGTGCAACACTTTGCTATCCAAAGTTCATTTTCCTAAGAGTCCACAATTTGGACACTACTGGTGATATTAATATTCGCCAGCTGTAGCTGCTACAACAGGTCATCAAATCTACCTTTGTCATCCCCCATGCATACAGACCTACCAAAATGTTGTTATTAAAACAAAATGGTACCTCTTCCCCTTTTTCCTCCTGTTTTCAACAAGAAAAGTCGAACAAGTACCAAGTGCACTCCCTCAATGCAAAAGGCCAAAAGGGGGTAGCAGGTAGGCTTCCCATGCTTGTGGAAGGAAACTGATCCCCAGTCTCGGATCAGCGCAAGAATGTTTAGAGCAGATTAACATTGCTATTGGTCCAGGCCACGAGGTGGCTGCGAAAAAAATGTAAAGCTTAAATTTATGAATTTGAATAATTGCCTTCTTCAATCTAGTCAGCAACGGTAAGTGCTAACAGGATCCAACCTAATATCCCTTACAAGTTAGGGCCAGGCATCAGTTGGTAGCAAGATAGCCCGTCAGGAGTCAGTTTTTTAAGTACAATTAGGTAAGCATTAAAAGACCAAGAACGTAATATTAGGAACACGAAAGATTAGCATATGAGAGTTTGGTTGGCCTGCAGCATACATTCAGCAAACAAGATTGCATCTATCTGATCTCTACCAGAGTCGAAGCTTTAGACTGTGCTCAACTGAAGGAGAAGATTTTGGGAAGGATTCAGTCTAGGTCGAACAAAACTTTATCCTATGGTGGTCGTCTGCAGTTAGTAAGTTCTGTTTTGTTCCGTATTCAAATTTACTGGTCTTGTATTTTTATTTTGCCTCATAGGGTCTTGCATGACATTAAGCAGTTGCTCAGGACTTTTCTATGGACTGGGCTTGATTTGAAACATTCTGGTGCCAAGGTGGCTTGGCATGCAGTTTGTACACCTAAAGAAGAGGGTGGTTTGGGCCTTAGACTGTTAAAAGTTTTGAATAAGGCATCAATGATTTGTCATCTGTGGGCAATTTGTTTGAAAGCTGATACCCTTTGGATTAAGTGGGTTCATATCTTTGTGTTAAAGAGCCAGAGTATTTGGAGGGCTTGAGTCCATAATGAGGCGGCCTGGACCATAAGGAAAATATTTAATCTCAGAGCATCCTTCCTTATCAGACTCACCAAAAAAAAACACCAAATTTAACCTCAAAAACACCTTTTATAAATTAGCAAGTCACTACTTTATCAAAAACTCACAAAATCAAACTCTCTATTTTAACTTTACTATATTAAACTGTTAGAATAGTTTGTGTATTTGTCCCACATTGCTTAGTTATGTTGAGTAATGTGTCTCATGACAATATAAATAAAGCCTTCTCGTGTTAGGGTTAATTTAACACCCTAGACTTCTTTCTTTCTCTCAAATAACATGGTATCAGAGCGACATATGAAACCACCGTAACCTTTCGAAACCCTAATCCATCTTCCAACTAACATCGAAACCAAAACTGACGTCATACATTACCAACACTGTCGTCATCCATCATCTTCCCAAACCAGCCCTGGAAATCCAACGAAACCCTAATCCACCATTGTAAACCTTGACTTCGATCCTTACCCAGTTCAATACGATCACTGTAAAACCTTATGCGAACCCTAATCGATCAAACCCATCACCCATCACAAAATCCCATAACCGAGACCCAAAATTGACCCATAACCGAGACCCAAAATTGACCCAGAGTTCGTTTTCATCTCTGTAAACCATAACCGAGCCCTACAAACCTCTAATCGACCATTACAGACCCAAAATTGACCTTCTATTCGACCTATAAACCCAAAAACGAAGTCGACAGACCTCAGAAAATCCTGTTACCTTGTTGTTTCAACCCTGTACGATCTTAATACCCTTCGAAATTAACTCTACACAGTTCAAAACCCTTACCCAACTGATACGACCCTAACCCAGTGCTCGAAAACCCTAGAAATTGGCCTATTGCTACTCGAAATTGGTCTGTTGTTGCTCGAAATTGGTCTCTGGATGCCTCCCTTCTTGCGAAAGTTATTGGAAGTCATCTAAATCTCATGTCTCTTGTCGATTGGTGTTTTAGGATCTTTTGTTCTTGTTCTCTCGATCGTCATTTTGTCAATTTGCTGTTTTCGGTATGATTTTTGTTGGTGTTTGATTGGCGATCTCTGCGATTATTATTGTCCGATGTTAGTTGGGGCTTACTTTGTTCGATGATTGATTGGTGGTTGGTTTAGTTGATTGGTTGGTTGTTTTTTTGTTCGTTGGTGGTTATTTGTCACTCCCTTATTTGGCAAAGATGTCGATGGAAAATCGCTTCCGCCATTTTGCTAGTTAGGTTCAATTATTATTGGTAGTTCTTCTAGCTCTTCTCGGCGTCGTGAAAAAGAGTCCATTACCTCCATTCTATTGAATGGTAATAATTATGCTATTTGGTCTCGTCTTTGTTAAAGTTTATTATATGGGTGAGCGGAAATTTCGCTATTTGTGAGATGATCCTCCCGCCAAAGAGGCTAAGGATTATGGTGATTGGGAAGTCAAGATTGTCATATCCGGGTTGAGTTGTGGAATAGTATGGAACCCCATTAGTGCTCCTCTGTTTTATCTCGACACTTTGCCAAACAAGTGTGGAATCGGCTTGTCGGGATGTATTCAGTGTTAACAATCTTCGTCGTACATATGATCTTCACCACCAGTTCTTTTCTTTGTCCATCGGTTCTGGCTCTTTGAAGGACTACTATTCTAAGTTTCGTGGGACTTGTGAGGAACTCCGGGTTTATGAGCCTATCTCCAGTGATCCTCGGGTTATGGAGCGTCGGCGTGAGCGAGCGTTTGGAGGTCGCTCGCTTTCTATATGGTTTGTCGTCCTTCTATGATCCCGTTCGGTCTCGAATTGGGAGAGCGGGAGTTGCCCTCTCTTGATGAGGTGTTTAGACGTCTTCGTCGGGCTTCTTATTCCGATTTAAGTTGTTTCTCGGCATAGCTTTGATCGTTCGCTTTATCTGTTTGGTGGGTTTGGATCGAGTAGTGGCGCGGTCGCGCGCCGTGATTCTCGGGTTTATCGTGGTCGTGGTTCCGGAAGTCGAAGTTCGGTGGCTATGATTCATGATTTTGATGGTCGCGGTGATTAAGGTCTCGTGGTCGTGGTTTTGGTCGTGGTGGCCATAGTCATGGTCGCACGTCGGGGAGGAGGTAGTTCAGTTGCAGTCGCAGTGGTTCGGGTCGTGGCCGTGGTACCAGATTCTGTACTCATTGTCGGGGTACAAGTCATACAGTGGACTATTGTTATGAGCTTCATGGTTTTCCCCAAGCTCATCAGGTTGCCTCTGAGGATACTGGACAGTTTGCTCAATCTTCCGCCGATAGTGTGGTTATTTGGTGAGGATTACAGCGTTTCTTGTCATTTCAGTGGCGAGTCTTCCCCGCTACGCTTGCTCGACCGGTTCATCGTTGTTGCCTGTTGCCTCATCCTCCTCCTTTCCTTGGGTCATTGACTCGGGAGCTACAGATCATATGACTGGTACACATACTCTTTTCCTTGGTCAACAGCCAATTGGTAAATCATCACATGTCACCTTAGCTGATGGTTCTACCACTACTGTTACTGGTTTGGGCTCCGTTCCTGTCACTTCCTCTCTTACTTTGAATTCTGTATTACATGTTCCTCGTTTTCCATTTAACCTTATGTCTGTGAGTCGCCTTACCAAATCTTTAAATTGTTCCGTCACATTTCTTCCTCATGGCTGTATTTTTCAGGATCTCACGACGGGGAGGAAGATTGGTGGGGGCATTGAGCGCTTGCGGCCTATATTACTCCGACAGTTCTCTCGGCCGTTGCCCTTCGACATCGGAGTCACCGCCAATTGCATTGTAGCCTTGGCCATCCATCTCTCCGAGTTTGAAGCATCTTGTACCTCGTGTCGTTCCCTCAATAAGTTGGTGTGTGAAGTTTGTGAGTTTAGTAAACACCGACGAGTTTCTTTTTATCCTAGGGTTGAGCGTCGTGCATCGCGTCCTTTTTGAGTTGGTTCATTCGGACATTTGGGGGCCTATTCATGTGCCTAGTATTTTCGGGTTTTCGGTATTATGTTATTTTTGTGGATGATTTTTCTCGTATCACATATCTTTATCTAATGAAGAGAGGTCGAATTGAAATCGTGTTTAAATCTTTTTACATGGAAGTTAAGAATCAATTTGATATACCGCATTAAAATATTTCGTTCGGATAATGCACGTGAATATTTTCAGGTCTCCTTTCTCAATTTCTTGATGATCATGGCATTATTCACCAATCATCGTGCGCTCGGTCTCCACAACAAAATGGAGTTCTTTGAGCGCGCAAGATTCGCCACTTGTCTAAGGTTATGCGTGCTTTACTATTTCACATGCAGGTTCCTAAGTCATATTGGAGTGATGCTGTTCTCACTGCATGTTATTTAATCAACCGTATGCCCTCTACGGTCTTAGGTGGTCAGGTTCCCCATACGGTCTTGTTCCCTAGTCGGCCTCTCCATTCATTACCCCCTCGGGTTTTGGGTGCACTTGTTATGTCCACGTCCTTGACCCCGATAGGAGTAAACTAGATCCTCGGTCTTTTAAGTGTATCTTTTCGGGATATTCCTACACTCGAAAGGGTATCGATGTTACTCTCCTACTTTACGTCGTCACTTTGTTTGTGCCGATGTCACGTTCAATGAGTCATTGCCATATTACTCAGATCCTGTTACTACCAACAACCTTGTTACCCTTGAGTCTGTGTTACCTATGGCTGTCCCTACTGGTACTGTTACCCAAAAACCCTTGCAGGTATATGTTCGTCGTTCTCCGCCTCGGCCCCACCACCAAAGACTGACCCCAAGCCAAGACAAAGACACCCGCCACCAATTCAACCTCCCGACCCATCCCCGAAGCTGCACCGTCTTTGCCCACACCTCCGTCTTCCCCCTCTTGTCGCGATCCGCCTGATCGTCGATATCCTACTCGTGAGAATCGTCACCCACCGGTAAAATATGGTTTTTCTAATATCTCGAGTACTTCTCATCCTATTTCTCGGTTTATCTCTTATGATCATCTCTCTCCATCTCTTCGTGCTTTCACTACTATTGTTTCCTCCATATTTGTTCCTAACACTGCATTCGGGAGGCATTATCCCTTCGAGTGGCGGACGACTATGGAAGATGAAATGCTGCTCTTCATAATAATGGCACATGGGAGTTGGTTACTCTTCCGCTTTGGAAAAACCCTTTGTCGGTCAATCGTTGGGTTTATACGGTCAAGTATCTTCTGATGGTACTATTGAGCGTCATAAAGCCCGTTGGTTGCCAAAGGCTACACAGACCTATGGCGTTGATTACTCGAAACATTCTCTCCGTTGCCAAGCTTGGTTAGTGCGGATTTTTCTTTCCCTCGCCGCCAATCTTGGTTGGCCGTTGTTTTTTGACTTGATGTTAAAAATGCTTTTCTCCATGGTGATCTTCGGGAGGAAGTTTACATGGAGCAACCACGGGTTTGTTGCTCGGGGGAGCCTCATAAGGTATGTCGTCTTCGCAAAGCACTTTATGGACTTAAACAATCTCCCAGAGCATGGTTTGGCAAGTTTAGTGATGCTATTATGAGGTTTGGCATGCGTCGAAGTCAGTCCGATCACTCTGTATTCTCCCTCATATCGGCTCGGGGGAGAGTGTTACTTATTGTTTATGTTGATGACATTATTATTACTGGAGATGATCAGAGAGGGATTGATGAGTTGAAACAATTCTTACACAGTCAATTCCACACTAAAGATTTGGGTAAGCTACGATATTTCTTGGGTATTGAGGTGGCACGATCCAAGGATGGGATTAGTTTGTCGCAAGGAAAATATGTGTTGGATATTCTAGAAGAGACAGGTTTATTGGGAGCTAAACCTGTAGAGACTCCAATGGATCCTAATGTCAAACTTTGCATTGATCGGGGAGGTATTTCCTCATCGGATCAAGTATCGCCGCTTAGTTGGTAAGTTGATTTATCTTACCAATACTCGCCCCGATATCTCATTTCTTTGTTAGTATGGTGAGTCGGTTTATATGTCGCTCCTCGCCTTCCACATTGGGAGGCTTGCATTCGCATTGTGAAGTATCTTAAGGCTCACCACGGACGTGGCTTATTTTATCGTTCTAATGGTCATTTGCGTGTTGAGGCATTTTCGATGCAGTTGGGCGGTGGTCACCTTCGATAGACGTTCAACAATGGTTATTGTACTTTTATTGGTGGCAACCTAGTTACGGAAAGTAAGAAGCAAACCGTTGTTGCAAGGTCTAGTGCGAGGGCAGATACCGTGCTATGGCTCATACTACATGTGAGGTTGTTTGGTTGAGATCCTTTCTTGAGGAGCTTGGATTTCGAGTGCAGTTACCCATTCCTATGCATTGTGATAATCAGGCGGCGATACATATTGCCTCAAACCCGGTGTTTCATGAAAGAACCAAACATATTGAGGTAGATTGTCATATCGTTCAAGAGAAGATTGACAGCGGTATTTTGGCTACACCTTTTGTACCCACGGGAGCTCAGATTGCAGATATTTTTACTAAGTCATTGTTTAAACCCCATTTCGAGTTTTTATGTAACAAGCTGGGATTTTGTGATATTTATTCTCCAGCTTGAGGGGGAGTGTTAGAATAGTTTGTGTATTTGTCCCACATTGCTTAGTTATGTTGAGTAATGTGTCTCATGACAATATAAATAAAGCTTTCTCGTGTTAGGGTTAATTTAACACCCTACACTTCTTTCTTTCTCTCAAATAACATAAACTATTCCCCCCAAATCTATAAAATAAAATAAAAAATCTACCTAAACCTCTACTTTCGGTACAGAAAAGGACATGGTCCCCCCCTCCCCTAGCCACGTGTCATGTCACCCCACCCCCCCTGCCTTTTTTCACTCCTGCTCCCGCCCTCTCTCTCTGACGCAAGAAGTTTGGTGCGTGAACAGTACCGCACCAAATTTGGTGCGGTACTGTAGCAAAAATGATTTGAGGAGTGGGAATAGAGAGGCTGATTTTTGGGTGTTTTTGGGGGTTTGGCTCCATATTTTAACTCAAAAGTTAAAATAGGGTGCCAAATGGGGATGCTCTTAGGAGCCTCGCCCAACCTTGGATTAAATATATCATCGGGGATGAATTATCCACTTTTCTTTGGATTGACAATTGGCATACTTTAGGCTCTCTTTGCCAGAAGTTTGGGGATAATGTGGGTTTCACTTTGGGGAGATCTCAGTGTTCTAAAGTGGCTTCTCGGGGAAGTGCACCCAGTTGTACCATGGGCCAAATGTGTTTGGTTTACTCATCATATTCCCAGGTGAGTCTTCATTGTTAGGCTTTCTAGTTGGGGGTTGGGAGTAGATAGAGACTTTGTTCTCTGTCACCATGCAGAAGAAACACATGACCACCTGTTCTTTGTTTGTGATTAATCTCAGAGCGTGTGGCAAAAGCCTTAGTTTTCCTTTTGCTAAAATCTAACATTTGATAAAATCAAGTGTTGATTTTAGCAAACGAGGGGAAGATTTGCTAAAATCAACTCCTGATTTGCTAAAATCAACACTTGATTTTATCAAATGTTAGATTTTAGCAAATGGATAACTAATTAGCCAAGAATCACATTGATAGGCCTTGTCTTGGTTTGGCTGGGGAGATGGCTTAGGTTTGTGCCTGAGGGGGCTCTACTCAAGAGGGGTGAGTGAGCAAGGCTGACTTGTGTAGGAAAGAGGTCCATTGCACAAGTGCCGCGCGGGCAAGTTAGCTAGGCAAGCTAGAAGTCCATGACAACTGGTATCAGAGCGAGGTTGTGCTCTCCAAGTTAGCCAGGCAAGCTAGAAGTCCGTGACAACTGGTATCAGAGCGAGGTTGTGCTCTCTTGTTCTCATAGAGTTTACAAGCTGTCTTTGGCAGCTATAATTTACTAGATATGGAGAGAAAAATGCGGATCTTTCAAGGCCGTTGCTTGCCTGCTTCTACCTTGGGGCAGTTTGATTGTCGATGAAGTCCGGGCTTGCTTATGCTACAGGAGGAATCTGAAGGATAGAGATTATAACTGGTGCAAACAAAATCAAAGGATAGAGTCAATAAGAGAAGATAAATCCCAAAATGGGATACAAAGAGTCTATGCTCTCAATTTCTATTATCAATATATCAAAAACTACCTAATGTGGACCCAAGACACATATTTATAGACTCAATGACCCTACTACACTAGAGGACAGTAAAATGACCATTTTTACTGCATCAGGACTCACCCTCTTTAAAAAAAAAAAAAAAAAAACCCTTGTCCTCAAGTTGGACAACAAGATAGAAAAACAACTAAATAAAGGAACATAAAAAGTATGCAGCTTCGGATTAGGCATACATCTGCACGTTATTGATCACATCACCCTCTTGCAATAACCTATCTTCAATACGAGCTTCTGTTTGTGTACATTCACTGCATCCCTGCTTATGTGTGAACAAGCAATCCATTTGGCATGTCTTCAGTAAAGCAAAACACAATCAAAAGATCTCCAAATAGATAATCCAAAAACATACCCAGACCAATCATCACTCGAAGAGGTAAGAACATGCACCACATCATACCCGAGGCTTGCTTGAGTGAAAACCATACCCAATGGATCTTCAAACGGTCCCAAGAAGTACTTGTCCTCTTTTGGTAACTCTAGAACTTGTTCGGGCACCGCAACGATACAAACTTCAATATGTTGCTCCAAAGACCACCCGAGAGGCATCTCATGTAAGGAATCATGAAGCTTCAACTTTATGAAATCCTCTAGAACCGGCGGGAAATCACGGCTTTGGTAGCACATCCAAAGCAAGATCAACTCTATTCGCTTCTTTCACTACCTCACTTTCAATGTCAACAAGTCTTCCTTCTTCACTATCAACGTCAAACTCTTCATTAGGATACTCATCAAAGATAGGGACATCAAAACCGGCGAGTTTTGGACAACTCAGATGCGTTCGGCAATTATCCTTTAATTTTGATTTTTTTTTTACCGGTAAAAAATCAAAACACATCCGAGCCGTCCAAAACACGATCCAACGGGCCGAGGGGGTGCACAGCACCCTCCCAAGTCCGCATTTGAAAACTCATCAAAGATGGAAACTCTTTCAAAATCACCTCCAAAGTCTTCATTTGGAGACTCATCAAAGATGTGCGAATCCTCAAACTCATCTTCAATCTCAAATGCACAATCATTCCCAAGAACACCTTCAAGTTTTCACTTGGATATTCATCAAAGACAGAAAAACCATTGAAATAACCATGTTCCTTCGCCTCTTCAAACACATCCGGAGTGAGGTTCATCTCCCCCTCAAACTTGTCCGGATTGAAAAGTCTATAAGATGTAACAAGGTCATCTTCAATGTTCTTCTTCTTCTTCTTGTAGTCAAAAGTGGACTCAAATCGAATTTGAGAATCATTCCTACATTCACTTGGAGGTAACAAGCAGTGTACCTTCTTAATCAAGGCAGCAACTCGCCTTTTCAACCATAACAATTGCACCTTATCACTCAAGGTAGCAATTTGTGTACTCAACTCTTCAATCTCATTCCTAAAATGATTTTGGATGCCAAAGTTATCAATTTCATCACCATTATTCACCATGAGTGCCCTACCTTCACCTCCTCTTCTACCTTTACCTTTGTAAGCCATATTTCAAAACCAACAATCAATTCAACCTCAATCATGCAAAAACTCAATCAATTGGGACCCCAAACTTCAACAAAATCAATTCCAAACAAGCAAATCAACCCAAAAGAAGCTGCACCCGATCAACTCAGTCACAGAACTCAGTCAACTCAGTGATTTCAACCCAAACTCAGTGAAAATTGAACAATAAAACACAGCAATCAACTAGGTACAGCAGTGTTACCTTATTGATAGCCAAAAACAAGATTCCTGGTCCTGTTCGAGCTTGGATCGAACTAGGTTTGACCAAAACAGAGCCAAATTAAACCAGGAGTGCTTGATCGAAGCTCATGAAGGTAACACAGAATTCACGAATTCGATCTAGGGCTCAAATTGAGTACAGGCTGTGAAGCGAAGTCCCACATCGGGTACAAAAGCAATATGAAGAATATAAGCATGAGGGCACCGTCACTTCATGAGCTAGCTTTTGGACTTGAGTTCTACTCAACACCGCGTAACACAGGCAACTTCGAATCTGAGTTTTTAGGGCTCGAAATATGTTGCGTTGCCTCGAAATCAACTTTAAAGACTTCACAAGTCCAGATCTAGTATGTATAGCACTCAAAACAGCATGTTGGGGTTCAAAATCAAGTCAGACAGATCTCAGACCCTTTGAAACGAGCAGATCGAGTTGTTGCAACTCAGAGCTGTTGCAAACAGGTTTGAAAATGTCAATAATCCACTGATTGATACTCGAAATAGGAAGTGACACAAAGATTAGGGTTCGAAATAGGTCGATTCAGCAGATTCCGAGTTCGTACTAGTGATTTCGAAGTTGTTTCAGGTCGATAAGGCTAGATTTAGGGTTTCAGGGTTTGGGTGGTCGCGGTTTGATGAGTTAGGGTTCAGATTATGTGAATTGGAGTGTGATTTAGAGCTGAAATGGTACAAAATAGCCAGATCTGAGAGATTAGAGTGAGGTTCGGGTTCCGGCGAGTCACCGGCATGATTTTCCGGCAACCTGAGGTTTCCGGCGAGTACTTTCAGGTGAGATGGACGGCTTGGATCAAGCTAGAATCTCTTATACCAAATGGTGCAAACCAAATCAAAGGATAGATTTAATAAGAGAAGATAAATCCCAAAATGGGATACAAAGAGCCTAAGCTCCCGATTTCTATTAGCAATATATCAAAAACTACCTAATGAGGACCCAAGACACCTATTTATAGACTCAATGACTCTACTACACTAGAGAACACTAAAATGACATCACTACCCTCATTTCTACTGCATCAATAACAGACTGTTAGGTCGTGCCTGGAGCCTTAGCTCTAGGATTTTTTGTTCCATGTAATTCGGGACGTTTTGCTTCTTGGTGATTTGTTTTCCAGTTAGCTAGCTAGGTTCTTCTTGGCCTGGCTGTGCTTTTGTTGGTTTTGCCTCCTATCTGGTTTGTATGCTTTTAATGGAAGTTCAACTCACCAAAAAAAAAAAAAACACACACACACACACATGTAATGCAAGTTCTAAATGTATATACAATTGGAAATAAATCATTATTATATCAAACATGGAATTGTATATACAATTGGAAATAACAGTTTCCTATATCAGGTAATGCAAGTTCTAGTTTAATTTCATCTACTCTGAACTCATGTATAGGAGTTCTTGGTGTGGCTGCTCTCAAGGGGAAAAAAGAAGTCATATGATGTGGTACTATTCGACAATGTGAGATGTTGGACTATCACATCACACTAATAATAACACATCAAGCAAATTGAACAGGAATGGGACTCGAAACTAGATTCACAATCCAATTAGTCAAATTCACCTAAATTTAGAAAGAACTCACACAATCAGTCCAATTCCCAATATGCAGATAATTCAAACAACAAATCCACAAGAACCTTCATACTTGCAAAAATGGGACCAACAAAACTAATCAAGGAATCACTTCCGCCAGACGAAAAAGGCAAAATAAACATATCCACATCCATAGGACGCTTAGTACTGCTTACATATAGCTAAAATAAACATGGAAAGATTTTTGTATGCTATGACAAAGATAGTGTTACGGTCAAACGTACAAAATCCCGGAAAATAGCCTTTGTCATTTTCTTATTGCACTGTAACATGGGGTTGATCATCTCTCTCCTGATCCTAGCTGTAACACATTCTCAACAGGAGAGTCTCCAGGTCCAGGAGTGCTCTGATCACACTGCTTTAGCATCTGAAGCATCATCACCAACCACTTAAAAAACACAGCCTGCAAACAAAAATGGACAATATGAGAACATCAGAAAACAAATTTTTGTGGCATAACATCAGAATTTGGTTCCATAAGTACACGTTCTATGCACGTACCTATTCTGCAATAGCCTCTTTTTCTTGGCCTTCGCCTCCATTTACAATCTCATACATCAGAACTCCACTGTATATATCAATCTACGTTAAAAAGTCATTCAGGATGAATTGATTGCGTACAAACAGCATTCCAGCTCCCTAATCGAACTGTCCAGTAGGCAGAACACAAGTATCCCACAAGCTTTCTCAATTGCAATCCATCTATTTTCTGCATTTCTTATTCAGCTTTCCCAAATTTCATGATTAAGAACATATGCATGAAAAAGGAAAATAATTTGGTAAACCCTCTCCGCAAGCTAAAGGTTGTGTGAAATAGCTGTGGAAGGCAGCTCTGAAAACAGTGCGGCAACGCAACCTGAGGTAGCTGTTGGTGGACCCAAAAAAAAAAGGGCGACAGATGGACCACATCTATCGCTATGTGAATATTGCTAAAGAATGGTAGGCCAATCATCAAAAAATCACTTTCAAGTCTAAGACGGGTGTAATCTAGGTATCTAACCCAGCACAGGGTACCAAATGAGGGTCAAATTGTCCACAAACTTTGTTTGGCGCGTTTTTCATGCAGTCACTAAATCACCTGCAAGAAGTCAATAAATGATAAATACCACGTCATGTTAAAGTTTATAACTTGTAAGGAACCATGCCAGGACAAAGAAGAGCTTTATTGAAATTCAAGCTTCTCTGGGTATGTGCAGGTATACCCATGGATGTTAATTTGCTACTTAAGCTATCCCTCCATCTTCAACGAGATTTGCTTGGACTGAGAGAACAAATATTTAGCTGCCTGCCTTAAGTCGGGAGCAGGGCCTAGTGAACTTGTAGATTGGAGGATTGGTGGCTCAGTTGAGGGCATCTTCAGAGCTGCTTGGCTCACCCTCGAGGTGGCCCTGATCTGACCAGCTTTAGACATGGAAGAAAAACCTTCAACTAAGACGAGTGACCCTTTGTAAGGTGTATCACACATACTCCGGCCTACTCTCAAGGATGAACTGGCAACTGGCTTATGGATCACTACTCTATATAAGGTTTCCACCTCCATAGAGACAAGAACCTCAAGGAGAGCACACCTTTGCTCGATGCATCTACACACCTTTGGTGGTCTTGCATCATCTTAGTGCCTACCATCTCCCCGGATCACCATACTCCAGTCATCCTGAACCTTACTGCCCACATTTGTAAAAATATAAATCACATACGTTAACTGTATATGCCATCTTAGTCTATATATTGCCAGCATACAACGTGTTTTTGCCTTCCAACATATCAGAGCAGGGAGCTTGACATGTCAGCGTTCCACGAGACAGACCCACTAAATTTATTTTATGTTGGACTGCCTGCCAAAGAATAGTAAACGTATAGCTCAGTTGGACATGGAGAGGCATCACCAAATATGACGAAGCCACTAGTGTTATTAACACTATTTCTTACTGCAAACCCACTCCCAAGTCCTAATATCAATTATGGTGAAGAAATATTTTGCTTCCATAAAGAGTCTCAGAACTATGTTTCTCTTGGCCCAAAAACAATAAAGCTAAAAAACAACTCCTCTAACCTTCCTGCAGAAAGCTTTACTTTCGATATAGATGTAGCCTATAGCATTATTGGACTCTACCGACTGGCTGCTTATGAAGGCCATAATTAAACATGACCGAGCAACATGTCTTTTCAGTAAAGTTGCACTTGATAAACTGATTTCTGTGGGAGTTGATATGCCTCCTGCAGAGAACACAAGAAGCTCTGCCTCTGTAGTTAACTCTTCTTGCTATAGCCTATAACACAATCCTGAGCCAAAACATGTTTTCCGTTGGCAAGCCCCAAGAGAATGAATACTTAAAACTGTTTTAAGTAATCTTTAACATTAACCATCCTACACAATTTAGTTAATTGGAATGATATGAATAAGCAGATGCCATACCTCGTAATTACCATAAGCTAAGTAGCACGGACAAGGACACGGACATGGCAATTCTAAAAAAATGGACATGGCAATATTATATTTATATATATTGTTTTGATGCTTAAATTGCAAAATGTAAATACTCAAACAACTTAACATTCATATTTGTCCACTGTTTTGGGTGCGCTGCTAGCACCCATTGAGGAAGACATGTCCTATATGAATGTATGTATATACTATGTCAAACTGTCACAGATTTACCAAAAAAAAATACACACATATATACTGTCACAGTCTGAGAAGCAGTCACACATATATATACACATATTTGTTAGATTAGATATATATACACACACACGCACATACATCTATATACAAACAGTCACACACCAGAGAGCAAGAGAGACAGAGCCTAACAGTTGATCACACTGCAAAAGAATGTTTCGCCTTCAAGTGACAAGACGCAGTACACACAGAGAGAGAGAGAGAGCATACAGATTCGCAGAGATTGATCGATCACAGCGATAGATCGATCGGGGGTTTCCCGTTTGCTCTCCAGATCTTTTCTTTTTTAACTTCGTTTCCACTCCAGAGACTCATGGGTAGGAATATCTATCTATAGTGTTAATTGCATAATAACCCAACAGTTTTGTGACATATCATATTTAACCCACAAAAATGTTAACCAATTACAAGCAGACCCCCCGACGTGTCCCCCACCAAAAAATAAGAAAAAGAAGGGGCACGCCATGCGTATTTGGCTGTGTCCCTGTGTCCGACGCGTCAATACGGCTACCTCTTGGAGTGCCGATGCTTCACAGACCATAAGTCATTTGAAGGACGCGTATACCGGGATATGGAGTATTATACCATATATGGGAAATGAACATGATATATAGGGAAAATGTCTCTTCTGAAAGGACTAATAATTACCATAAGTTGCTATTCTAATTTGCTAAGATTCCACATTCTAGAGGCTACAAATGCTTTGAGTTAGCTCTATAACCAACCTAATGGAGTACATTGGAATGAAATAAAGAATCAGATACGATACCCATTAAATATTGATGTTTGAGAGAAAGAGAGAAAGAGGTGTATAAGGTATTGATTAACCCTAACACACATAAGTGTTATTTATATTATGCATAAACTCATCAAAAGTCATAATAAACCAATGTGGGACAAACACATATTCTAACACTCCCCCTCAAGATGAAGAATAAGTATCAATAAGTCCCAGCTTGTTACACTAATTCTAATCGTGGCTTAAACAATGGTTTAGTAAACATATCAGCTAATTGAGCGCCTGTAGACACAAAGAGAGTAGCAATCACACCAACAGTCAACTTTTCTCGAACAAGATGACAATCAACTTCAATATGCTTAGTCCTCTCATGAAAAACTGGATTAGACGCAATGTGGATTGCTGCTTGATTATCACAAAACAGATTCTTAGGCAACTGCACATTGAATCCTATCTCCTCAAGAATAGAGCGCACCCAGCCACCCACACAATCTCGCATGTAGTATGAGTCATAGCTAGGTACTCTGCTTATGCACTAGATCGAGCAACAATGGTATGTTTCTTACTTTTCCAATTGACAAGATTTCTACCTAGAAAGACACAATATCCTATAGTGGGTCGCCTATCAGATGGTGACCCTACCCAATTAGAATCAATGAACGCCTCAACACACAAGTGTCCACTAGCTCGATAAAACAGACCACGTCCCGGATGAGCCTTAAGATACTTCACAATTCTAAGAACTGCTTCCCAATGTGGAAGACAAGATGAAGACATAAACTGACTCACCATACTAACTTCAAAGGAGATTTCTGGACGTGTAATGTTAACATAGTTCAACTTACCAACCAAGCGACGATACTGATTTGGATTAGGGAGTAACTCCCCTGGTCAACACACAGTTTCACGTTAGGATCCGTAGGAGTCTCAACAGGTTTGCTTCCCAACAAGTCAGTCTCTTGCAGAATATCCAATACATACTTTCTCTGAGTAAAACTAATACCATCTTTAGAGCGTGCCACCTCAACGCCTAAAAAATATCGTAATTTTTCCAAGTCCTTTGTATGAAACTGCTAATGTAGGAAGGTTTTCAATTCATCAATACCTTTATGATCATCACCAGTAATAATAATGTCATCCACATAGACAATCAATAATACTTTCCCTCTATCTGGTGTGAGAGAAAAAACAGAATGATCCAACTCACTACGACTCATGCCAAACCTCAAAACTGCATCACTGAACTTGCCAAACCAAGCTCTAGGAGATTGCTTAAGGCCATACAACACTTTACGAAGGCGACACACCCGCTTACGCTCCTCCTGAGCAACAAACCCAGGTGGTTGCTCCATGAAGACCTCCTCGCGAAGATCACCATGCTGAAAGCATTTTTGACATCTAATTGGAATAAGGGCCAGCCGAGATAAGCAACAAGAGAGATAAGAAGGCGAACAGACCCATGCTTGGCAACGGGAGAAAAGATCTCAGCATAATCAACAGATTCAACACTATAAGTCTGAGTATAACCTTTAGCAATGAGGCGAGCTTTGTAGCGCTCAATAGACCCATCAGGATGGTATTTCACAGTGAACACCACCCAATGGTGGTTTTTCCAGATGGAAGAGATACCAATTCCCAAGTGCCATTTTGGTAAGGACAGACATTTCATCCTCCATAGTTGTCTGCCACTCAGAAATAGATAAGGCTTCTTGGACAGTACGGGGAACAAACACAGACGAAATAGAAGTTGCAAATGCACGAAGCTAGGGAGACAAGTGATCATAAGAGACATAATGAGCAATGGGATGAGAAGTGCAAGAACGAGTACCTTTGCGAAAAGCAATAGGAAGAGAATCAGGAGAGGGCTCTGGATCTCGCAACGAGGCAAACGATGTGGGCAATGGCTGAGGTGGGGCTGATGAAACTTTCAGCCGACGAGAATATACCTGCAACGGTGGCGTAGGTGCAGGCGGAGAGGAAACCGATGTGGGTATATAATGAGACGGATCCATTGGAATAGAACACAGGAAAACCGGCAATGACTCACTGAAAGTGACATCAGCACACACAAACTCATGTCGAAGAAATGGAGAGTAACACTTATATCCCTTTTGGATCCGAGAGTACCCAAGAAATACACATTTAATGGATCGGGGATCCAGTTTATCCCGCCCGAGATCAAGAGCATGGACACAACATGTGCAACCAAACACCTTAAGAGGTAGAGAATAAAGGGGACGACCAGGAAACAAGACGTTATATGGGATTTGACCCCCTAAGACTGTTGACTGCATGCGGTTGATAAGATACACTGAAGTAAGAACAACATCACTCCAAAAAGATTTAGGAACTTGGTGCTGAAATAAGTGTATAGGGTGTTGATTAACCCTAACACACATAAGTGTTATACTGTTATTTATATTATGCATAAATTCATCACAAGTCATAATAAACCAATGTGGGACAAACACATATTCTAACAAATATCATATGTCATTGGATGGGCATGCTTTTCTACTTGAGCATTTCAGGCACTAAGAGCAAAAAAGGGGGCACTTTCCTTGATATTACAGAGAACAATAGTACCCTTTCCATTCTTGGCAACAACCACTAGATGTCTGGAAGTCATTAGAGCAATGCTCGACCCAAGCTTGAGGCTGTGGATGAGTTTTCGAATACATTGTGTATCATCTATGCATAGTGATGGGAAGGATGTCGTCTCCTAGTCAAGAAAAATGCTGCAGTTAGGAGTAACGCATGGATCATGACAGGAACAAAGCTTGGTCACATGTTTCTAGTGTCTAGAGTCTAGACTCCCATAGGACACATTGGGGATGATGCTTTTCTGTACTGAAGTGGATTATAGTACTATGTTTACCAGGTTACTGGGTTAGTGAGTTTGCGAGTTACTCTTCTTTGTTGCATAACTTGCATTACTATGTTAACGACTTACTTTAGTGTGGCCTGAATATATATTTTAATCATGCCGCATCAAAGATTCAAAATGTTACTCGACGCTGAAATAGTTTAACTTTAAATACTCTAACTGTTTATGCATATATCGATATTCAGATACAGAATGCATACAACTAAGGAAAAAAACAATTCTCCACCCCCGTAGTTTTCATACTGTTTCCTGAAAAACCAATAACAATCACACGTGTCCCACGTCCTTGCTTCTTAATATGTCAATTTTTCCATGCATGTGTTTGCCGGGTGGACTGCAATGATATGCACTTTTGCATTCTTTATTTTACTTTTTCAAGTCTTTTCTTTTGGTGGTGGTCACGGGTGAGCATAAAACCATAGAACCTGATAATCCGACCTGAAGCGTTTCGGAAGGTTTCAAACAGGGCCGGCCCTGGGCATAAGCCCACCAGGCCGCCTCTTAGGGCCCCCCGTTTTGGCCCAAAAACAGGGCCCCCAAATTCTGGAACATGTTATATATTATTTATGCCAATGCTTTTACAGAGAGCGTTACTGTGGTTCGGTGGTAAGGCTGGTGGGTTTTACGTGTTAGGCCGCGCGCTCGATCCTTCCTGGCTACATTTTTTAAACCACTATACAACGAAAATGTATCAAAAAAATTCGCTCATACTGAAGGCGCCGCGACTGGAACACTAGACCTCAAGGTAATGAACAATATTTTCCACAAAGAACCACTTCACCACAGGGTATTTGTTATCACGGTGTCAAACAACAAACATATATACAATTGTTAAAAGAGGCCCCATTATTAAACCACGCTTAGGTCCCCGAAAATCTCAGGGCCGGGCCTGGTTTCAAATCTGCACATGGTCGGATAAGGGTTGAATATTTTCTGGAATTCGGGTTTCAGGTCGGGTCACTGATCAAAAATTGGCAGAGTTGGCAAACCCGAACCGACCGATATATCAAATGTGAGGTACTTCGAAAATATAATTATATATTAGTAAATAGTCCTTACCAAACCCTTACACCGTTTTTCCCACTACCATAAATAAACCAAACTTTTACAAACCCCATCTCTTTTCACCGATGAACCCACCGTCGCACTCCTCTCTCTAACGAAGGCTTGATTGGCTTCAGCCTACACCATGGTGAGTCGGTGGTCAACCCTTAGTCACAGTTGAGCTCCTAAAGTGGTGCCGCTCCCACCTTCGGAGCGCGATTCTGCTCTCCCAACCTAGGAGCCTGACGGGAGCCCGCTCCCCATTGAGATGAGAGCTCGCTCCTTAGAAAGATGGGAGCTTGTGTACAATACTAGTACAGAAAAAGAGTAATTTATTACCTAGGTTTATAAATTACTCTAACACTATCCCATTTTCTTATACTTTAAGTGAATTGGCCCATATTTTTTTACTCCCTAAACGCCCTGTTTGTTTGAGGGAGAGAGAAGGGGGATATAGAGAGAGACCGGATATAGAAATCCGGGTGTTTTATATCCGCTGTTTGTTTTGTTTTTTGTTACCCGGATATAATATCCTAGGATTTGTATATCCCTTTGAGGAGGGATAAAATATAGGCACCCTCCCCCCAGGTTTTATTATATCCGGCCTCACTTTCCAAGATAGCCCTATGCCAGTCTTCTCCTTTTACTGCTGCGGGAAAGAGAGAGGCAAGGCTGGACCACTTTTCACTTTTTTCTGTTTTTTAATTGGGACAAAAGGGGTATTTTACACAACTTCTACACTATCCAACCCTCTATATCCCCCTTCTACAACAACAAAACAAACAAAGTAACTTTTAATCTTCCCTTCTAAAATAATACCCCTCTAATTATATCCCTCTTTTCCCCTCATATACATATCCTTCAAACAAACAGGGCGAAAGTGATTGTAGTTATAAAGTATATTTCCTACGGTATATTTTTTTCGTAACATATGCACACATTCCTTTCACACTCCCAACCTTGGGAGCTTATATATCCTCCTCCTCCTCCGCTTCCGCTCCCACTTTGTGCAACTAAAGGCTAACTAACCAACGTCCGACATTCACCGTCCACTATACACTAGTTTCGCCCTCCCTCCCTCTCTATCTCGCGAACATGAAGTCTTTCTCCTTGTAATGTTTTGGAGTTTGGTTATAAGGTTGGTGGTTTTGATTGTATAGAAAAGCCCAAACCACCCAACCTAACCGACCCGATCCGCCAAATTGAATCTATTTTTCGGACGGGTTCTCTTTATTACGTGGACGGATTCGGGTCCAGAAAAGTATTAACTTGATCAGGTCAGGTGGCAGGTGGGTCTCAAACCCGACCATTCCACACCCCTACCGGGGCAAGTGGGTAAGTGTGCCTATGTCTCTATGTGTGACTCTGGTATGCTTGTTATCTTTATCTTTCTTTGCTTGCTATGGTATTTTTGGGCTGTCTATCGTAGTAGACGTAACATTGATGTAGCTAGCAACTAAAAAGACTCATCTACAGGATTAGTAACCTGCAAAAAAGATAACATAGGAATGTCGAAAATACCATGGAACATTTACGTAAAAATGATCAAAAAGCATGTTCATTATGCTAAACTACACATAAGTAATAGCAGTGAAAGAACATTGGACGGACCATACAAAAATCAGAAATGACCAGAAAGCATTTTGCTTGTAGGTTTAACAGAAAAGGTACCATCAATCTGACAAGGAAAAATGGAACTTGGTAGTTCCATGCCGTTAACATCATAAGCACATCCATAGATGAAGCCACATATGACCATTCTTTTGCATTATAGTGACTGAGCAAAACATTTACTCCAGCGCATAAGCCGTATTTGGACCAAGACCGCAACACGATACACACAAGGCATTGTGCAGAAGTATACACAGTCATCTATTGGCTCATGATTTAGTATACAAAGCACATTGCTGGAAACATCACAAAACAATGGCAGTGTAGAATCACACATTAACTGGAAAAACCAAACTAATCACACCTACAGATTACTGCCATTTCTGTGCATTACTGGAGTTTGGGAACACCCACTCAATCCAAGTTTCCACTGAGATCATCTTCGGCCCTGGATAAAACCTTCTAATTCTCTCTGCCCAAATGTCCTTCCAAGAGAAATTGCATCCTTAGATCTCACAGCAAAGTAAAATATCAGCCAAGCCACCATGAAGTAAACCTCGACTATTGATTGGCAAGCTGTTGCAAACATCATCCCAAAATATCGGGCCAATGTCCATCTGGTAAATGACCCACAGAGTATAAACTCCAAACATTTCATAATAACAGCTTGCTTAAACATTGTCGATAACAAATAAAACCCTTCCTTCATAATCTCCCTACCGCTCCTCCTCGAGTCCACGATAGCAACCCAAGAATCCACGGCAAAAAAAAATTCCACAACCATGTCCGACAAAATCCACGCAAACAAAAACCCTGCAGTCTCCTTCTCAAATCCCCTAACCCATTGATTCGTAAGCGAGAAAGGCATCAACTTCAACCTCAGAAAGATCTTGAAAAAGGAATACTGATCATCGACTTCACCAAAGTACCATAGACCAAGAAGCTGTGAAAGAGCGTCCCTCACTGCCCACCTCATCAGAACAAACCCAGAAGCCCTTTTGAGACCCAAAATCGAACCGCCCCATACGGTCCCTATCCACGAACGGCGTCTCCCCAAGAAATGATTCACCACTACGAAAAACACGATGCCAAGAACCCAAGAATACGTAACCAAAAACCCTAACAGTACGTAACCATATGCAGTAGACAACAAACATATAAGCAAAACTAAAGGCCGGAGCTCCAGACCCTTGGTCAAGAAATGCAAATCCAAAACCCTAGAATTCTCCCCTTTACTCAACCCATCATTCTCATTGTTGTCCTGATCTACAGATTGCAACGAACTATTTACAAGTTTCAATGAGAAGCCTGATTTTACAATCTCACAAGGCCTAATTCCGTTATCAGTAACCCTAAAATTTTCATCATGAGAAACCCCAATTCCACTATCAGAAACCCTTATTCCGTTATCAGAAACCCTTATTTCATCACCACTATCAGAAGCCCTAATTCCGTTATCAGAATCCCTAATCTCGTCATCAGAACCCCCAATTCCACTATCCGAGACCCTAAATCCACTGCGAGAAACAAAGTAATTGGAAAACCCTAACCTGGACTCAAAATTACCGAGCATAACGAAAGTCCCATTGGGGGACGACTTGGTGTGGGTCCCGAAGATCGAGCGGCGGTCGGTGTCCTCGTCGCCGGAGAAGAAGTCATCGTCGAGCGTTCCAACGCGGGTGAGGTGGAGGAAGGGGCGGCGGCGGCGGTGGACGGCGGAGGAGGAGGAGGAGTGAGGGTTTGTTGTGACAGAGGAGGTGGGGGTGTCGAGGCGAGAGAGGAGGGGGCGGAGGGAAGGGTCGTTGTCGATGAAAGTGGTGAGCAGGTGGGTCCCGTTTTCGACGTTGGAGCGGAAGGTGAGGAGGAGGAGAGAGAGGAAGAGGAATGTGATGGGGTGGGAGAAGAAGATCGAGGTCGTGTGGTGCAAGATTTCGGTCGTGGTGTGGGAGTTGAGGCCCGACGACGGCGAGGGGGGAGGCGGTGGGGCGTGGTGGTGGTTGTTCATGGCGGTTTTTTTCTTCCCTCTCTGGATTGATATGATCGATTGATGGTGATTTGTTCGCTCTCTGCATGTGAGAGGCCAAAAATCCTGAAGTGGGTCTTCTAGTGTGATTTTCTATTTTGGGGGGATGTAAATCGAACTGGGAGGAAAGTTATTTCTATTTTAATTTTTCCTTTCATTTTCTTTTCCTTGAACATTTTCTAAACAAAACAATTGGCAGGTAGGCACAGCGCACGTCTATAGGTGTTGTGAACCTTGCAGTGCGCCCATCGGCCGTCCGATTTTGTTTTGGACGATTTGGATGCGTTCGGCAATTTTGATTGAATTTTGATTTATTTTTATTAGTAAAAAATCAAAACACATCCGGATCATTCAAAATACGATTAGACGGTCCAGGGGCACACAACAGGGCTATGCACAACACCCCATTTCCGTCTATGTGGCATTCCTTCGTTGGGTTGGGTATTGAAAGATATCAATCCACCTAATTAGGCTTTGTTCTCCAATAGATTTTAGGTACATAAAATCTCACATTTTATAACACTCAAATCTCAACACATAAAATGTAAAAGTGATTTTATGAGAATGAGATTCTCATAAAATCCTCCTAAAATCTATAGGAAAACCACTACACTTTATCAATCGGGAAAACAACTTCATTTTATCACCCCTCCATAAAATGTTCATTTTATGGAATTTTCATAAAATCTACCTAAAATCTATTGGAGAACAAGGCTTTACTATAATCGATGAAATAGTGTCACATCGGCATTTTGTGCACAATGTTGTATTAAATGTTGTGGTTTTAGACTTACCCTTTCTCATATAACCGAGAATTTTAATCTCAACTGTCACTACTTTCATAAATCTGAATATCTAACTTACAAAAGTCAATCTACAGATAAATTAGTAGTAAGTCATATGCAGTGAATTATGTTGCAAAATTAAGTGTGTAGAGGTGTTTAGACTCATGAGGTAGGATGTGATGTCATTACTAAATGGGCAGTGATAGGAGTACAGACTCTTAAGCACAGATTTTGCACATATCTGTTCCGGGATCAACTTGTGGGTCCCACACGAGTAATCCGAACCGTTGATTCATCTCAGAATAATTTTTCAAGGGGTCCCGCGAGAAATCACCTCAATCCGACATATGTAATTGGTTCATCCAAAACTCACCCATTTCATTCAAAATCGGATGTCGAATTGAGATGATTTCTCGCGGGACCCCTTGAAAAATAATTCTGAGATGAATCAACGGTTCGAATTGCTCGTATGGGATCCACAAGTGGATGTACAAAATCTGTGCATAAGGGTTCGTACCCTTAGGTTTTCCGTTACTAAATAGTGTATTCATTGAATTGATTGTTTCCGTTAAGGTAGTTAAGACATTTAATTATCTTTTACCTGTTCAATTGACCCCATTGAAGGCACAACTGAGTAATTGAATATCTTCAATTATACGAAGTTAAACCCGATAATATTTGGGAATTGATATTGGCACTTCCCTTTTCTCTATCTCTAAAGGAAGTGCCATTTTTTCTCTATTTATAAAGTGCAAGGGTAATTTTACCTAATAAAGACCAAAAGGGAAGTGTCAATAGAAAAAAGGAGTGCCAATATCGTTTTCCCTAATCTTTGCATGATTTACTAAAATGTTAATCTTCAGATGAATATCCTCGACTTTGTGTGAAGCTGCAATTACAAGGTGTAGAGGGTAAAAAATGTGTCGGACACGCGGCAAGCAATTTGGAAGATGCATGAAAAAAGTGGAAAAGAAATTCCAACTAATAAAAAAATATTAAACTTGGAGTACTCATGACTGCTTGAGTCTCGAACTGCAGGGTCCTTTAAGTCGCCGGAGTAAAACTAGGCCACATGGCCCATAAAACCCTTGGACCCGCTGGGCCGCAAGAGCAACAAGTCGCTGGACACCATTGAACCACATGGGCCCAATCCGAAAAGCCCATAACCAGATGGACTGAAATCGAATGAGCAAAGATTGAGGTACCCAGAACCAGGGTGCCCACAACCGCAAGTCCAAGAAACCGCTTGGCCCAATACCGGGAGCTCACAACCGGGACACCCATTACCAGCAGTCCAGCCTTCGTGGCCCATAGACCGGGTGGCACACTTTTGGGCTAGCAAGCCCACAACCGGGGGACCCCATACCGCGTGGCCCCATTTGGCTGCTGGATGTTTGGACCCTGAGCCGTATGCCGCTAGCCAATATGACTGGCAAACCCATGCTGCTGTATGGCCCCTTGGCCGCGCAGAGCTTTATTGGTTGACCTCAGGCATGGGGCTTTGAGTCGTGAGCACTCTCGACCACGCAACCTCTTTTGAAGAAGAAATTAAATTACAAAAACCTCTTTAGGAGGTCCAAAATTGTGAGGCCTTGAACAAATCAAACACAAATTAAGTGTGAGAGCAAAAGAGACAGACATGTGGCAGGATTTAGTGCGACATGACTTGAACATAGTTTAACAAGGACTCATAATAGGTTGAGGCGTGGCCCGATTGTGCCATGGCTTGTACTACCCTGGTCTCGGATAAGAGGCCATGACAAGGGGATCAATGAAAGATTAAGTAAAAAGAACATACTTCATAGGGAGAGATGGTCCGAACAATAAAACAAAATTCAACAAAAAAACACCTGCTCTCAATAAGATTACAAAAGGAACTAAACGAACACTTAGACCATCTCCATCAGACTCGGCAAAGCTCCGATCTGGGCAAAATGGCGAGCCAAAGTGCAATTTTCGGTTTCCAGCAGACTCGCCGACACCTCGCCAAGTTTGCCTCAGCGTTACAGTGACTCGCCAGGCCCCGCGAGTCACTGTAGCCCTCGCTGGTCCTCTTCTCCCGTAAAATAGATCGCCGGTCGGATTTCCCACTCTGACGAGTCAGTTCTCGTTTGCTTGGAGTTACTCTGGTGAGTCTATTCGATTTCCCACTCTGATTGAAGTCCTGTTTGCTTCCATTTCGAGTTTCTCCGGCAAGTTTTTTCGAGTTCTTCTCTGATTAGGTGGCGTTGACGGCGGTGGTCTAGCTGGCAGTGAGTCTGCCAGTGAGGGTATGCGGTGGCTGAGTTTTTTGTGTGTGTATAAATGCGTGTATATGTATATATGTGTGTTTGAATTTTTATTTTTTTTTGAGTGAAATGGCTAGCCTGCTGGGTAGAGGTGATATTTCTTGGCTAGCTATATCAATGTATGACACATTTTCTAGGCAATTTGTTGAGGATCCTGCTGAGACTGTTGGAGATGCTCTTACTAATGTTTGTTGAATTATTAAAATAACTCTCACCTCTAAGTGGGATTTTACCATGCAGGTAAAATTACAACGATATCCTTCAACTTTTTTGGTGATTAACCACCGAATAATTCCATAAATTGTCAAATGTGAACCAGAAGTGAGGTTATTGTACTGTATTGGGGCTCACATGGGTACCATTTCGGTTAAATTGGTCCAAATCAATTTCAGATTTGAGATATTTGAAATTTAGGACTCGTTTGTTTATGGGCGACTTGTTCAAAAGTCCTAGGCAAAAAATTTGTAACCCCGTTAATCCACTAAACAAGTTTATAACCTATCCAGTCCTAATGCTGGCATCATTTTTTTTTTTTTTTTTTACCTTACCAAAAAAAAGTTTGTACCCTATGAAAGTGTCAAAAAAGTTTGTGTCCTATGAAAGTGCCTAAAATCCTAAGGTACCCTACAAAAGTGCCTAAAACCCTAGGGTACCCTACGAAAGTGCCTAAAACCCTAGAGTACCCTATGAAACTGCTTAAACCACTAAAACCCTATAATAGGAAAGTGCACCCTAAAACCTAAACCTTGGGATATCCTATGAAAGTGCCTAAAACCCTAGGGTACCCTATGAAAGTGCCTAAATTCTAGGGTACCCTATGAAAGTGCCTAAATTCTAGGGTACCCTATGAAAGTGTCTAAACCACTAAAACCCTATAATAGGAAAGTGCACCCTAAAACCTAAACCTTAAGGAACCCTTTGAAAGTGCCTAAATTCTAAAAAAAAAATAATAATAATTCATGGACTTTAGACCTTGTAAAACTTTAACATGGACTAAATGTCCAATAAGTACCCCACTTCTGGACCCTAGAACAATTAACCATTTGTTTATCTTACTTATCTGCTTATTTACATATAGTAATAAACAACATAACAACTTTCATTTTTTTAGTAGTTTTTTTCCTGGTAAATTAACAATTTATAAAAGCAACAAAACCAGACACAACAGGAGCATCCCACACAACATAACAAGCGAACTCACACCTAGCTACCTAGGGAAGCAAAACAACCAACATTACAACTCTCATTGCCCTTTCTCCCCAACAAAGGAGGAATTAACTGGGAAAGAAATCACAGGAGAAAATGAGAAGAGATGGTACAAGATTAGCTGGAATTTTTGCTTGGTATTTTTTTACTCCAAATATAATTTTTCTTTTTGTCAAACTCCAAATGTAGTTATCTCCGTTGAACAACTGAACAAGTCCTCCAAATTTTAGTACCAAATCCAATCGACAAGCCACTGTGGACATCTACAAGCGCAGTCACCAAAATATTGTCTACGAATTGTAGTTCTACGTTCCCTTAGATCAACCATCATGATCACCAGGAACAAGAAATGAGAAACAACAAGAGGAAGGACTCAAACTATCACCTTATATTCGACAATCTAAATCAAAGCGCCAAGTCTTATTGGAATCGGCAAAGAAAGGGATACAGAAGCACCAGCAGTGGCTTTCTTCTCAATCTACTTTTAGAAAACAGAACTCAGCAATTGTGAGGAGGACAAAGACAAGCCTAGCAAAAATCAGGCTTGTCTGGGTACGTGCACCCAGACCTTTGGATCACAACATTGGCTGCATAACAACCGGCTCTCACGCAATCCTCAATGGGTTTCTCTTGAACCAACTGAGAAAGAAATCCTCCAACAAATGCATCACCTTCAAGATCGAATAAAGCATAATAAGAAAGTAGTTCGTTTGGTTTGGTTTGGTTTGGTTTGGTTTGGTTTGGAGTCTTTGGATTAAAAAAAAAAAAACTTGCTATATAGAAAAGTAATGATAACTTAAGCAGTATGGAAAACATAAAATGATCCTAAACCGAATTCAAGCGTTAGTGCGGGTCATATTGTGTGGATTTCTTAAAAACGAAATATAGTAGTTGTTTAAGCAACAATTAGTGGAGAATTATTTACGGATTTACCGAAACCAAAAAAAAGAAGAAGAAAAAGACAAGCGGAAAGACTAAAGAGCCTAGGACATCAATTCCTGATTAGAGTTCCCAAACAAAAAGCTGTTTAAAGCCTACGGTTTTTTCGTATACAAAAGATATGAGTAGTTTCAAAAATCTTAGCAAATTATGTACGCAAAACTGTCTATTCCATGCTCCATACGACAGGTTCTTTCCAATTATTGGAACAGCGTTGGTGAATTTCGCTGCATCCTGCATGTACTTGCATGGAAGGCATGCTTGTTTCTTTTAGCATTTGACCCTATAAAAGCAACTAGAAAGCATACCTGCTCCATTGGTGTCAATAATTTTCTCTTTAGGTAGCAATATCACAGGGAAATGTTTGACCTTCCCATCATCAGCAACAACTACTGGATCTGCACCCTGAGTAATCACAGTAATTCTCTTGTGTGTTCCAGACGCCTTCGGCCATTGGGAGATTTTCAAAGCGATCCCTTCAACATTCTCAGTCTGCAAATTGAAGACAAGCTAATCAACGAACCTTTTAAAAGCAAGTTGTTACATACGCTGGAGTCCGATGTTTTTCATCCTCAGCAAAAGAGGGTGATCAATAAGAATGAGGGTCCTGTTCGTCCACTTTTGATGAGGGTGAAAAAAAATCATTTCTCCATATGTTGCAAAAACAAACATTACCTCCCAGCCATGAACTCTTGAGAACGTTCTTGCTTCTGTCTCATTTCCAAAAACAAAGTCCATGTATCTACAATGAGAGAAGGCATGACAAGAATCAATATTTGTCATTTCAATTGAACTGCAAAAGTAGAGGGTATTAGACTTACGGTAAAGCTTTCACTTGTGCATCCTTGAAGAACTCACAAATAAATGGAGCAGAAAGGTTCATCATGAAAACCTGAAGATGGAAGGATATTGTTGATGTATCAGGTAGAAGCTATTGGAAATCAACATAACAGTAGGATTGTATATCATTTGCTGTAGACCTTATTGTTTGCAGCAGCATGTTCAGCAACAAGCTGAATAGATTCTGGGGAAACAGTGAGAAAAAACCCGGCAATATAATAGTATTTGGCCTTCTCAACTGTCCAGTACCATCCAGTTAGCATAATAGTATACACAAGCAAAGTTACATTCAACAAGTGGTAGGGAAGACATAATACCCAATGCCCAATTTTCTGGTCTCTTCAAATGTTCGGATTTGTAGCAATTTGCAGCAGACAAGTTAGCAACAAGTGATCTGCATCCATATTAAAAAAATATTTGTTCAAAATAGAAACAGGCTGCATCAGTATCCAATGCACATTTAATGTGCCTATACACATTTAACCACAAATTGAGACTATCACCACAACATGGGCTATCAATAGAACAATCCAAAAACATTAAAGGAGTAAGTTCATTAGGGCAGCCTAGCAAGGGAAATAGGATGCATGGACTTGCAACCCTCAGATATGGGGTGCATATCATGATTGTTCCGACAAACATTCAAGCATGTAGAATACAAAGGTTAAGGACACGATGCTAAAAACAGAACAGTGTGACAGAATCACTTTGTTTCCTGGTGTAAAAAGTAGGAGAAGACTCGCACTAATACTATAGCAGCCCGTAAAAGGAACTTCAGAGCAAGCTAAAAGAAAACGTAAAACTGACCTTTCTGCACCAACTATACAGGCAGCACAGGTACCAGTAGGTGCAGAATCATCCTCACAATAGTGAACCTGGTATTCACCACATCACAGATGATGTTGAACATTTACTTCTCTGGATACAAGACAATAGGCTTGACAAATGTGGACTCATAAACTAGAAAGCCAAAAACTAGACAAAAAATAGGAAGAAATTAAGAAAATGGAAAGGACGATGACAATAATAATGAGGGAGGAGGAGAAACTAAAAGGAACTTACATTCACACCAGCAAGTTTTGAGTGTTTCTTCATCTCCTCCCCAAACTTGTCCTTTCCAATGCAACCAATGTAACTGGTTGCACCAGGAATTTGAAGCATCCACTGCAAATGGAAAATCATTAGGGGGTGCAGTGATATTATATTACTAGATTGTTGTCGCTATTACAATAATTCACACATACCTGAGCAACTCTAATGGAATTTTGAGTAGCACCTGCACATGATAATATATGCTACTGAGTAATGATTACAAAAGACATTGTAGAAGCTACTATTCCAGAACCTCATATGGGCAGAAACCACCTTACCTCCAGCAGTGTACTGCACATTGTATTTGGATGTTATTTCATCATACCTGAGAAAGAACCAGTATACTATTGGTTTAATAATCAGTGTTGAAGCATAATGCAAGCAGGGGACCAATGCAAATGGAGAGACTTGAACCCAGTTGGTTTAATAATTAGTGCGGAAGCATGATGCAAACGGGGGACCAACGCAAATGGAGAGACTTGAACCCAATACCATGTTAAGTAAACAATTGTCTCAACGAATTCATCATCTTTTCTATTTTTTATTTTTTTGGCTTAGTATAGCCAATGTATAAAATCTTAGACATGTGAGTTCTGAAAATAGTTTTGTACATTCAAGCGATACTACAAGGTCTAGGAGCTTCAAAACATTGGTTAAAAGGTCAAATTTAGGACTCTGAGATGATCTTTTTTTAGTCATTTGCCCCTATTGGAAACTTGTGTGGATAAAGGGGTGAATCAAGTTTAGCATGCTACACCATATTATGCGGATGGTGATCAATACCAGGACCGTGAGTTTTGAAAATAATTTTTAAATCCAGGCGATACTACAAGGTCTAGCAGTTTTAAAACATTGGTTTAAAGGTCAAATTTAGGACTATGAGATGATCTTTTCTGCTCCAGCATTTGCTCCTATTGGAAACTTGTGGATAAAGGAGTGAATCACGATTACCATGCCACACAATATTATGTAGATTGTGTTCAATACCAGGACCGTGAGTTTTGAAAATAGTTTTGTACATCCAAGCGATACTACAAGGTCTAGCAGCTTTAAACATTGGTTAAAAGGGCGAATTTAGGACTCTGAGATGATCTTTTTTAGTCCTGCATTTGCTCCTATAGGAAACTTGTGGATAAAACGTGAATCAAGATTACCATGCTACACCATATTATGTGGATTGTGTTCAATACCAGGACCGTCAATGGATTTTGAAGCAACAAAGACATTTCACTACGAAAACATACGAGTTCATGAAATTGCTCCTCTTCACCACTTAACCCATTGCATGCAATTGACGGCATCTTATTTTGTAGCTTTAACACATACAAATCAAAGTGCAGCTTTAACGCATACAAATCAAAATCAATACCCCTTCCTTGGATTCCCAATGAACATGTCAAATTGAAATTTAACATCCATAGGAAAGATAAGAGCCTACAACTTCACATGACCAAATAATCGACAGCTAAGAATTCATGTCAGGTTTATGAAATGGACATTGGCTATAAACCTACCTATTTTATTTGCACAAGTATGGGGAATAAGTTCAGCTTAGGCTAAATCAACAACGTTATTTTACTAAACCTAATCATCAATCCTTGTAGATTCTGTCTACAAGTTACTTACATGGGTAAATGTTTTTCCTCTGCAAGAATTTGATCATTCGACTTGAGGTTATACCTGTTATGCAAAAAGAAGCAGTTTATGTTTGAAGGGAAATCAGCGCTATCACAATGGAGAAAATAAAGAATAGTTACATTTGAAGGGAAAGGGAAATCAGTTATTATCAAAATGCAAGTACTAGAAGCTGATTTACCCATGAAAAAAAAATCCAAGTATAATTACAGTCATTGTCTGGACATACAAGTCACAGCCGGCCGGGAAGAGGAGAAATCAACCACGAAGCTACTAGCTACTAGTTGGAAAGGAAAGGACAAGACCACCTTTCCAATTGCCTTAGAAAAATAAGGAAATAGATCTGGGCAAGCATGACAACGAGATCCGTTTCTTTCTTTCGACTGCCTTTTAGCAAAAATACATAAGATACAAGAGCAATTATACCAAGTATAGGAAAAATGAGTAGGATGCCAAGGAATTTGTTTTTTATCATACTAACTTAACTCTGATTTTTCTATTTTTATTGAATCAAGCCTTAGTAGTGCCACATTTGTAACTAATCAAACTGATTTTTTCGACAAAAATAGCGACTTAAGGATAACCGATAAACTATGAATCCATAAAACAAAAAAAAGACTTTCCTTTATATTAATACAAAATATAGCCATTGTCAAGTTGACGATCTATCCATAATCTTTTTTCGATTTCTTTCGTAATAAGAATATTTTTTCTATCTCTTATAATAAGTAATAATCTGAAATTGTTTTTGTTTCCTCCATTACCTCCATAAATAAGATCATTTTGATTTCTGCTTTTCTTAGTAATATCGTTCCATGTGTTACGGAACTTCACCAAAGATTCTTTGAGTCTCATAGTCGTTTGTCCTCCTATACGGAAATTCGGTTTCTTGCAGATAGATTATCTATCTGACGTTCACATGAAAATAAAAAAGGAAAATATTTGGACGAGGAATAAATAAAAAGTTCCCAAATACCATTTTAAACTACAACAAATGTGAATCTGAAACAAAAACATAGATACCTAGTTTCCAAAGTTGCACAAAAATTGAAAAACATCACATCCCTAGTCACCGCTCCCATTACTTTAAGACTATTATGCCCTAAAAGTACATTATACGTCTTTTAAAACCTTGGTTCAAAGTAAGAGAAATGAATGAAATACGAGAGAAATGCATAAACCTGCATGAATAAAGCCAAAAAGAAAAAAAGAGTGCAGATGGCAAATATACGAGTGCAAAAAACCAAAATAAATGAAAGGACAATATCATAAATATATAAGGCAAAAAATAATAAACACACAAAAAGAGAAGTGTCAAAATTATCTCAAGTAAACTGTAAAATTTGGCGTCGCATAATCTAATACCAGCATATTGAGCTCAAAGGTGTACAGGTGACTGAAAGAATTCTAGTGATTTACAGTTTTCAACACCAATAGATGCAGGGCAACGCTAGGTAAATGAGCATGTGCTCAATTGAACCATTACCAAACCAAACCAAACCGAGCCTTATGTCCCAATCAATCGGGGTAAGCTATATGAATTCTTTTTTTCTATTGAGCTCTGTCAGGGTTACTTGTTCACTTAGGATCAGTACACTCATATCTTTGCACAATACAACATCCAAACTCAATTAACCCATTCGTTTCCAAAAACTAAAAGATACATAGAAGTACGTTATTCATAATTTATGGAATTTTTTTCATGTAACCCCATTTTCCTAATTACAAAAGTACCTTGCAATAGGGTCAAGGCAATCCTTTTGCAAATTTGTTCATTTTACGTACTTCCGAGTCAACTTGATAAACAAACAAGGATTGGGGAAAAAAAACACTTAATCAGGTTTAAATTAAACCTGATAATTTAATATAGAACACGGCTTTTATACACATAGCAATTGCAATGAAGCTACGAAAAAGGTTTTTAACTATCCAGATTCCCTCACAATATCTTACAAGTTAGAATCATTCACAAACCTAAATATTGTTGAAATGGGCGGCTGATAGTGCTGCAAACGAACCGAGTTGCTGCCAATCAGCTTGAGACTTGGTTCATTGAGGGCTCAGCTCGACTCGACTCGTTTAGTGATCGAGCCTAGCTCAAGCTTGAGTTTTAGGCTTGTACGACCCGAGCTCAACACTGTAAAGCTCGGCTCATTTACAGATGCTCATTTAGTCAATAAACCCGGCTCGGCGAGCTAAGGGCTCGGCTCATATACAAACTAGCCAAGCTCGGCTTCAATTTTACAAAGGAGCCATGCTCAGCTTGACTCTGTTTGCACCCCCAGAGGCTGAAAAACACTGTTCTGCAGTCCATGTGCAACCTAGATTTGGACAGTATAGTGGACCGAATAACATGGTCCATGCATTCTGAATCAGCTGTGGACCAGAGAAGACATGCTGTTGGGCTGGGCCGAATAGTCAGGCTTGACTGAACGATCAACCCAGACCATCCTACTTCGGGTCGCCCGAACTGTCTTTAATATTCATTCCATACAAGCCTGAACCAATCTAGTTGGCTGTGCTGGACCCAGACCTGGCCGGAAGGCCACTCGTGACGTGCCATTAACTCTCTTACCAATGCGTCATATCTGAGAGCAAGCCAAGAGGTTTTATAAAAGGTAGGATAAACCCTAGGAGGTACACACAACTCACCTCCCTAATCCTCTCCGTACTTTCCCTACTTAGGCAACCTCTCATTTAACCGGTGGAGTGCCTCCCTGGTCGTTTTCGGATGGATTACGGTGGGTCCAAGGCCGGCCTTAGGTATAAGCCCACCAACCAACCGTTTTGGGCCCCAGAATACAAAAAATATTAAATATTATATATGTTGTATATTTAGCAAGAAAGTTACAGAAGTTCAGCGGTAAGGTTCTTGTGTTTAAACCGTGAGGTCATGTGTTCGACTCCCCAAGATTTTATTTTTACGCCAATATACTTTAAACATGTACCAAAATATTAATGAACTGGTGGCTATGAGATTGGATCTCATGACCTCAGGGTCTCAAAAGCAACTATATATTGTTTGCCATTGGACCACCAAGCACTCTTTATTTGTATATCCAACAACTAATTTATATACCAAATAGTTAGAGGCCCCATTTTTACAACTCGCTTAAGGCCCTGAAAATCTCAGGACAAGCCCTGGGCGGGTGTTGCTTGTGCAGGACAGTTGAGAAGAGTCGGGCGAGTCTTCATTTTGTTTAGGAGGTCCAATCAAGTGAGGAGCTAGGACGACAGTCACCAGAGACCGCAGAGAAGCCGGGTCCTTAATTTGCTTAGTTTGAACCTGATACGATGCCAAGTAGTAGCCTTGCCGGGATATCTCAATAAAAAATTAAGGAGTTGGTTTGTTGTTACTTGTTAGCTTTTGTCACCTCAAGGTTAGTTAGGTAGCGGCTACAGTGGGAATTGGGAGTTAATAGCTTTTGGGGGGGGAAATTAGTTGGAAAGAGGCGTATAAAATAAGGAGACGGTAGAAAAGGAATCATGGATTGAAAATGTTCTAGTTCAGGCAATTGGACGAGAGTTCCCTTTGCATTAGCTTGTTAATCCATTGTAATTCCATTCATTCGATAAATTTCCACCATTTTTGTGTTGTTTCTCTCAATTTCTATCACCCATCTTATAAGTGGTATCAGAGCTAGCCACCACATTGCAATTCAACCCACGAAGGGGGCGATTTATGGGCTAGATTAAAATACCTAAAAGTATTGAATACTGATAGGTGAATCGAGCCACCAAAAAGAGAAAAAGGCTACCATCAAGCTGCAGTGGACATTGCTTGCTGAGCGTGGTGGTATGTTACAATCCTAATGTCCCACAACGCCTCAGTATGGGCTTGGCCTTATGTATATAAGCTCTTGGGCACCCTCTCATTGTAAGTGGTTTTCAAGGGTGAGTTCTACCCCTGAGTTTGCATCATCGACATCAAAGCCACCTTTCCTTGAATTCACCTCAAGAACAGTGGAATTCATATCAAGAAGATGTCCTAAAAATTAGGGCATTATTCTCCAAGTTACTTGAAGGCACCACAAAACTCATTAAGAGCAATGAAGAATTCAGGGCAAATCTTGAATACAATTGTCAATTAGTGAAAGGGGCCTTGAAGAACCAGAGATTAAGAATGAAGATATTGTAGAAGATTTTCATATGGGGTTTGAGAAGGCTACGATGGTAGAGCCCAATGAATCGGTGGGAGATAAGGACAGCTTAGAGACGGGTTAGTGGTTGGAGAAGCCCCAAAATTGTTTGAATAACGCAGCGCAATTCACGAAAGATTAGTTAGCTTACTAATCCAAACGAGATAGGCACTCGAATCCATGAGTATTCTTGAATCCATAAGAAGAGAGATAAAACTCAGAGTTGTTTATTGAATAATAGTTTAATAATGCCATAAGCTTGCACCCTTATTTACAATACTAGTAGGACTACTAATAAAAAGGAAATTAATTAGAGTGGAGATCAAGCAAATCATTACTTGAAAACCAGGACTATAAGAAAAGGAAATAAAATCAAATCTTACTCAAACTAAATTAGGAACGTGCAAAACAGGCAGCACAAATAAGATCTCCTACTACCAATCGTTAATAAAATTGTTACCAAACTAATATTTCCATAAGTGATAGTCTTAATATCTTGTCCTACATCAGTCTCCTTTTCTTCAAAAGAACTCGACCTCGAGTTCTCGTTAGAAATCTGTAATCTTCCATGCAAAATAAATAGATACTTGGAATACTTCAACCCCTTTATTTCCTTCCAAAAATCACAGAAAACAATATTTGCAATGATATCTTCTTTGCATGCTTCAATTGACTGACAAGATCCACTAGATGAAGATTGAGAATCCAATCATATTGTTGCACTCCAAGAAACTTGACAACGTCAACTTGACATTGTGGCTTCTCTTGATCTTGTTTCATCTTAGCATTGGTTGATACATCAATAATAGGCTCATATAGACGGGTTGGCTTGACCATAGAGTCATCATATAAGGTGGAAACATCGATCTCTTTCATTGGAAAATCATTTGGGTCCTTAACAACTTAATCACCAACATCAATTTTCTTCTTAGCAACTTGAATTACCTTCTCTTTAAAAGCTTCTTCAACAACTTTGTGCTCTAATTCCTCACTATCAGAACGGTGATGAAGGCGTCTCCTAACTACTAATTGATTACTGGGTTAGCGTTGGGAAAATCCCACCGTGCGTTCCCGATTTCTGGTTAAGAAGCTGGCGTTGGGAAAATCCCCCCGTGCGATTTTCTTCAACCCTTTCTAGTCCTTGGTTGAGATTAAGAGTCAACCGCTGCAGCTTCATGAATTTCCGCCTGCAATTCGCAAATTTTGGTTAACTGCGCTTGTTGTTCTTCCACCATCTTCCTCAGATCAGCAGCCCCATGTACATCATCATTGGTTGTGTCATCTACTTTGTTTGGTGCCATCGAGCCGAAAAAGTTCTTGCTCTGATACCACTTGACGCAGCGGAATTCACGAGAGATTAATCCAAACGAGATAGGCACTCGAATCCATGAGTATTCTTGAATCCACAAGAAGAGAGATAAAATTCAAAGTTGTTTATTGAATAATAGTTTAATAATGCCATAGGCTTACACCCTTATTTATAATACTAGTAGGACTACTAATAAAAAGGAAATTAATTAGAGTGGAGACCAAGCAATCATTACTTGAAAACCAGGACTATAAGAAAAGCAAATAAAATCAAATCTTACCAAAACTTAATTAGGAACGTGCAAAACAGGAAGCACAAATAAGATCTCCTTATACTAATCGTAAATAAAAATTGTTACCAAAATAATATTTTCATAAGTGATAGTCCTTAATATCTTGTCCTACATCACTGAAACTCTTTGTTATGGGGATGGGAGTTCATGATTTATGGGTTCACCAAGGCAACTGCAAGAGGGCGTCAAATGCAATTTGTACAGGTTTGATTGATTTCTTAGGAGAAGAAAAAGTCTCCTCTTCAATTTTTTGGCTTCTACTACACAACATGGGATCCTGGGGGGTATTATTTGCATATTGCCCTAAATGAAGCTTCAAGTTTTTCTGAAATTGTTCTGGAAATAAAACTCTGCGTCTCTGGCTTCAGCAATTCTTGTTTCTTCTCAATTCGTTTCTTTTTGCACCACAATCAATTCAAAGCCTATGAAAGGGTTTCATTTTTGGAATCTTGCTGTAAAAGTAAGCCGTTGTTACATAGTAGTTTATCCTATCCACCAGTCAAAGAAGCAACTGATCGAGTCTCACCGGCAGGTGAAGTGCTTAATTAGCGAATCAAAAGCGAGGTGTTAGCAGCAAAGGCAAATCCGGTTCTAGGACCACATTATACACCATCAGAGCCAGCTTCTTCTTCGGCACAGTACTGGAAGAATACCCTTTTTATTCCCTCACCAATTCATTTCTCATGCAAGAAAGCAATACAAGAAATTTAATACGTTTGTTGCCTTTTCACTGATATCCTTATCAGGTTCTTCTCATTTGAGTTTAGTTTTAGACAACTGGGTTTTTTTCCAAGGTTTGGTTGGCCAGAATAGTGATATTATGAAAGATGGGTTCAAACCTGACATGTAAGTTGAACAGGGCTTGGTTTACATGTTTGATGAATTGAGATTTTTGGATTGCGCATTCAAACTGTTTGATAAAACTACTGAACTATGTTGGGTGACTCGAATCGTGACTGCCTTGCCTCAATTCGATAGTTACATTTGAAGAGATTGTGTTCGATAAAATGCCACTAAAGAATACCGCTGTATCGAATGGCATTTTTGGGCTATATGCACTGTACAGGTAATTGAGGGAAACATTGTATTTATATCACCTTAGTCTAATGGGGGAAGTTGTAGGCAACTGGATGCCTTGTGGGTTTCACAAAGTTTATGGCATTAAAGTCTTAAAATGGGAATTGGCAAGTCCAGGTTGGATAATGATGCAATGTGGCTTCTTGACAACCCATTGGATTTTTTTTTCCCTTTTCCTTCTCCAAATTGCTGCTGCCTTGATTGATTCTAACTGGTATTCTTGCTTTATTTTTGCCTTGAGGACAAGGTTTATTTAACGGGGGTGGAATGATACGATGCCAAGTAGTAGCCTTGCCGGGAGATCTCAACAGAGAATAACGAAGTTGGTTAGTTGTTAGCTTTTTTCACCTCAAGGTTAGTTAGGTCGCAGTTACAGAGGGAATTGGGAGTTAATAGCTTTTGGGGGGGAAATTAGTTGGGAAGAGAAGTATAAATAAAAGGAGAAGGTAGAAGAGGAATCATGGATTAAAAATGTTCTAGTTTAGGCAATTGGACGAGAGTTCCCTTTGCATTAGCTTGTTACTCCATTGTAGTCCCATTCATTCAATAAAATTCCACCACTTCTGTGTCATTTCTCTCAATTTCTATCACCCATCTTATCAGAAGAACCGTTTGGTTTTAGTCAAACTTGCGGGCGAAAAATTCGAATGATCCAAGAGCGAAAACTTTATACCTAGTCTAGCAATTTCATCCAGAGAAATTTCGACAAACAAATTATGCGCGTACCAACTGGAGAATTAAAACTGAAATATATGACGGAGAACATAGATGAGAGATCGAGATCTGAGGTACAAAACAAGCTGAGAAATTAACGCACGCTGAGGAGATGAGAGAGTACTTGTTCAAGAAGTCGTGGTCTACGACCGCAGAGATGTCCAAGAGTGGATTCCCCATTCCCAGTAGAATTCCTTCGTGCTCCATTGATGTTTCGAGGTTGAAATCAAATGCAACCGACGCAGCTGCGTATTGAATTTGATTCTGTCTATCCGGTGAACGTGTAGTGAGTACTGAGTACGTAAATCAATAAATATGATCACACTGAATTTGCAAAGCGCGTTTACGGAACTGTCGTTTTATGTCTCTGTCCTACCAACCCTCAATTTGGAAAAGCGCGATCGTGTCCCATTGTCTGGGAATAGGATGTGCTTATTTTCTAGTACTAAAAAAGGAGAGGGGTGTAAATCAAAATGCACCCCATGCCTTCGGGGACCCGCTTCTGGGTCCTACACGAGTGATCCGAACCGTTCATTATTCTTAAAAAAAAATTCCGATGGGGCCCACCAAAAATCAGCTCAATCGGACGGTTAGAAGCGCTTGAACTAAAATCTCACCGTTTCAAATTAAAAGTTTTAATTTGAAACGGTGAGATTTTGGTTCAAGCACTTCTAACCGTCCGATTGAGTTGATTTTTGGTGGGCCCCCTCGGAAAAATGTTTTAAGAATAATGAACGGTTCGGATCACTCGTGTGGGACCCAAAAGCGGGTCCCCGAAGACATGGGGTGCATTTTCGGTGCAAAAAGGGGTGTACCCCTAGCAGCGTTCAATTCTAATTCTATTCGCAACCCACAAATTTTTAAATAGTACATCGTATTGCTAAATACAACTCAGGGATGTTCCACTAAAAAAAATTCAGTTTAGTTTTAACCAAAAAACTACTTCATTCCGTTAACAAAAATGGAGAGTTAATTGGACATCATATACAAAAAAAAATTCATTATGATTTCATCCTACGAGATTTGGATACTTATGATTCCATCCTGAAATTCAAATAAAACACACAAATCTTTTTTCTCTCATAATTTTCCTAACATTTATCTCTCCTAATTTCTTAACATTTCTCTCTCCTAGTCTTTCCTAATTTATCTTAATCTCAATCTCTCTCTCTCTCTCTTGAAAAATCTCTCTTTCCTAATCTTATAATTTTCTCCCCTAATCTTCTCACACCTAAAATTTAAAAAAAAAAAAAAGTGAATGGAAAATTCCTTATGACAACAAACAAAGAAAACATGATAAATTAATTGATTTTCATAGACTATGCAAAAATAAGATAACCTAATGATAATAATAATTCCGAAAAATCAAGCAGCCAACATCCCATTTTAAAACAACCCATTATCCCATTTACGTAGAAAGATATCATGGCAAAATGGTGAGTTTTCACAAGGAACATGGTTTATTGATTAACTATATTTGCTGCAACCTAATGTTCATGCATGAAATATAGATTAATTGTTAATCATGTTGCTTCTATCATCACATTGCTTGATTATTGATTAACGGTGATCATACAGGGAATATGGTTTCATATTTAATCATGTTTACTATATGAACTAATACAAATTCGGGAATTAATAAACCATGATCATTGTATGAAATAACTATATTTTAAAGTACATGTGAACATGGTTAGTGATTTACCATTTTTACTGTATTAAAAAAGAATATCAGTCTTGAATGGGAAAAATAACCAACTTCTGTGTGAAAAATCATGAATCATGTTCCAAAACATGATTGTTTTTCAACCAAAAAAAAAAAAAGAGACAGCCATAATCTACCAAGAATTGGGGGAAAAAAAAACATCACCATCATCTACAAGATCCAACAACATTGAGTAAAAAAAAAACACTATTAATAGGAAGAAAAAAAAAACCCTCAGTGAATCAGGAAATAAACACTATATTGAATCGGGGGAAAAAAAAAACCCTACCATTAACAAGATCTTGAACCCCACTATTTGAATCGGGAAAAAAAAACCCCACCATCACCGATCTGTACTTTAGAAACAAATCTTGGATGACGGCGTACGGTGGTGGCTATGGTGGACTACGGTTAGGTGTGATTTGTTTTCACAAAAAGGAACTCAAAAAATGGTGATGTAGAATGCCTTTTCGAAACTTACGCACGAAGTTGCTTGATGAATTGATTGAATCCAACTTTTTGATACCCATGAATTGGCTGAAGAATTGATTGATTTCAGTTGATAGATCGAAATGAGATTGGGTTATTAATTAATTTGCTTAGGATTATAGAGTTTGAAATTCAAAATCACCTTAGGTTAAGGAAATGAAACAACTATTATTAAAAAATCAAACAAGTATGAAAATAAACCCTTAATGTGATTGCATCCTATAATTGACGTGAAAAACAAGATGGGAAACAAGATGATTTGGCCGATTTTTTTGGTATAGTAGTTACTAATAGAATTTGTTATCAGAATAGAATATATACTCCTAAAATAATTAATAAGGGCATAATAGTCCGGTAATTCATTTACAAGATGGAATCAAGTAATCAAAATGTCTAAGATGAAATCATGATGATAATATTGGTACCTAATTTTTTTTTTTTTGAGGACTGTATATTTTGATTATTATTATTTTTTTTTTGGTATATTTCAACAAAAAAACTCTTCGCAGGACCGCTTATTAATTCATACAGTGATACAACCATCGATTCCTCCGCAACCCTTTCAAGTTTCAACTTTCAACTGTCTTTCGATTTTTTAATTTATACGAAGTAACATTTCCCCCTGCCCTGATCAACTGTTGCACGGACTGTTTGATCCTCCTCTCTGGAAAAGCTTTGAAAATGGATTCAACGCTGGGGAGGATTTCATCGTCGATGTCCACCTTGTCGCAACCCATGTTTCATCTTCAAAGGCCGTTTTTTGGTTTCAAAGGGAGACAACAACAAACCACTAACCCAATCCATGCCCTTTCCAACAACGGCGACGTTTCCCGTTCCTTCCCTCACGCGGTCAGTGTTCCTAAGTGGATTTCTGTTCTCATGTATGTACTTTGTAAAAAACAACGTTTGTTCACTTGTTTTCTGAGTTTTCTCCTAGTCCTACCCAATTGGGACGACAACCAATCTTCCCGAAATTCCATTTTTATTTATTGTTGGACTCATTTTTATTTGGTTATTTTTGGGTAACTATTTTTTTGTTTTTGTGTGTTTGGTTATCTTCGGATCATGTTATTGTGGTTTCTGATTACTGTGTAACGGGATTCCAAACTAGAACATTCATTGCCAATAGATTGACTGACCACAACTTTTTGTTTTTTGCTTTGGTTGTAAGCTACAACTTACAAGTTAGCTGTGTTAAAAAGCTTGATTTCAACTCTGTTGTGTGGCTATTTTTGGACTATGTAGGTTTCCGAATATCGTTTTCTTGTCAGTTGCTTGATCATAGTATTGGTTTCATTTTTTTTAGTTACTAGTGAGTTTTGCTAAAAGGCTAAAAGCGTTGTAACTAGGACATAGGTTGACTCTGATTGTGGGGTTTTTTTGACTGGGATTTTCATTTACAAGTGAGTTCTATTTAGAAAGTTTGGTTTCAAACCTGTCGCAAGTAGAGCGAAAAGCATTAGAACTACGACATTGACATGCTCCTCTTTATTTATTTGGAATTGTATTTTTGCAGTTGTGTTGTCAAATAAGACTTGGGAAAGTGCCTTAAGAGACAATGTTCCTTAAGAAGCTGCAGATCAGCATTATTAAAAGAAGGATTTTGTTATATATCTTGCGACTCGCAAAGTTGCGACATGTAGAACGTGAACCATGGATATAATCAAATGGTGAATGTTGAGTCCACAAATTTTCGAAAATGCAGATCATATTACCTGAAAGAGCGATTCAGTTATTTATAGTTTGGTATAAATAGCCCATAATAATTTGAGAGCTAAAACGTTGTATTTTATGAAAATGCAGATGACAGTTACTAGAAGAGAGATTCTGCTATGTTTGTTTTTGTATAATATTAACCGAAATTATATTTGAGCGCTAAAAATTTTGAGCATCATTTTCTCTACCACCATTACTCTCCACTACGGCTTCCACCATTGTCACCATGGCTACCACCACAACTCCATGGGCGACATCTCCTCCGCTGATACTGTGACAACCAACCCTAACTACCCACCACCACCACACAACTGCTGTTTTTCGACCACAAGAACCATCTCCATCTCTTCACCACATTCCACCACTATAACCACCACACCCACTCCTTCGCTACAACCACCGCCACCACTCACTTGCGTCACCACCTTCTCTCCACTTGAGTACTACTATTACCACCCATCCACTACCAGCACCTCTCCACCACCATACTACCACCAGCCACCCAATGTTCTAAAAGTTGGCTGACTAGTCCCCGCCTAGGTGCTAGGCGGTGGTCCAACGTGTAGATTAAGAAGCCACCTAGTCCCCGCCTAGGGCCCTATGCGGTTGAGTAATCGATGCCTAGGCCGTAGCGCCCCTTCTCCGCCCAACTAGTGCCTAGCAACTTTTAAAACATTGCCCTTAGGGGTCACGTCAGCTGAAAGGTTGTCGTGCGTGTCAGGCATGACGGTACTTGGTGGACAAACCAGGAGAACTATAAAAGGTACAACGATTAACCGTAAAAGGGTACGCGGCTCTTCACTCTATGAATACTCTTTACTTTCTCCTCCACAATCCTCCTCTCACTTAACCGTCGGTGTGCCTTCCCGGTCGAACTCCGACCGGCACTAATGAGGGTCTTCCTAGTGCAGGCTAAGCGAAGATCTCAGGCGATCCCAATTCCTGACTAGGTCCTAAAAACTAAAAAGGTTCACCCTGAGATCAGCAACCTTATAGTATCTAGTTTTAGTAGGATTCTAATTTGTTTCTGTTAGGATGTTAGTTCTATAAATAAGAGGTTCTTTGACGTATTATGGAGAGTTTGATTAATGAGAATTTGTGTTTAAGGCTGTGACCTTGTGTGTGAGGGTTGTGGCCCAATCCTTCTTCCTTCTCTCTTCCCTTTCTCTTCTCACTCCTCTCGTTCTACATCAAAGGTTCAATATGCTTCTTTCTAGAAGATTTTCTGTAAGTGTTGATAATGAAACGTACAAACAAGGAAGAAATCAGCTTGGTAGACATTGTTGGGCCCATTTCCTAACATCTTAAGCTTGTGGGACTACTGGTAACTTAACATGGTATCAGATTTCAGGTAGCAATAGGTCTTAGGTCAAGTCTCTTTGTTTACATTTGTTCTATATTTGCATTCTGCCTCTCCCCTTCGTATTCTATTCTGTTATGCTCTCTTTCTGAAAATTTGCATTTCCACATGCAAGACGGAGTTGCACGTGAGGGAGGGTGTTAGCTTGATACACATTGTTGGGTTCGTTTCCTAGCGGCTGAATCTTGTGTGACTAGTAACTTAATAGTAGTGTCCCTGGCTACAACTATAAACTACTCCTATGATTACAACTCTGAGGCTAGGCTGAATTACAGGTCCACCTTGTTAGGGGAATGAACAAGTGTTTTGGCAGAGTTGAGATTATCTTGTTTTTGCTGCGACTTCTTACTTATGGACAAAGAGGTGGTTGACTTGTAAATGCCTTTTCTGGATGCCACATGTTCTGGGCATTCTTCCTGCTGAATCTGAATTTGTATATTAGTCATATGGGCTCTTCCACAATCTCCCCATGTTCGCCTCTTCGTTGAAGTCTTCACTTGGGTGCTTAAGAGCTTATTTGTCCACCTTGGAGCATCAAGAATCTTACGGAAGAAACTGTCATTCTTGGTCATCCGAGTTCTTTCTAGAGCTTGACACTTGTTATCTGCCTTGTAAGACTTGAATCTCGACCATTTTCCTCTTAGCCTTTAGTATATTCTTATTATCCGGACAAGTCCTTGAGGTGGTTAGATCGGTCAACAGTTAATAAACTGCCTTTCATTTGAGACGAAGTCTTGATTACATGCTTTGTATCATGCAAGGCTTTACAACCTAATTTCATTTTCCAGGTTCTTATAGGAGCTTTTTTATTTGTGTAAAGTGTAAACAGTAGGACCTTGTGAATTACAAGGGAGAACTGAAGCTTTCTTGTTTTGTTTGATTGGATGCATAAGGTTTTCTACGGTTGATTATTTGTATTTCTTGAAAGGCTGTTGTTGTCTAGCCATCTTTTCTTAACCTCCTAAAACAATTGGTTACTTGTTGCTTTTCCATGGGAAAGAAATGTTACAGATGTCTTAATAGATAATATTCTGGTTTTGCAGACTTCGTGTAATGCAGTTGAAGATGCTCACAGACGACGAAGCAGTCTTGAATCACTGTTTTGTTATGATAAGGCTATACCAGAGGAGATAATTGAGACGCCAGTAGGTTTATCTTTGGCAGAGAAAATAATTGGAGATAACCCCAGCTGCCCTGATTGCCAAGCCAAAGGGGCTGTCCTTTGCCGCACTTGCTCTGGTTCTGGCTTATATGTCGACTCTATATTAGAAAGCCAGGGCATCATTGTCAAAGTCCGATGCTTAGGTAAGCTTATTTTTGTTGTTTCGGTGAATTTTTGCTAAGTATAGCCAGATTCATTTTGGCATCAATGATTCCATTCTGTATCTCAAAGTTTTTACTCTAAGGAGTAGGTTCATTGGATTTTCAGTTGCATTTTATTGCGTTTGAAACAATATGGTATTGAGGTTTGGTGTACTTGATACCTTGCAGTCATCTTTACATTTGATGAGCATAACAAATGTAACTTGTTCAGTATTTGTACTTGGAAAAGGAAACTGATGTTGATTTTCCACCTTGAAATTAAGGTAGCCTTTGGCCAAAAAATTTTTGGGCTTTTTGTCCAAGTTTTTTTTTGGTTGTTTTCTCTTAATTTTTGCTAGATTCGGGTCAATTTTTGGGGATTAATCGTTCTTATTTTTCAACTTTGGTCTTTATTTGACTCTATATGAATTTTTTCCAACTTTGACTCTATGAACTTTTTTCAACGGTAGCCTGAGTTTTTATTGAAGTGTACCTGGCTGACATATTTTGTTGCATAACCACGAAATCTCTTAAGTTAGAACTTATTAACTTACCTGCTTGAAAAGAGAAAAAAGTGAATAAGTGGAGTGTGATTTCAAACTTACAATTTTGGATTTTGTAGTCGATGGAATTGAGTGGATAAGGCCTAAGGGTTCTTGGCTTTCAGCATTTTATGCATTACTTTGCATTTTCTTTGTACATGGGTGGCATCCCCTTTTATACTTCGTCTTATTTGTTCTTGCTTGTCACCAAAAGCCTCAGTACGCAGAGTTCTTTGCCTTCCAAGTGAGGATAAAAAAGTTATTACACATTACTTGGAGGTATTGGAGAGTGACGTTATGCAATGCTAATTGCCTAATCTGACACTTATCTTTTATTAAGTTTATAACTGCTGTAATGAGAAAGGAAACTGTCCATTGGTAACATCCACTGGCACAATGGTGGGCATAAGCTACAATTTTTACCATCCTTTTCCTTTGCACTTAAATTTCCACCTATGTTCGGGGGCCTTTCCGAAGCAAGGAGGCGATTAGTATTATTGTTAGGAGGGACTAATCATGTGCTACACTGAAGAGACCTATTGGTTTGGCAGTTATCTCAGTTGGAATGCCTGTATGAAGCACTTTACTCAAGCTCTTATCAAGAATATTGAACAAGCAACCTACTCGGATACAAGGTGGCCTAAACCCAGCCAAAAACTTTTTTCTGAACCACTAACGATGTTTAAGTCCGTGTCGTAGAATATTTGTCCCTTCATATGGTTCTAAGTTTTCACCATAAGCAAGGCAACTAAAATGTTTTCCCCTTCATAAAAACCCGACCCAAACCGTTTTTTCCTCAATTTTTTTTGATAAAGTACCTTAACATTGTAGAAAAGGACAAATATCACTTAATATCAAAACTGACCAAAATACCCTTATTACTATTACATATGCAAATGTTCAAATATCCCTTATACAAAAGGACCAAAGTACCTCTGCAACACTTAAGACTGTAAAATGACAAAATACCCCTAAAATCCTTTGGAAAAATCCAAAGCAATAATTTTATACATAATTGCATATAAGGAATAAAATTATTACTAAGTGCAAGAATAATCATTTCATTACTCCAAGTTAATTGTTTTCAAAAGTTAAAAACGTTCATGAGTGTATTCTGAAAAGTGGATTGCCGAAGAAAATTCCCTCGTAGCCCAAAAAGGAACATATTGAGCTCTCCATTAAATGTAAACAGAGAATGGAAATAATTCCATACATATCTGCTTTTCTTAAAAATGAAACACCATTCTATAAATAGAGAAAAGAGGCGAAGTAGACTAGAAAACCTTAAAAAATTGGCAATAAAGTAGAAAACAATAAAAATTACAAAAAGGTCCAAAATTTTGGTCTAGTTGTGATGAGATTGTTACAAGATTTTTGAACAATCGAAAAAAATAGAGTCCCGAAAGGTAAGAATTATTAATAGTACATACAGGCTACCAATACGTGCACTTCGTTATTGTCTTTGGTGCAGGTATGAGATGGTTCAGATACGAAATGTTTTTATTATACACGTGACATTATCAAATCTATATAAAAATTTGAGAGGAGAGAGACTCCAACGCACAGATAAGAGAGAAGCCAACCTACATAAGTCTTAGTACCTTAAAACATCTGCGACTTTATGCATGTTTCATCCACCGGATGTTTTTGTAAATCTGCATTTTGTGTAACTGCTTTACTACTTGGAACGACTGCATATTACACAAGTCTATGTGCTGTTTGTCTTGGTAAATCAATGGTGTTGTAGCTTTATGCTTTCAGTAACTTTCAATGAATTTTATGGCTTTAGTATTGTTCAGCTCTGTTTTTTGGGGGCCATATGCAAATCTCGGTGTTTCTTAATTTCTTTTACATATGTAAATGCATTGAGAATAAGTTAAAAACTAAGTGTGTATCCCTGTCTCCATATCTCGTTTTGGATACAATATTTTAGTGTCTTCTACTTGTAGACTTGATGTGCCCCTTAGATCTACAGTCTACACGCGTAACTGATACCCATAGCCGAGTCCATGTAACATAGGCCACTATTGTTAATCTTGGAAGTGAGAGGAGCACATAGTTAGTAAGTATGATTTCAGAATATTATAGCATGTTATTATTCATGAACTAGTGAGGAAATATGCTTGTAAAAAAGTATTGAAGAACTTGAAACGTTTGGGGATTTTGAAATGATTGGTATAATCTTGATTTCTGTTAAGCTATGAAGCACGGATACTCTATTTTGGTCTCCGGATCAGGTATTGTACGGGTATCCGATACGGTCTCCGGATCAGGTATTGTACGGGTATCCGATACGTGTATCGGATACGGATAGGCTCCGGATACGTATCCGATACGTTTTTTTTTTTAAAGTATCCAGAATTTAAATTTATTTTTTGGTATTCGGATAGTTTTGGATAGGCTCGGATACGTTTTGGATACATCCGGATACATTTAGGATACACTAGGATGTGTTTCGGATACGCCCGGGGGTAAATATGTTATTACTTCAAATATATGGGGTAAAATTGCAATTAGATTTGGTGCCGTGTTGTTTTGTACCTATAATAAGCTAAATTACACCGGAAGCCCCCCAATTTAAGTTCCTATCATTTTATATGCTCTAGTATTTGTTATTATATCAATTTAAGACCCCAGCTTTTGTATATTTTATTTTCTATATCTAATGAAGCATGGTCAAACTATAATATCTACATATCTATAATTTATTTTTATTTACTTTTATATAACGTATATTTCATTTTTTGGGAATTAAAAATTATATATGTAAAATATATTTTTTATTTACTTTTATATTCAACATATCCCCCAACGTATCGTATCCTACTTTTTGGAAAAATCACGTATCTGTGTATCCGTATCGTATCATATCTGTATCGCGTATCCGTGCTTCATAGCTGTTAAGTTGTATATTTTACTTTGCACCTATTGTCTGCTACTCGATAGTGAACTCCACGATCAGGCCGTTTTGTATCATATTATTCCATCTGGAAGATGTTTTTCTCGATTTTGCTGGACATAATTTTGTAGTGAATAGTTCCGAATACAAATTAAAATTTTTGGATGGGACTTTGTAACTCACTTGTTATTGTTATCATGTAGGTTGTGGTGGAACTGGTAATATTTTGTGTTTAGAATGCGGTGGTCGAGGTCATGTTGATCTTGAATGATTTCCAAGGTTTGATTTCCTTGCTCTTCTATGAACATTGGTATCATTCAGTTAGGAAAATGCTCTGAAATTTTGTGTATCAACTACATCCTGCATGTTAATTTTTCATCATGGGTGATTTTATGTTGCAGTTTTTCATAACATCGTGAGACATATACATGCCAAAGCCTTTTCTCTCTTTGATTTCATCATCCTATCCTTGATTGCATGTGAGTTGATATTAATATACTTGTCATTGATGCATATTAAACTAAGGATGATTTGTAGTGTATAATTATGGTTGGTGGATCCTTGCTAGTGTCCCAATCTGCGTGCATTTCTATTAGTGCCTCTCTCTGCCTATTGAAATAGAGAGGATTTTGGTTCACCATATAACATTAAATCCTTTCTTCATCTTTGGCTGTCTTTATGCACTTATCCCCAATTTCAACCAATGGGTCCTGTTACAAATGAGAATGTAGAAGAACGAAAACGTTTGGCTGCATAGTAGCTAGGTAGTTTTGATCAGGTCCAACGAGCCTCTCAAACTAGTACATCTGATCCTAAATACTGTATTTTTTAATCAAAGTCTGTTTTGTTTACACGCGGACATCTGATCCAAAGCTGATACAGAATTTGTGTCATAGAAGGTAGTCTTTCCCCACTTGAACTTCCGTAAGACCAAAGCCCCATTAGTTTGGGTGGCGGGAATGGTGACCGTGCCAGTGTGCGTCAACACACAGTGCACTGCGCGTCCGCTTTGCTTGCCTAATCTCCATTGGTGCCACGTGGCGGACCCAGGTTGGAGTTGTACTGGCGCTCTAGAGAATCTGGGGGTTTGGTGACCTTAGGACGAGGTTCAACCCGAGCCCCGTCGCGGGCTGACGGGCCATGAGCCGGATTACCCGCCTAGTCAAAAAGTTATTGGGACACGCATTATAATCCACCATTCCCCACTAGCAGCTTTTTATTAGTGCTACTTGAGGGTTAAGACAATAGAGAGGTTTCAAATGAAATTTTAGCGGTTTGAGAGTACAAAATCAGCATCTTTAGCCATACGAGTTTATAACATAAAAAAAGAAAAAAGAAAAAGGAAAAAAAGGACTGTAAGCTGTTATAGCAGACAATAAAACTCTTATATTTACTTATGGTGTAGCATCTAGAAGGAGACAATTTTACCCCAGTTATAAGAGTAGTATATTTAGAAACTGGTAAATTTATCGTGTCCTTGGACGTGAGAATCAGACATTTTTACATACAACGGCAAGTTTATTTTTCCGTGCAAAGTTAACTTCGAATGTGCTAACCACTGTCATTTTATAATTATTTAGGTTGCGGATTTGGAGGGAAAGATTATTTACTCTGGGGTGGCCGAGGTCGTCTCAGCCCGTCTCGGACTTAACTGAGTTGTGAGATCCAGTTCTCTTCCATAAGTTTGTTGCATTCATAAATATTTTTCTTATTCTAATAGACGGAAGTATTACAAGATAAAATAAAAAATAAAAAAAATAAAACAAAGAATAGACGGAAGTGGTTTTTTGTTCATTAAGATTGCCTTAGGCTCTTGGTCATATTCTTAAGCTACTAACCGTACTGTTTGTACTTTGTAATATGTCCTTGCGCTCTTGGAGCTGTCCTTGCTTTGTTTAAGAATAATAACCACCATGGTTAGTAGCTTGTTTTTTTTCTTTCCCCCCTAATGTGGAGTGTCCCGGGCCCAGCTTGTGCGCCCCTCGGGCTAATTCTGTCAACCCATCCTACATCCCTTTACACTCTTACATGTGCGGTGAGGTGAGGTGGCCTCAATAATAGCTGGAAAGAGAATCAAACCCGAGCCAAGACCATCTGCCTTGGCACAAGACAGTTTATCTTCATAGACTCCATCGCATCTTGCATTGCAGCAATTCATTCCTTACTAGTAATGAATGAAAGAGCTTCTCCCGCTGTTTTGGGCTCTTCTTTATCTTTCGGAGCAATCACAGTGGTTAATCGACTTGCCTCTGTGGGGCTTACCAGGGTGGATTGCCCATCCCTACCAGAATTCCTTCGTACTCCATTGATGCTTCGGGGTTTGAAATCCGACAGCTAAAATTCAACCCAATGCAGCTGCCTATTGAATCTGCTTATAGGTATCAAAATGATTACGACTTTTCTTAGTGTCTCTGTCACACCAACCTCATCAATTTTGGAAAGTGTGATCGGGTCCAATTATCGGACCCGGTGCAGTGCTTAACTGTTCATATTTTGTATATTCTTTTGTAACGAAAAAATGACCGCCAATGTGAAAGCGCCACATCACAAATATTTGACGAAAACAAGAAAAGAAAAATAAATTTGTACGAACATAGTTCATGGGAGGATGGTACACAATGGTTGCTCAAGAAACCGTGACACATGGCAAGTAACTGCCACTTTTTGCAGTGCAATTCCATAGCTGTGACTTTTATTTTCGACAATGGAAATGGAAATATCGAGCATTTTCCATTTCTACGGTGTTCATTACGCTTGAGCCCCGTGCTCAGTTCTTTTTTTACTTCGCGTGACAAAATTTTAAAGTCCTCTTTGGTGAGGCAAAAAGAACCAGAGGTGAATTCCATCTACAGTGCCCATTTCCTTTGTTCAGAAGTTTGTCTTTCAACACTCGAACCAGCCGTGGTCTTGGCATGCCCGCGCATTTTCAATCACGCGGACGCGGTGAAGGCATTGTTTCGTTTTTACTATAGGGAAACAATATCGCGTAAATGTAAATCTCTGAAAGACATCAGCTTGATCGAATGCTAGTCAACAACTTAGTTTTGTTGAAGACATGATGAACCATCAAAACTTTTATCGTTATTTTTGTCCTCAACAAATGCGAATTTTAACACAGCTAATGGCGTCCTATCAAAGCTTTTACTACGTGATTATGGTTCCACGTGCCGTGAGAGGTGAATATGGGTATGTTATTCAATATGGCGTGTTAATGGCATGGACATGTAATGGCCCGATTGGAAGGGGTCTTAAAGAGGGTAGGGTCTTAATGGGGGTAATAGATTTGGGGTATTAGTCATTCCAGTCCTACCATGTTTCCTTGGTTTGGGAGGAAAAATGGGAGGGTTGTTATTCATCACCCGGACTAAATAAGACCCCTCCAAATGTGTTATTTATGGGCACCCCAGGGGATGTCCATGAATATGACCCCTTATCCCCTGGTAAAATTACCAAGCTACCCCAATGAATCCCTCGGGCCCTAGTCATACTCCATCCTCCCCCCTATAGCTATTGCTAGGTACCGCTGCTGCTGGTGTAATTCTAGGCATTTTTTTTTCTTTGCAATTTCTTTCAGATAAAAAAATAAAGTATTTCCGCGCATATATATATATTCTTATCCACACTCCCGGATTTAAGGAAAAAATGGGGGTTTTTTGTGTTGCAAATTTTTTTTTGGAAAATCCGATCCGTCCAATGTGTTCAGAAGGTGTTTTCAAGGGTCCACGAGGAAAATCTTCAAAAACAAATACCGGGAAGGGCTTGATCCAAGCAGTTTTCGCAAAAAATGTAAATATCGTCAAAAAAATTTTGGATCATGAGGTGCGGAAATTAGAGGTCCGGATTAGAAGCTTAACCTATATATATATATATATTTTTGCACCAAATCAAACTACTAATAGAGACCTTTAATTTGATACGAAAAAATTTTAAAAAATTGTGTACAGAAGTATTTTAATGCACGTTTATTACGTGTATTTTTTAGATTAGTACATTTATTTGAGAGTTCAATAAATTGTTCTTTTCTTGAATTAGTAGTTATGCTTTTTTTAAGCCTTTGTAATTGTATTTCAAATAAATTAGTATAATTATTTGAGATTTCAATAAAAAAAATAATTTCTTATGGGAGAGCTTGTTCAATTTGTCCATTTGTTATACATGATGTTGGAGTACAATATAAAAATTTATAAAATTAATATGTAAATTAGGTATATTCCAAAAATAGTTTTAAAAAAAAAGTTTTAATATTTAATAATTTTTATTTTATATAAAAATTTGTTATTATAGTTTATTTGTTGACAAGTGTAATAAATTAAGACAAATGTAATAAATTAATAAGTTTTGTATTAAATATAAATAAAAAACGCATAAAATGTAATATGGGCATGTATAAGGACGATTTTGTTTTTACATCATCTTATACCCCCATTTCAACTACCAAATAAACCCTTCAATCCCCCATATTACCAAAATCATCCAAACCAAGTAGTAGTTAATCCCTCTTCCATAACTGTTGCATTACTGTGGGGTCACCCTCAATACATAATATCCCATACTATTTTATCCCCATCCATATATAATACTCAAAACTTAGCCCGCATCCAATCAGGCCGTGATATCTCAAAATTCAAAACACCACCCCCCAAAGTTTTACAAAAACAAAACAATGAAGTCATCAAAGTCTTACTATAAAGAGTGCAGAAAGGAGTTATCGGCAATAGCAAACTCTTAGGCTGTGTTTGAATGACCAAAATCTTGAGTAGGAATAGGAATGTGATTACCGGGAATCAAATTCCTGGGAATTTTCTTGGGTAGGAATATGAATGTAATTACTGGGAATCAAATTCCTAGGAATTTGATACCTGGAGTAATTTCATTACGGTGTTTGGATTAATTGAGCAATCTTACGTAGGAAACAATTATTTTGGAAATTTATTAAAATCAATATTTCCTTTTCTTATTGAATGAACCAGGAATCTGAGATTCCCAAGGGGTAAGGGAGGAATCAGATTCCTATTCCTAACTATCCCAAACGTCGGAATCAGAAAAACATGGAATCAAATTCCTATTCCTATTTGTTCCAATCATGAAAAGAAGGCATTACATTCCTATTCCTCCTCAAGATTGCTGCCATCCAAACTGAGCCTTATAGACATAACCATAAGTCCATAAGGATTCCAGACCAGCACACTTGAACATATCGTATCCAACCCTAATAAAGCATCTACTATATATTATTGGCAAAGATGAAATTTAGGACCCAAGGACTCCATAACTTTGTTCAACAAACTACAAGGTACAGCATTCCGGAAAACTTTATGAACTGAATTTTCCATTAAACCTCATTCCAGTAGAGGATGGGAATTATATCAGTTATCACACCTAATACTTCAAGAACAGAGATCTAAGCCACCAAAGGCTTAGAGCCAATGCCATTCTTAGAAGGCCTTAAACAGGTAAAACAGATGCATATAAATACAAGCAAGAAAAATGCCTCAAGGTGAAGTCGTCTTTATTCAAAAATGAAAAATATTTTGAACATATCTTCAAAATGAATATCACAGCCAAAAATTTGTTGTCAAACAACAACTCAAATGTTAAGAAGTATTTTTCAGAGATGGTCGATAATTGCCTTGGTAAAATCAGTAGTTGATGAAGAGCCTCCAAGGTCGGCAGTTCGATACTTCCCTTCAGCAATTGTATTAAGGATAGCATTCTGGATCCGATCGGCTTTATCATGCAGCTCCAGATGGCGAAGCATTGTGACAGCACTCAACGTCAAAGCCGTTGGATTTGCCAAATTCTGCTCAAGATTAAACCAGGACAAACTTTGCTAGTCATTACCAAGAAGTAGATTTTTAGAAGATGAAAGTTGGATGATTGAAGGGGAAAATACTTGGTAACAAGTAGCATAACTAGAGACATGATCAATAACTGCAAAAGAATAAAATGGTCCTCTGATCCTCCAAAAAAACAGTTTTGCTCAGTGAACCTCATTTATTTTGGGACCAAAATAGGAGGCTGGTAGGAGCATCACCTCTTGTAGTTGCCAAAATTGCGTTCCAAATCTATAATTTGCCATGCTAAAGTACCAAAATGCATAACTTTAGCAATATTGCTGCATGGTTGTTCTCGCCATACTTTGGCAGCACGGCAAAATGGTCCAAATCAATGGTAAAAAATGGGCAACATGTCAGTTAGCCACAAAATCGATGGTAGAGGGGTCCTTTTGACGTGAAGCAGGGCAACGGCCCAACATGTTGCCAAATTTGGGGAAAAAATTGGCAAGAAGTAGAGCTAACGCTGCTAACCAATAGAGCTTGGTTTTTTTGGTGAATTCTGCCAAAAGTTGGCAATGGCAAGTGTTTCCCCTATGAAGCACATGTACACGTATGTCGACATGGCGAAACCCAAACAAATTAGAATCTAACGAAAAGTGGAGTTTAGAACCAAACTCATTTACAAAACCAGAGTTAAATGCATTAAACCAGCCAACCAAAAGCATAAAAATATCTTCTGGGGTGCAGCAAAAACTACAGACAATTTTTTGGTACATGTTTCCTGTGCCTGATAAACCGGTAGAAATACCACACAAAGTACTGGTACCCAGTATGCTATAGGTACGGGTACGCCATAGATTTTTGAAGTACCCATGCTTTATAAACTTTCCATGAACAACGGAGATGCTCTAAGGCAATTAGTGACAAGTTGACAACCTACAACGCCTCTCTTCCTAAAGTATCTACTTCTCATTAAGAAACAAAAACCTACCATATTACTTGATTAATATCTTATCCTGTCCTTGGTCGACAAATAGGAAGGGGTTTCTACATAGATCAGCGCTAAACAAAATGGCCCTACCCAGTCCACTTTATAATAAAGGAATCAAATGGGTATGCTGTCCAGGTATAGAAGGTTAAATTCTTATAACTTAACCCACTCATACAAAGACGGCAATAGGCACCTTTACCCCTCCTTATTATGCAGAGATCTCCCCACAACTCGAACTCCCTCCCGAGCACAAGGGAAGATAACACTTGACATCATGTAAATTGACCACATATACTAAAGTAAAAAGGTGGATTCATTGGCCAAAAAGCCCTAAAGAGGGGCAATAAATTGTAACCTCTGAGACAAACAAGCTTTGGGTACTGAATTTATCAAACATTCTAGTCGTCTCCTTCAACTAAACCCATATATCCGACTTAATTGCCAACGGATAGTTCTCTCTTATGACAAAAATGCAGGTTACCATTATTAATTCCTCACGTAACCGACAATGACAACATAATGGCACAGCAGGTAAAAATAAAAAAAATAGGCTCCCAAACACCCTCGAACTGCAGATCATAAATGATATGAATCGGTCATTTTATCCTTGTCTAAGCCAGGCCCACACATACAATTCTTAGCTGCACTTCGCATATATCTTACAACGAGGTGGGAGAATACAAGCTTCTGTTAAATATAAAACCAATCAGTCAAATAATACATATTGCATAATCAGCTACTGCAAAAAGCAGTGAAATCATATAGCTATGATCACCAACCTTTCCAGCAATATCAGGTGCTGAACCATGCACAGCCTCGGCAAGAGCAATGCCTCCCTCACCAATATTGCAGCTGTGCACAAGCAAATGCATAAGAACTTATACAAAGTTTCAAACTTGTTTACATCACAAAACACAGAGGACACCAATATATACCTTGGTGTCAAGCCCAAGCCCCCAATCAATCCAGCGCAAAGGTCACTGATAATGTCACCATAAAGATTGGGCATGACTAGAACATCAAAAAGAGCTGGATTCTTCACTAGCTGTATAAATTTAAGGCAACTATTAGTTTGATTCCCTAACTTCTGAAGACTCCAATACACGAACATCGGATGGCATGTTTTTTTTTCTTTTTCCCAAAACAAAAATGTGGTACCGCTTCTCAATGGCATTGGATAGCACACTGCTTAGTCCTTACAAAATATTCAATAAAGGGCACACGGTAGCTTGATGGATGGAACAGATACCAGCACCAGTATGTTATTATAGACTAAATAACAGAATATTCACGATGAGAGAATTGTTATACCATCATACAGCAGTTGTCGATGACAACTTCCTCATACGTTATCTCAGGGTACTTCTCTGCAACCTCACGACAACACTGTAAAACCCAATAAAGTCAGTATTGCACTATATAACAAACCCACAAAATCAATTTTTGAACTTTAAGCATTTCCAAAAGTCAGACCTTCAGGAAAAGACCGTCAGTTTTCTGCATGATGTTGGCTTTGTGTATTGCTGATACTCTCTCTCTCCCATGGCTTTTGGCATAGTGAAAGGCATATTCAGCTACCCTGAGACTTGCTTGACGAGTAATAATCTTGAGACTTTCAACCACACCCCTCACCACCTGACACCAGATTATGGAACTCATCACACGAACAGGCAATGGATATTTCCCAAATGCATTTGAATAATGTTGAACAAATTTACCTGATGTTCGAGGCCACTATACTCCCCTTCTGTGTTTTCACGGATCGTAATGAGATTTACATCATCATAACGAGTCTTATATCCAGGGAGACTATAGCAAGGTCTAACATTAGCATACAAATTGAGTTCTTTCCTTAAAGTAAGGTTTAGGGACCTATGACCCTTTCCAATTGGTGTGGCCATTGGCCCTTTCAAGCCAACCTTATTTTTCCGTACTGATTCTAAGCTTTCCCACGTCAAAAAACTTTGGGTTCTGGGATCAATTTCGTTACCCACATAGTGTTCCTCCCATTCAATTGGAACTTCAGCTGCCTTGAATACCTGCATTGGTGAAAATGATAAGGCTAGCTGCAGTTTTCTTTCAAAGCGGAATTTTTTTATTTATTTGAAAGAATCACTACAACAAACAACGTGTACCTATTATACTTAAACCACAATGAACAACTAATTTGGTCTTGAACAATCACACATATCCCCATTTATTCCTCACAATAGTCTATAACCTCTACTCCGGCCATATTAGTGTATACGTTCCAGAGTGATAAATGACAAATAGTAGGAGAAAGAGAAATAGCATAAAGCAGTTCCAAGTTTCTACAATCACTTTGACACTTGGTAACCTTAAAAAAGGTGATTAGTACAAGACCTATGTAGCACGGACACCGAATTTCATGAAAAATTGGCAATCAACTCAAAATGCTTGGTCTGGTAGCAAAGTAAACTTATTAACCATTAATTTCAATACTGGCATAGTTACCGAAAAACAAAAACTCAACTTCACTGTGCACACTACTCAAGGGAGCTGCTGACAATTGAATACGATAACGTACTTTTTCTCCTCCCCTTGTTTTCTCAGCAAGCAGACTGATTTCCCAACAGCCTTTATCTCACATGCAAACAAACATACAGAGTAGTTCAATTTTCTCCAAACATAGGTGATTAGCACAGACTCACAGGAAAATTAGGAGTCAACACAAATGCGCTGTTTGGTGGCAAAGACCAAGTAGAAAGGGTAGAGAATCCCAGGAATCAGTCAAGAAGACATTTAAAAGATCAACTTGACTATAATCTCAATCTAAGGGAACGAAAAGCACAACAAACAAAACTAACTATGAAATGAAGAGCAAATTATTGTTGGAAATAGTAGACTTACTAATGTTCACCAGTTACCAATAACACGAAATTAACTGACACTTGAAACATGTATGGGGGTGCGTGTAAACGCACGTATCAAGAACATAGGCATACCACCACAGAGCAACACATACGTATCTAGATATACTTTTATATACTTCCGTATCTACACATACATGAGAGAGAGAGAGAGAAAGAGAGAGAGAGAGACCTGTTTGACGGAATCAGCGATCTCGGGACCGATTCCATCGCCGGGGAAGAGAGTGGCTCGGATCAGATCAGAGGCAGAAGAGGTGGAGAAGAAGCTGCGATCCAAAACCCTAGCTGGTGTCGGGGATTGTGCAGAGAAGAAGTCATTCGCTCGGCTACGGAGGACTCCTCTCACGATTTGGGAAGCCATAGAACGATTTTCTTGACTCCGCAATTCGTTTCAACACGAGAGAGGGAGAGACAGAGACAGAAATTTTATACTCCCCGTTTCTTCTGGTAAATTTTATAATACAAGTACTTCCGTGGGGAAGTTCAAAGTTCATACAGCAAAAAGAAGGACAATTTGATTTCGGCTACAAAGTTATGTCCAATTATTCCTTTCTTCTTTATTTTGGTATCGCCATGTGTTTGACGTAACTTACGTGAACCTTAATTAATTTGAGTGCAGTGCACGCCGAAACTAAAATATTCAAAAGAATTTTTTTTCTGACGTGACTTCAAGAGTCAAACCGTTACATTTTTCTTAGAGCTCACCCTCCAATTACCGAGACTATTCCTCGCATTTAATTATAATGTGCTATATCTTTCTTTTGTAAAGGTGGGGCTGTTTGCAGTGTCGTGATTACCCTTGTTTGGAAAGGGCAAAATACGCGAAATTGTACTTTATTAGTATCATTAATTAAATATCACTTCAATCCCAAAAACTATTAAGAGGTATGATAGAGTACGGGAAAAGTTTTTCCGAAAATGTTTAGGACTTTAGGACCATTGATTGCCCAACTCAACTCCTCAGCTTGAATGTTCATACCTGTTGTCCAGTCATTTGGTATGGTCTGGTGCCATATTTCAGATCTGACGATGTTTGGCCTTACATATGAGAAACAGCAATAGCATAACCAGAATTCAACATGATCAGTACTCTAAAATTTTGCAAATAACTTGAAAAAAAACCAAACATGAGCTCAAAACCCAAACACTATTCACGTTACTTCTTTTATGGTATTCCCTTACATCACATATATCATAATAAAGCAAATCAAATAGTACAACCAACATGAATGAACAGAAAACAAAACTAGCAATACAAATGTTACAAAAAACAAATGTTGTTCCCACCAATTAATGCAGTTTTTAACAGATTGGAAGAGGAGCACCATTCCACTCCTTGAGACAGTCCATCAAAGGATCAATCACTTTCCCTTCACACAACCCCGTGAAAATCTTATCGCACTCTTCCCCCGGTGACACCACCTTCTCTCCGGTCAAGAACGCCGTCCCCATCTCCTCCCTCACGAATTTATAAAGTGGATAAGACCTGCACTCCTTTATCAAGTTTGGAATCGCCGGTTTCCCACTCTCCACAGCCACTCTCACGCTCTCCACCTCCTTCGGCAAAACTGCCTTCAATTCCTCCTCAAAGGCCTCAATCTTTTGGAAGATTGAAGTCCCCAAATTCTTCTCGCTTTCGCCATTTTCCAATGCGTGCTCCACGAGAACTTGCCTTAGTTTCTGCATCAATGGGTAGGTTCCACTGCAAGGGTCATCAATGTACGCGAATACAGATTCGCGGTCAACCACTCGGAGCAAATCCTTCTCGCAAAACCTTGAAGGGTGAAGTTCTCCATTCACCCCCATAGTCAAAACTTTCTTAGCTACTTGGCTTACAGTGGTCTTGACAGAGCTCCTCAAATTCTCCTCCAAATGCCTCAAATCAATGGCTTGGCATAGAGCTACAAGATATGTGGAGGACATCAGCTTCAATATATCAACAGCTTCAGCTGTTTTTCTTGAGGAAATCAGGCCCAAAGAGTTGACATCTTGGTTATGTTGCTCTGCACTTTGGACATGGTTAGTCACTGGATTGGCTAGAAATTGGAGTTCAGAGCAATAGGATGCCATGGCAATCTCAGCTCCTTTAAAACCATAATCCAAGCTTGGGTTTCGTCCCCCAGATAGGTTTGAAGGCAACCCATTGTTGTAATAATCATTCACAAGTTCTGAAAATTGCGCAAACATGAGTTTCCCAATTGCAGCGATGGCTAGACGGGTGTTGTCCATCGAGACTCCAATGGGGGTCCCTTGGAAATTTCCTCCGTGTAAGGCCTTGTTTCTTGAAACGTCGATCAAAGGGTTGTCGTTCACCGAATTTATCTCCCGTTCGATTGACTTTGTTGATGATCGGATGACTTCGATTTGAGGTCCTAGCCATTGGGGGGACGTTCGGAGGGCGTATCGATCCTGTTTTGGCTTTTGCAGGGGGTCCATCTCATGGAGCTTTTCTGCTGCCTTAACATAAGCACTTCCACTCAAAATGTGTTCCATGATAGCAGCTGCTTCTATTTGGCCTGGATGGTGCTTGAGTTTGTGCGTCAAATGGTCCGTGAATTCGGGCTTTCCTTGCATTACTTCAGCGAAAATCGCCGACATAACTTCCGATAGAACGGCAAGTATGTTAGCCTCGAATAGGACCATAGAAGCCATGCCGGACCCCACTGCGGTTCCGTTGACTAGGGCAAGGCCTTCTTTGGGTTGGAGCTCGAAAAACCCGCCATTGATTCCAGCAACGCGGAAAGCGTCTTCGGGTTTGAGCGTTTCTCCATCAGGCCCGACGGCTTTTGAGTTAGGCCGCCCGGTCAAGAGCCCAGCAATGTAAGAGAGAGGGACCAAGTCGCCCGAGGCGGTGATGGTCCCGCGGAGGGGGAGGCATGGGGTGACGTTGTTGTTAAGGAATTTCGCAATGGCTTCCAGGATTTCGAATCTAATGCCAGAGTAACCCTGGAGGAGGGTGTTGATGCGAACAAGCATCGCTGCCCTTGTGGCTGAGTGGGGTAACGTGTGGCCAGACTCTGTTCCATTGCCAAATATTCCAGCGTTCAAGAACCTGCCATAACAATATAAGATACATTAACAATCTAAGAATCAAATAACACTGTCAATCTAATGTTTTTCAAAGAAATAATTGAAGAAAATAGACATGTATTGGTACCCCAAGGCCCCATTCCAATACAAATATGTTTTGATATTTTATGATTAGTCGAGTTGTGCATAAATTGACACGGACACCCGGTTATTAAGAAGAAAAAAAGTAACACTCGGTCTCCCCAATAGCACCAAATTAATGGAGTGGTCCATACCACTGAATAAGTTTCGTACGCCATCAATGTTTGACATGCTCCAATAACTATGGTACGTATCAGTAGTCCCATTTCTCTGACTCGGAAATTTCTAGCCACCAAAATTTGCCCAACTAGACCACACTTGCTAAATCCTGGGACCTACCAGGTCCTTGTAACCAGTTGGCTCGGTTGCTGATTATTAGTTTGATTGCTAAGTTCACCTACCGCAGGTCTGGAGTCCAACAAATATTCCAGTCACTAAGATGGTTTAGACCTGATTTATTCAATAATTTAAAATATCTGGATCACCTTACACCTAACTTGACCATAAAAAGAAAGGAATTGGGGAGCATGCTATCCCTTGAAGGATCCCATTCAAGCCGTGTATGCTCGGTGATCAACGACTCAGATCTATTCAGACCCAAACAAATTTGTACCGTTCATTACGAAACTGGTCTGGGTCGTTAATCGTCGAGTACGGGCGGCTCGGACGAGTACAACGTGCATGTTGTCTCTTAAAGGACAGATTCTCTTCATTACTAGCTAACGAGAAGTCTATTATTCAACTGAACAAATAAAGAAAGCAGGTCAACGTTGTGCAAGAAAGCAGGTCAACGTTGTGCACTTGTTTTTAATGTGCAATGAAATTAATTAATAACGTTACAACTAATGAAAAATAACTTGTTTAAGTAGACCAACTTTTCCTTCATATTCACGCGGTTTAAGTTGGCACACCTACTTTTTAAATTTAACGTTTAATGTTCCAAATATGACTCAGACAATGTGGCACACTCACTTTTTGACATATTTCCAGTAGTACTGTATTTCTTTTGTCAGTTCTTTCCTCTGCTACAATTTTTTACCAAGTTCGTATGACACATTCTAATATTTCCCAAGATACAAGAAAAGATAAAAATATGATTCACTTCTACTACAATTCCGTATAAGCAAAATTGATTGCGAAAAATCTCGAAAATCATAACGTGAGAATAAGGTATAAAAACAAGTATTCTTTCTTTTAATACTGTTCGTGCACAGAACTCGATACGAAATTTATGTCTCACGGTTAACGAAATGCTCTGAATAAAGATGTTAGGACAAAATTCCCAAAAAAAATGTTTGCAAATATAAGTAACATATGTAAATTTCACGTGCATCAAACGACCCCGATGTAACCATTTCTGGCTATATGTCTATAGCAATACTATAAAAACTCTTAAGACAGAGAGAATGTTGAAGTTACCTAATAAGTTCCGTTTGAAGAGCTCCACCTTGCTTAGTCCTCCGATGAGAGGTAGCACCAAACCCAGTGGTCACCCCATAACTATCCGTCCCTTTATTCATACTCTCCATAACCCAATTACTACTCGCCTCCACCCCGGCCCTCGCCGACTCCGACAGCTCCACCTTCACCTCTCCACCGCTTGCAGCCGCTATCGCAGCCACCTGCGATATCGTCAGCGTCTCTCCGCCCAGCTTCACCACCCCCTTCCGAAACTCCGCCACCATCGACTTAACCTCATCCAGGTGACTCCCCTTCAGTGCCTCCGCCGCCACTCCCCAGTTCAACGGGTCCTTCAGGCAGAAACCCGGGCCGGACCCGTTTGTGTATTCAATTTCCATTAGTGAGCCCATTTTGGTTGAATGAATCCGAATTTAATGGAATTTCGTATTGAAAACAAACGAAAAGAAGCGTATAGACGAAATTGGAACAAATAAAATGTAGAACAAATCTAGAGAGAGAGGGAGAGAGATGAGAGCGGAAATGCAAATTGGGTTTGATTTCCTGAGATTGTGGTGTAAGAGGGATGTCGATATATATAGATGGGGTGGGTAGTTGTATGTATGTATCGTTGTAACTTGTAGGAATACTTGTGTGTATGTAATGTTTGGTAGGTAAGCATGAGGGAGAGTTGGGGGAAGGGGGCGGTGGATATGGCTGAAAATGGGGTTGGTGGAGGAGGAATTTGGGTCGTTGATGATGTGCGAGTGGACGGGTGGGATTAAGAAATGTGGTTATTGCGTGGGGCCGGTGGTGTGGAAGATGGGTTTTTATGACTTTGTCCTTCTTCTCTTACTCGTCAAAGGAAATGTAAAGGAAAAGAAGGGAAGGGGGTTTGGTGGGGTTTGAAGGTTGTTACGAGATTAAAATGGATCCGGGCCCAGTAGTGCCACACCCAATCACAGTCGTCTAAAAATATTTTCAATGATTTAGATTCGTAGATGTTTTTTGACCGGTAGATGCTTTAAGCTTTACAGTTAAAAAATATTTACAAATCCAGACCATTAATCGTCAAGTTAGACGATTGTGGTGCAAGCTACAACCCTGTAACGCTTTGGGGTGCTACAGGGCCCCGGATCCAATTAAAATATGTTTATATCTTTATTTGCTTTGTAAAATGTTGGTGATTTTTTTCTTTTAATGGAAAAAGATTCTTTCCAGTGGGTTATGTAGGGTGGGTGCTCTCTTCTTTGATGCAAGCTTATTTTTGTAAGTTTTTATGTTTAAGTTGGTCATCCATAATTGAGATTAATTGATTTAATACGGCAGTGATGTTACATTTTGTCTAACAGAATAGCTTTCATTAAATCTTGATTCAGACTATCAATATCAATCATTCGTAAAGTATGAACTTAAATCCTTCAATCACATTTCATACAAGCAATCATTTGTAGAGTATCCATGCTTTCTAGTTTCGGAATTCATAATTGAAGGATTGTTGAAAACTTAGAGGTGACACAACGATAAAGCTGGCGGTAAAATCTTAAAATAAAAACTATAAAATTGTAGGGGTGGCGACGTTCACTACTTTTCTGTACGTTGACAAACGAGTTTACATTGTCGTCTAACGTACAGAAAAGCTTTGTAGTATTGTTCTTCCTGTGATTTCTACCTAGTCTTTTGTTTTAGGGAAAAAAAATTATCTGAGTTATAATTTACTAAACTTGTTAATAAAATTGGCAGGCATGTATATAAACATGAATTGATTGGTTTCTTTTTCTTCTCCTTTTTTTCCCCTTTGTGTGGTGGTTGGTTAAAGATTGCTTTGAAATCCAAGAAAAATTGGTGGCAACAAAACATAACTTGAAATAAGCTTGAAACTTGAAAGAAATGGAGTGAGTACCTTCAAATGGTTTTGACCCATAAAACTGTAATTACTCTGAGTAATTTTCTACAGAGTATTTGTACATAAGATTAACTAAAAGAATGCTAACAAAAAAACACACAACAAAAATGGAACCCTAGTCCCTAATCATTGGAGGTATGAGCGGAAGATGATTGAAAATAGATCTAACTTTTGGCAACTTAACTTTTGGCAATATGCACAAAGTGGCTACTATCAAAATACCACTGAAACAGTGGCCACCGTAAACATCCAAGAACGGAGAAGCTAATGGACGTTTTGCTGCAGAACCATGCTCTTAAATCAAAGCAGAAAGGCATTAGAAAAGGCAGATCTAGAGACTCAAATCAATTTTTGTGCTCATAACATGCTGACTAATGTCTTTTACCCACCATCTTATTTCATTCAAAAAAAGAATAAATGAGATGCATCGCGACTAATTTCGGATCCGAGGATCTTGTAGTGGGGTGCCGCATTACAACCCTGTAGTGTGGTACACGAGCCATTGATCTCGGAAATGAACGGCTCAGATTTCATCTTGGTACTCGCATGAACCGTTCATTGTCAAAATGAAATCCGAGCCATTGATTACACGGTCAATGACTTGAATGCCGCACTACAGGAAGTCCTGTTCCACTAATTTCTTGGGGATCATAAGTACACAATAAAAGCTTATCCTACATGAATTGACTCGAGTTAATACCACCTAATTTTTTTTAAAAGATACGAGATCTCGAGACTTAATGAGTCAGCCAATCAAATCCCACAACTGACATTTTTCACATGGGTTTTGACAGAGAGATTGTGATCTAGGTGAGATATTTTTGCAACTTGTGTTAAAATTGTAACATAATTTTTGATGAACCAATTAAATAGGAATATTGCCTTCCCCCAAGGAGTAGGTCACAGAACACGAGGGGAATCATACAGTGGCTGTATTCCACAATTTTTATTACAGTAATAATTTTGCATCATAATTCCTGTATTAATAACCCTTTACCTTCTTCTACATTTCGTCCAAGGGAAATGTTTCCTGGAAATTGGGAGCATTTTCTCTGGAAATTAGGAGCATTTTTTCATAGAGACAATGAAAGACAAGGTGGGGACCACCTTTTGGAAGGATTTTGCATGGAGGAAACTCAGAAGATTCTAACACAGTTTCCTTAAAAAGGATAGGAAAAATCTTGACACACCTATTTTTGCAACTTAAATTAGAATTGATTTGCCATATTATTATATATAATCTCCATTATTTTGAAGATAGAAAATATTCACTTTATAGAGCAAATAAAAAATATAAGAATTTAGGTTGATTGGATTTTGATAAATGTATAATCGGAAAAGAAAAAAACGAACTAACACAAAAGACAAATGTGTTTTGATTATGCATTTATTGACATCCTATTATCTAAAATTTCATTTTTTTCATTATTTCCGACACACTCTATGAGGTGAACGTTTCATATCATCATAACAATGGAGCCTATGTAGTAATATGACAAATAGGTTGTAAGTTTGGTCGTAAAAATATGTGTGTGACTAGACTTTTCCAAAAGGATAGGGTACATAACCATATAAGATTTTTATCAAATGTCCCCGTAGGGACAACCATATAAGATTGTGCGCAGAAGCATCGTGGATTCATCTTGGGGCCCACGTAAATGATCTAAGCCATCGTTACTTTTCCGAGTACCTCGTAAAATACTTTCGTTTCAAAATGATAGTCCCCTCTGAAAAAATATGTAATTTTTGGACAAACAATAAAGCACTTCCTTAATTTTTTGAGCTTCTTTGCAGCAAATTCAAGATCTCAATTAATTCTTTAATTTAACGCAAAAAGAATAAAAATAAATCACCAAAGTACTTTATTTTTTTATACGAAAATTACATGTTTTTTCATAAGGGACTATTCGTTGGGGTGGAGTGAGTATGATCACCTCAATCAGAACTCTAATTGCTTAAATATCCATAGTCTAAATTTTCATTGTAATTTAGGATCCTAAATTTTGAAGGGTCATTTGAAAGAAAAAAAAGACAATGCGTTGGACTTAAAGATGTACTTTAAAGGACAAGTGTCTTTTAAATTGTATTTTTGTATTGATTTTTCTTTAAGATTTCCCAATTTTGAAAGAACAATTGAATGATTGGATTAAAGTCTTACGGTTACTCGATTGGGTTGATTTTTCTTTAAGATGACTCCAAAAATTGTTAAAAATTAGTGAACAATTTTGATCATTTATGAGGGACGCTGAAGTGGGCCCCACCCCACGCCACGATCTGTCCACAAACTGTCATAGGGACATGTACCCATAGCCTTTCTGCACTTCATGCTTTCCTTCAGTCTTCAAAGACTCAACCTGGGTTCAATTATAGTGAATTTGACACTTGAATATTTGCAAAAGAAGTCACTAATTTGGGGAAAAATTAGTTAGAGTTCACACTTTTTTGTCCTCTTCTTTGGTGGGGCTAGAGTAATATTGAAAACGAAATGAAGTCAATTAATTTAGAAAAAACATAGTCATTCTTTTCTGTTTCATTGAAGATGTTCAAGTGATTACTCACTCAGTCACTCTATCCTAATGTTGGTCCATTAATAAAAATTAGTATCTTGTTAAAGGGACGTCATTTTCATTGCACTTTGTATATTTTGATCTATTCTTGTTGCACTTGAGAAGGAAGAGAGACATGATTATACCTTTGTATTTCAAAAAAATTATACCTTCGGATTATTATTATTTTTTTATTTCTACCAGTTTGACAAGGAAAATGTAGAAATAAAATAAAATGATCAACTTTTACTCATTAACTTCTTAAGTGGAACCTCTTTTGGATTAATCAAAAGTTAGAAAAAAAAAAAAAAACTAGGGGTGGAGGTAAGGATGGGCATGGAAGCGGATCGGGGATGGATACTATTGTTTCCATCCCCGAACCTCTTCTCCATCCCCACCCTGATGTCAACGAGGCTTTGTTTTCATCCTCCATCCCTACTCCAAATGGGGAACGGGGATCCCCACGGGGATTCGGAGACCCAAACATTTTTTACAAAAAGAGTTTAGCGCTATTCATCAATTTCCACCATTGGATAAATCAGAATAAAAATTAGTGATGTAAAAAATATACATGCATCTAGATGTTCATACTCTATTCCAATTTGGATAATGAACCAAATTTTCTCAACACCACTACAAAAATAAACTTGAAACTAGAAACTTAACTGTAACTAAGACGAATATAAAGTAACTGACTAATCATAGTTTGACCTGAAAATCCTTCATACCAGCATAAGCTATGCAACTATATATACACCTAATTATATAGTTCAAAATATAATAAAGGCACAACCACTACAAGAAAATCAAGATCTAGTAACGGTTGGATAAACTGTTGAAAGAAATTGGTTATAGTAATGGTTTTAGAACTGTTACTAGATACAGGACTTTAGTGACGGTTTTTCATGAACCGTTAGTAGATTACTGTGCTTTAGTAATGGCTCAAAATCAACCGTTGCTAAATACCCTCCTCTAGTAATGGTTCAAAACCAACCGTTACTAAATATCCTCCAACTGTTACTAAATACTCTCCTCTAGTAACGGCTCAAAACCAACCGTTACTAAAACCCCTCCTCATCGGGCCCACGTATATAATGTATGCTAATATACTACATCCTAATTTACACATATTATCAATTATATCATATAATTATAAGGAGCTATAACACAAAAAAATTTACATGAATGATATAATCAACAAACACAATGAAATCAACGATCTTGATCATTATGATTGTGTTGTGGCTACTGTACATCAGCTATTGCACAACACTTAGTTTACTATCAATTGCGTCCCGATGAAAGGGTTCTCTAAATCCAATCGAGCCAAAAATTTAGATGAAAGATGTAATCAACAAGCACCACGAAATCAACGATCTCGGTTGTCATGATTATATCGGGGTCGTGTGTCTACTATACATTCAACTACTATACGAGACTTAGTTTCTATCAATCATGCCTCGATGAAGGGGCTCTGTAAACCCGATCGAGCCAAAAATTTACATGAACGATTTAATCAACAAGCACAATAAAATAAACGATCTTGATCGTCGTGATTGCGTTGCGGTCATGTGGCTACTATACATACACCTACTGCACAAGACCTAGTTTGCTATCAAGTAAGTTGAATGTACAAATTCTAAAGGCCATTGTTGAGTCTATTTTTATAATAATGATCAATCTGAACCGTGAGGATTTCACATTTTTCTTATTCCATCTTCATCACCAAAAAGGGAAATCATTGGATATTGACAACCACATGATCAGAAGATATTAAAACGTCTGAAGATATTAAAGTCTTATAGAATCCCCTTGAGCTCCACATGAGGTTTTTTTTTTTTTTTTTGGTCTATCAAAACCGTCTGTCTTTTGCACAATACGGATTAAATTATTTTGCACTATAATGAAGTAAATCACATATCGCTAGACATTTGATTGGATGAAAAATATCATTCAACATCCAAGATCCTAAATTCTGAATAAAAAACTAAAAGATTGGATTAATTACTTATAAGTATTCAATTGAGCTTGTTTTCTAGGATCTCAATCGAAAATTATTTTAAAATTACTAAACAGCTCGGATTATTTGTGTGAGACTAGTGGGTCCCACACAACCATTGGTTCAATACCAAGAGAAAGGAACAAATTAAAGGCACCATTTTTTTTTTAAATGGAACTAAATACCCTTATTCACTGCCCACAAAAAATTGGAGAATGTACGACCATATTTCCAGCTTACTATATTGTTAGGATTTGATTTTCCTTGAGATTTTGAAAATGAACGAAAATCTCCTTTAAAAAATCTATATGTTGCTCAGAAAAAGAATGAGGAAAAAAAGTCACTTCCCTTTCTCTCTCTCTCTCTCTCTCTTAATATTAGTGAACTTTTTCCTTTCTCGCAACCTAACCAAAATCCTAACCCACGCTTCAGAGCTACTGAATGACGATTCCCCAAATCAATTTCACCATCCAATTCATATCTGCCAAAACTTCCTGCAATACTTCTCCGCCGAAGCTCCCACGATCGATTTCCTCCAAATCAATAGCCTTAACTTTTCTCTTCCCAAATTTCACTCTGCTCTAACACCAAAACACGTGTAATCCGCTCTCTTGGCAAGAGCTCCGTCCTCCTCTCACGCCAAGAACTCTATCAGCTCTCACACCACGATCGATTCTTGGTGCCTTACAATTTGCCTCCATGGATGTGCATGAAAAGACATTCTTTCATGTCATCATTGATTATTCCTGGGCCGAGCTCACCCTCAAAGGACATAGATGTGTATTTGCAGCCTTTAATTGAGGAATTGAAGGAACTTTGGGAGGTTGGAATAGAAACTTATGATATCTCTTCTAAAGAGAACTTTCAAATGTGGGCACCAACATTTTGGACATTGCATGATCTTCTAGCATATGGTGATGTGTCTAGTTGGAATACTAAAGGTGCCCTCGAGTGTCTTGTTTGCAATTATTCTACTCACTCTTGCTGGTTAAAAAATGGAGAAAAAAAAAACTATTTTATGGGTCACATGCGCTTCTTGGATAAAGACCACAAATATCGTAAAGATAGAATATCCTTTGATGGCACTCAAGAAATGGAATAAGCTCCTACTATATTATTCGGCAGTGAGGTTAAAATGTATACAAAAGGCCTTGAGTTCGAGTTTGGAAAGATAGAGGCTAACTTAAAAAAAAAATCAAAGAGTACGCAGGCAGGTGAACAACCATGGAAGAAGGATAATATATTTTTCCAATTGCCTTACTGGGAACATCTCTTGTTGCGTCACAATTTGGACTTGATGCATATAGAGAATAATGTGTCAACAATATGCGCGACACTATGTTATGGGAAGACAAAGGACAACTTGAAGGCCTGAACTACACCCACAACAGATAGGTCTGTTGACATCAGATTTTGCCCCACCCCTACTTATCATAACAAATCGATGACGTCGATGCTCTTAAGAAAGAGACTTCGGATCATCAGAAATCAGAAACAGCCTTACCAAGTAGAACACGTGATTCCTGGTGTGGACGGTCGCTCCACGGGTTTGGAAAAACTGTTGTTTGAAAATAGAGTCGCCACCCGGGTTTTTGGAAAATGGTTTAGGACCCGAGAAACCAATTTGAAAATGATTTGGAAAGTAATGTGACTCTCACGATTGAAAATAATTTGAAAACCAGAGATCGTTTTGGATTCGGGAGCCAGGTTACGAACGAGGAAGGGTTTTAAGGCACCCTGCTCGCCCGATTAAAAATCGGTCTTTACTAAATATTTGTGGGATTTTTAGAAAATACTTTAATGCTAAACAGTTTAAGTCATGCAAAGCAAATAATTTAAATATTGAAATGAACGGCAATTAATACAATCAGGTAAGTGACAATAAACAATAAAAGTTAAAATCAATTTCTCAAACTGTTCATGAAAGGAAATGATTTAAAATTTGATTTTTCAAAAAGAGTGCCATACGTGACTGTTGGAGCACCGTACGTGAGAGATGAGTGCCGTACGACACTGTTGACCGAGTTGACTTGAAGAATTTCATTCCGGGAGGTTTTCTGAACGTTTCTTTTCATCATTGGGGATTAAAAACGTGTACGAGAATCTCATTTTGGGGTGTCTACACCTGGTAAAGGTAAACTAGCATGGTACAAAGTACTGATGCCTCGGTAAGTCAAATATCAATTTTAAAATTATCAGATAATATCTAACATCTTCATGTGTATAGCTTGGATGACAAGCATGCTATTTCAGGAGGCCATAACCCTCCCTTCTATAATTTGAAAGAAATTAGCTTCCAAAAGCTCATTTTTTGGGCCAATCGGTCAACTATATCTTCATAACATCCATTTAAGCATCAAGACCATTGGATGTACTCATTTTAACATTTCAGAGTGATCGGTTCAGACCACGTCAAGATCAAAGGATGTTTGACTGTTGAACTATCACCCCATTATAACCTTTAACTGGTAAAAGTAGGCGAATAGGGCCAGAAGACCCAGGTTTTAACTATACAACTCAAATCTTACAAAAATTTATATTTAAGCTTAACGTGATGAAATCAAGTCTCACGTCAAGTTTCGGGCGATTTCAAGCCCGTTTGATATTTTCGGGGACACTGCGCTTTCTGAGACGGCTAATTCTATGATCATGGACATCGGGACCCAATTTTTGAAATCTAAACCATTGATAAATCATTTATAACCATACTAAAGTTCCCTATAAAATGTGAGGTCAATCTACTTTGTTTGGTCATCCAGTCGCTTGCCACGCTCCAATTCAACCGAGAGCCGGATGATCAAATTTCTCTATCTTCGAAGCATAATTTAGAAAAACAGACACTGTCATGACGTCCAGAGCACCTCAAAACCTTAGGGGATACTTCCCTGGATCAAAGAAGCCCACGCAAGTACGATCGAGCACAAACTACATCGCGTCAAACTAGTGATGAGATTCCCTAGGAACCATGGGCTGTCTGCCATGTGGCAGGTGCCCATGGTTTATGAGCCTAGATCAGACCCATTTTTCTATAAATAGACCCCCCCCCCATTATTTCACACTCATTTCTTTGAGAAAATTGGGGAGCTATTTGTTGGCAGAAACCTAGCCTTGTTAGAGGAATCTTGGGGAGCTCTTTCCGAGCAGACTCGAAATCAGGGCTATGTGAAAGCGCTGTCGGATATCTCCCAAAAGAAGTCCGGATCTTAGAATCCTGCCATTACTTTGTCCGAGTGCCGACTCGAAATCATCCAGTCTTTCTGCTGAAGGCTATAACTGATTTTTCTAGACGATTTCATCCGATATCCAGCGGAAGCTCTGTCTGATTCTCTACCCGGGGTTCAAGCCCGAAGTCTGTAAGTAAATAAATTTCAAATACCAATAATTGCCTGCTTATTTTCAGCTTGTAGTAGAAATATTATAGAACTGTGTTGGCCCGGCTACTACCCATGGGACGTCGTAATACCGTATATTTATATTCAAATAACCTGTGTGTTAATAAAATTCACAATAATAGACGTACACTGTCGCAGTGCATTGCGACAGTCTCGTCGGGGTTTGAGGCGATGAATACCAAAAGACTGACAAAACAGCATACGTGCTAAGGGGAGCTGGTATTTCAAACAGGTTCATCGAGGATCTACCACCACCTATGAGTCTTTTTCGGTATCTTCTGAGATCACTTATCTTGACTTGACTGGTCATCCAGACAGTCCGTACAAAACCCCAAAAATAAAAGCATCAGGATTGACTCAATAAAATCAGATATATTTTCATAAACCGGATGGAGCTCTAAACTACAGAGTGACGTGATTCCTTCAACTGCGGGATACATTGGCAGCCCGATAAGGGTTCGGTCACAACAAAAGCAAATATTTTCTCTCAATATGATAATATCATATTATCACAATGCTATTCATACGACCCTTTTACATCTACCTGAGGGCACCCAGTTATGCTGTTCGAGTTTCCACGCAGGGGCCGGACAACCTTTTCTATTATATTTACGGTATTATGTATACTGTATTCTGTGTGCATTTTCAGATAATGTCATGCATGCCAAGGAGTCGTAGGTCCGTATTGACTTTGTTCCGGACCCGCAATCAGCTTCTCCCCCAAATTACCAAAATACCCCTGTCAGTTTCTCTGGCCATATTTTCCCAAGACACTTAAAAAGTGCACTAGGGTCCATTTCAAGTATCCTCTAGTCCCAGTGCCAGCTGCATGTCAAAATTACCAAAATACCCCTACTTCACACCCAGAGTCAGTTTAGCGTACGGATTTGATCCGGAAGCTTCTTGGGGCCCGCCGACAGTTATTTGGACTCTCGAAACCAAATTTGATAATTTTTTACCAAAATACCCTCAAATACCTACTTTCAACTCGTAGACCCTACCGCGGATGACCCGGGACTTGTTGGAGACTATTTTTCGGCTCAGGGCGGTAAAATTCAACTTTTTACCAAAAAGTCAACCGAGTCGACTGTGTTCACTTTTACCGTCTAATACTATACCAGATATTTACTGGGGACTACCGGATGCCTTTTTCGGGCTCTGGTCATGATTTTTCAACTTTTTACCATATAAACCCTTATATTTTGTATACTCATTTTTACTCTTCAAAATTGTACCAAATATATCCCGGGGCCCGCCGGTAGCCATTTTCGGCTCCGGATGGGATTTTTATAACTTTTCATACGGACTTACAATCTGCACTTTAAACTGTAACGCCCCGATTTTCGGAAGCATTAATTTAAATCATTTAATAAAAGATTAATATAAATAGAAAGGATCTCATAAAATAAACAGCGGAAATAACATAATTGTCTTAGTTCGATTACAACAATCACATAGTACTTTGTTGGGAAATTAGATTATATTTTTCCAACACAAAAATAAGGGAGATTGGCTCTACAGGTTAAGGTTGAGATCTTGATCCCAATGCTCCTCTTGAGCCTGATCCACTGGAAAACCTTCTGTTCCAAAATAAGCGTCGCCCTCGACACCTACACCTCCTGTTTGATCACAATCTGGCATAATACGTCCGAGTCATGAAGCAACATCATGGTATTATACCAGGGTCACACGAAGTGTAACACCGTGAGCGATAAATCACTCAATGGCTACTCTAACCCCCAACCCTTACATAACATACAAGAACAACATATATGATTGAAAAGCAGTACGTAAAAGAGTAAACACATAACTGATTTCATTACTAGCCATTAACTTACATTTTCATCTAAGTTCTCAACCTAGAGAACTTTCCTCCCGGTTAACCACTAAGGACTATGACCAAACTGTGATTTACTCCCCCCTTGCTTGCCCTTCACTCGGGAGCCCCGACGGAAGGTATAAGTGACGTACTTAATCCAGCCGTCAGCCGCCTCGCAAGGATGAATTTCCCAGGGACGAAATTGTACCACTGGGCTACGTATGGCAACTGCCAGGTTCTGTAGGTATATAGCCGAAACTAGTCTATAATACTTCCACCCTTATAACGCCTCAGAATTCAAATGAAGCAAATCGCAGAGTGTCACATCCTAGGGTTTCGAAATCATGGCAGACTGCCAAACAATCCTCCGAAACAATCACTTGGCGGAACTGCCATTCAACAACAATCTCGGGGTAACTCCCCATCAATCAATTCCAATTTATTTTTCCATTAACCTCATCGTCTATGTGATATCCGCGTACGATCACCCAACCCGGGAACCTAAGTGTCCATTCTAACATTCAATGATTTCATGATAAGTACGCACAACAGAAGAAGCAAAGCGATAAATAAATAAAGAACAAAATGATATGACAGTTGATAGCGTGCATGCAATTCACATAATTTATTCGGGATTAGTCCAAGTGACTTTTGGGTTTGTCGTGACTTAACACATAGTTTGAATTTATTTATTTATTTTTTTTGTAACTATAACCCAAGGGGATTAAATTTATATTCGCAAGCCTTTTGATAATTTTATCAATATAAAAATAAAATAATAAATAAGATATTTGATCTCAAAATGTTTATAGCAGATAAATTCTAATAACAATAATAATAAAAATCTTTTTAAGGGTTGTCGAGAAATTTATAAAACTCTAGGATCTTAATATTTCTTGAACCTTTACGAAATTCCTAATAGGCCCAAAAAAAAAAAAAAAAATTTAACTCATACTTTTTCTTTCATTAACAGAAGGTCATAAATATGTACATATGACTAATCTTTTTATAAAAAAAATACAATTACATTTACACTTATCAATCTAGTGTACAAATTATAAAAGAAAAGTAAATTTGTTATCATCATAAACACTTGGCTTATTAAAAAAAAATGTTTAGAAAACTTAGCACAAACCTTGATCATAAATCTCACTTTAATAGGTTATTAGGCATGTTAAAAAAAAATAAAAATAACTAGATTGTAATGTGAGGTAAAATAAAAGTGTTTAACAAGTTAAAAGAGTGAGTTTCATTTTACATAAACTCTACTTAATCAATGCCTCTGTATTAACGAAATATGCAAAAAAAAATAAAAATAAATAAATAAAGTAACTTAGCATAATAGGAAACCATGTGCTGTTAAAAAAAAAATAGGAAACCATGTAAGCTTTAAACAATGACATCACATAATGGGGTTGATTTCATAAGACATGAAGTGCCAAGGGGGTCTAGTGTAATAAAAGCAAAATCATTTCAAATGGTTCAGGGGAGTTCACGTGGAGGACAAGTCAGTGGGTCCAAATCACTACTATACACGTGGACTAAAATAATACTACTACTAGGGGAGAAACTTTGGAAGTAGCTTTCTGCTACTGTACCATTTCAAAACTGGTTTTCCCAAAAAAAACAGGGTATAACTCGGTGGAGATTGTTCTTCTGCATAAGTTCGATTTATTTCACTATGAAACAATGGAGACAACATACAAACATTAAATATACTTAGGGGAAGTGGGTAAAAATTAATCTACCTCTCCTCCGAAGTCTTAGCGTGAAAAAAAGATTTTTGGCGAAAAAAATGTAAACGGAGAAGATGACCGGAGAGAAGGCCACGGGGTGGCGTTGAGGTGAACGGTGGGGGCTTGGTGGTGTAAGAGAAGGTATGAGAAGGTTTAAAATTCAGAATTTTAGTGTGGATGTGTGTGTATAATAAACCCAATTGAGTTTCTCTCTCCTAAAACTCCATTGTTGTAACTAGCTCTCACTTCCTCTTTCTTCTCTCACAAGCTGAGTAAGAGTGGAGTAAAAATCAGTAGCAAGGAGTTAGTGATGTATATTTTCGGAATAGGAGAGGGTGAGATATAGGTGTGAGTGTTTAATGCCAAAAACCATTAGATTAAGAGGTGGGTTATGGCCCAAAGGTTAGAAGAAACTCTCCTGGAGAGTTGTTGGCTGTTAAGTGGTTGATACAAAGTTATGTACATATATGGGTAAACATGGAAATGACAATGGAAAAGAAATAGATTGATAGATGAGAGGATGGCTTGGTTAGGAGGCAATTTGGTTAGGGTAATTTTAGTTGGTGTAGGACCTAATTAAGAAAATTGGTTAGAAACTAAATGGATACACACACATGTATATCTATATACATGTATCTATAAATGTGAACAAAATGTAGTAGTAAATAAGGTCTACTTATGTTAAGTAAATAAAACTTAGAATTTAAATGACTTTGTAAAATAAAAAAAAATAAAATAAAATAACGGACCGTTACATAAACCCATTTTCAGCCATGTAGCCACCTAGAATAAGGAGTTATTTTCATCAAATTTATTTTGGTTCAGTTAGAGCTATAAAACCTGTGTTTTTACAAAACCACGTCGCTTGAATATCACTTTGATCACTTGACCATAAACCATTTTCCAAAACCCCTTGGACAAAATCCCAGGCGCGACAAGGTCCTAAGAAGATTTATTTGCCACCTGCATGCTTTTCTATGACTCTAAAAGAAAAGTTGATTTTTTTTGAAGGTTTTGAAACGGGTTAAAGTGCCTGATGGCTATGCTTCAAATCTCTCACGTTGTATTCAACTCAAACAACGTAAAATTATCGGATTGAAGAGTCATGATGCTCATATAATGATGCAACAACTTCTTCCGATAGCATTACGAGCCTCTTTGCCAAAAAAGTGGTACTACCATTGATTTGGTTATGTTTTTTCTTTAGAGAAATATGTTCCAAAGTTTTGGATGTAGATGAGCTTGCGTTACTCGAAATTGAAATTGCAGTGACTTTATGTGAATTTTCAGTCCCTCTTTCTTTATAGTTATGGTGCATTTAGTGAGTCATTTGGCTGCAGAGGCTAAAATTGGTGAACCAATTTAATACTGATGGATGTATCCGTTTGAAAGGTTTGACCTATGCCTTTGAATTTGTTAACATATATCTCACTATTTTTTTTTATTTTAATTACTTCATTGTATCCTTTGGATATAGGTATCTCCAACGACTTAAGTTATATGTTTGTAATAAGGCCCACCCCGAGGCTTGTATTGCTGAAGGATACATGGAAAAAGAGTGCCTAACATTTTGTTCCCGATATTTTGAATCAGTTGAGACTGTATTCAATCGACCGGCAAGAAAGGTTGAAAATGCTAGCGGGTCGATAACAAATATCGAACTTGATCAAAAGTCGTGGACACAAGCACACCATTATGTGTTGTTCAACACTGATGAAATTATTCCTTTCCGCGAGTAAGTGATATTTTCAAGTACAATAAGTAGCCTCTACCACGTCCTCATGTAGGATTTGTGACAAATAACAACTTAATTTTGAATAGGGAACACAAGCAACATATAAAGAGACAAAGTCATCCTTGTCGCCTTACCGATGAAGCCCTTCATAAGAATCACGTCAAAAATTTTTGTGATTGGTTTCGGTCGTATGTGAGTATTGTACTAGTAATTATAATAGTTTTTTTTTTGTCATTCGTCATTCCTAATCTATTACATGGGAGTGGGGGGAATGGGACTTGATCCCAGGATGCAGTGTGGAGCATCCAAGAGCTCAACCGTATCAGCTAGCCACCACTTGCAATAATTATAATAGTTACTAAATGTAACACTAAGGTGTTTAATTTTGCTTAATCACGATTTATTATATAAATTATGCTTAATTAAGTACATGATCTCTATGTGTGATGTGACGTACCCAAGTTATGTTTACATTATGAGTCACGTGCATGATTTACGTGTTATATGTATGATTTTGTGCTAGGTGTCTTTAAGTAATAAGAATTTTGATGTGGGGAAAATAGTAATTATACAAAAGTCATATATTGGGCCACATGGAACATTTGTACACCACACCTTATGAGATATTTTACCCTTAAAAGAGAGAAAAATCAGCCTCTTCATCCCTCTCCTTCATTCCCACGTTATATCTCTCTCTCTCTCTTCTCTCACTCTTTCTCTCAAGAAATCTAGAAGGCTCCATGATCTAACCCTAGAATTGGTAAGTTTCCTTGTTTTAAGTTGATTTTTCCAAGTATGAGCATACATATACATGTAGATTGCATTTGTATGTATGGTGATAATGCGAAGAGCAAGGATAAAAACCCTAGTTATGTCTTAGAGAAGTTTGATGAAAATCTGTCAGAAGATTTGCTAGATTTTGTACCCTAAGACAAGAATTTTTAGACATAGCTAGTCAACTCCAAATATTACAAATTTTTTTATGGCAGGTTCCTCTACGAGTCCTCTGCACTATATAAAATATTCAGGTCGAAACGCCTTGAAATGAAGTCTAGAAAAATCACGCACTAAGCTATACTCTGCTTTGCTGTAGATGCTGAATCCGTGTTTTTGTCTTCGTTTTTTGATGCATTCGACTGTGTTCTCTATCTTATTATTTTCTGAAATTTTTATGGGAGGTACCCACATGTGTCTACTTGATTGTGTCCAAAATTCGGAGCAAAATTCCAAGAGATGAATGTTTAATAATTCGTTTACTAAACTGCGTTTTGTTATGGATTATGTAGAATTTTGCATTCATAGTTTGTGTTCTCCTATTTTGTGAAGATAGTTCTTGACCTTACAAATTCATGGGTAATTTTTGCACCATTTCTATATGAGTTCTATTTATGTAGTGAAATTTGCAAGATCTAGTTATCTATGGTTTGTTCTAAAAAATTCTTAGATTAGGTGTTGGTTAACTTGTCATTTTAGGGAATCATGCATATGCATCATTCACATGAGTTCTTTGTGTAAATGATTCATGTTTATACACGATATGTAGGATTTGGTGAACAAGAAAAGGATATAAGGGATACAAGTTGAGTTAACTTGAAGTGCAAAGGAATGTGAGTAACCTCATACTTTCAAATGAGAATTTTTATGAACTCTCTTTCTATGCAAATGCGATTTATGAAGTGATATGCCTGTATTTTTGATGATATGTTAAAAATATGATATGTTCACGAAGTATGTATGTATGCCATGCCCTTGCTTTACCTTACGTGCCCACTGGTGGGTTCCATAATAGCCAGCATTACGTGCCCGCTGGTGGGTTCCATAATAGCCAGCATTATGTATGTGCCTTCCTGGAGGGTTCCATAATATCCAGGTATGTGCCTCCCTGGAGGGTTCCATAATATCTAGGTATGTGCCCTCGCCGATGGGTACCACAATAATTGGCCGGGATCCCGATATATGTCATGTATGTATGTGGTGAGCAATGTGGTATTGGCAATGTTTATGTATTCAAGTTTTCATGTGAAGTTTGTCATGGCTTTGCAAATGTACGAGATCTTGTTTTATGTGTTATTTATTTCAAAACCCAAATCTTAGTATGAGCTTTACTCACTGAGCTTTCAGCTGACGATTTATTTACAAATTTCAGGCGATGGAGTGTGATAGTTGAAAGCTTTGAAGTGAAGTGTTTTGTGTAAAGTTGAGCTTCATGGAATGTTTTGCATATGGAGTAGAAGCACTAAAAAGACTAGTAGTTTGGCACATGTTTTTGCGATAGTCTCCTTTATGGACATGATGTATATATTTTTGACAAGTGGTGTATGTAAGTTATATATTAGGGACATGTAATGGACGTTTAATGTAGGTATGCTCTGGACCAAATGGGTAGTGCTAATTTCACTTGATCATGGTGTAATTACTTTTATTATGAGACCCCATAAGTTTAATCAAAGTTTTCTTTACCGCTTCCGCTAATGTTTATTTATTTATTTATATTTAAAGCACTCTACTCTTGAGCCCATGTGGTTAAGTATGAAGGCCTTGTTGGCCGGTCACGTGTCGTGATCCCTAATGAGGGGTCTAGGGATGGCGGGACGGCGGGACGTGACACTAAAATTGATTTTATAGGTTTGTAGTTGTAATTGTCCATGGGAATGCCAGGTTGCCCTTATGGATTACACGTGGAAGCAATAACATTCTGATAAAATCAAGTGGCTTACTTGAGGCCCAAAACAGAAGCTAAAAGATTCAAACATTTTGTTGTTAATGGGTTCAAATTTTGAGTAAAAAGTAGTGAGGAGACAAAGAAAACTCAAAATAGTGGGGTTTGTGTGCTTGTCAAGGGAGGAAATATGAACTATGGTTTTCTCCAGGATGTTGTTGAGTTGAACTATTTCGACAAGATGAGATATGTTCTTTTCAAATGTGATTGGGATGATGTCAATACAAGTAGGGGCAATAAGATAGATGAATATGGTTTCGTTTTTGTGAATTTATCACGTTTGATACACACGGGAGAATGGCTAAACGATGAACAATTTATTTTACCTTCTCAAGCTTCACAAGTTTATTATGTGAAAGATCCAAGGGCCAAAGGTTGGCTCGTTGCGGCTAAAAAAAGGTTAGGGATGTGTTCGATGTTGGTAATGGTGAAAGGGAAGAAGACAATGTAGACATGTATTATGATAACGAGCCTTATGAGCTGATAGTTGAGAACATCGATGTAGAAGGAAATGAAAACCTCGATTGGTCTAGAAATGATGCAACTGGATCTAGCGTAAGCGAACCACTGACATGTAAAGGCCAATTGATTGATGACTCTGACTCCGACTCCGACTTTGATTTTGATGTCTAGTTGTTTGAAGAACTGTATTAAGGCCTTACCTAACACTATTTTTGTCGTATTGTGAATATTGTTTCTTTATATGCATTTCCACTACGCTGAGTACTCTCTTTTCTTGTAGAATATGTCTTGCTTATTTCTAATTGTGCTGTACATTTTTAATTGTGAGAACAATAGTTGTTTTATGTTTATTAAACTGCTTGTTTTAATCTTTGTTGTGTTTGTGGACGGTCGATTTCCACTGGTTGTTTTTTATTTTGAAAATAGAGTCGCCACCCGGGTTTTTAGAAAATGGTTTAGGACCCGAGAAACCGTTTTGAAAAATGATTGAGAAAATGATTTATAAAACAATTTGAAAACCAGAGATTCGTTTTGGATTCGGGAGCCAGGTTACGAACGGGGAAGGGTTTTAATGCACCCCGTTCGCCCGATTAAGAATCGGTCTTTACTAAATATTTGTGGGATTTTCGGAAAATATTTTAACGCCGAACTTTATTCAAATAAGCAATTTATCAAGAAAAGCAGATGATAATAATGAAAACAAGTAAGCAGCATGCAAATCATAGCAAATAAACAATAACCAAGGCTTTAAACTGTTTGTGCAGTGTACTGATCAAAATTTCAATTTTTACAAAGACAACCGTGTGCGGCACACTAGGTGTACCGTGCGGTACAAAAAAGTGTGCCGTGCGGCACTTGTTCATCATTCTAACGGTCGATTTTTAAAAGAGTGTGTCAAAGACTCCAAGTGTACCGTATGGTGAGTCAAGAGGAGTGCCGTGCACTGTTGGCTGCACAATAGTTTGAAACTTTGATTTTTCGATATGATTGAACAGAGACACATACAAGGCATGGAATAAGATTAAAATGGACTATTTTGAATAGGAAAACAGTGTGTGCAAGTATGGAATGTTCCTCCTCGTTGAATCGCTCCGTACGAGGCGATGTTTTCACCGTACGACGCAACCGGGAGGTATGAAATCAAACTGGTTTTGATGTAATATGGGCATACCAAGTGCAGAGATGATATAGGAGATCATCCCACACTTGGTATCCCTCCCCTCAAGGTACCAAAACTAGAGAATTTTGGCGAAACGGAATCGTACCTCGGTTTGCAACTCTCGGATTAATACTCTATTTCGATCTTCTGAATGTGGCTTGAGCTTCCTTTAAACTTCAAATTCACCCTGATGTAATGACAAAGAGGGTTGATGGCTTGAACTTGAGCAAGCTTGGAATGGCAACCTCACGGTTTTTAGAACCGAAAACAGGGGAATTGGGTTTCCTGATTGGATTTGCTTTTGGGAGAGATTGAAATAGTTATGGGATTGAATTGTGAGAGTAGTAATTGAGATATGGAATGGATAGAGGGTTTGACAGAATTTAGAGAGGGTTTTTCATGATTTTTCTTCACATTTTTTTTTTATATCTTCCTCCAACTGATGGGCATATATATAGGGGAGGAATTGAGCTTGGCCACCAAGTAAACTTGGTGTGCACTCCAAATTTGTGGGCTGCACGAAATCATGATGAAGGAGGAGAGGAAATGTCAACAAAAGGAGTTGTTGGAGCTCTGCAAAAGTTGTGTGACAAGTGACATGTGCCGGCACACAAACTGTGCCGTGCGGCACACTTACTGTGCCGTGCGGCACACCTGACCGCCAAAATTCAAAAAGTTGCTTGGACTGTGCCGTGTGCGAGAGATGAGCACCGTACGGTACTGTTGACTGAGTTGACTTGGAGATTTTTAATCCGAGAGTCCTTCCGGGTGTTTCCTTTCATCATCGGGGATTTCAAATGTATGCGAGAGTCCCATTTTGGGGTGTCTACAGTGTTGTAGACATGAAAAAGAAACAATATCACATTTCGACCATGGAGATTCGTTTTTAACCCACGCATTGAGTTGGTGCTTCCCTATCAAGTGATGCTTTACGGTGTTCCCTCTCACATGGATCTTCTCTACTTGTCCAGCAACACAGCTCTTTATAGCTTCCCCTAACTGACCAAGGTTGGTCACAACCTACCCATCAACAACCATCAGATTATAAGAGGGCCAAAATTGAGAAAATTCAAAGGAACAATATTGAATTGAGATCCCTTGGGCTGCCAGAAATTCCAATTCCTTCAATGGATGTGGTTCAGTAAAGCCCATTAAATGAGAATGGGAAGCGAAGGAGGGTTGATTTGGATGATAATGACTACAAAACTTTAGTTAGTGAGAAAAACAATAGACCTTCCCAAACACATGGTGCTTCACGACCTTCTCAGTCACGTGGTGCTTCACGAACTGTCCAGCCACAAGTTCCATTGCGGGATGGTTTTAACGAGGGAGATGATTTGGATGGTGAAACTGAAGTTGGCATAAGAGGTATCGTCCATCATCAAACTTTTTGCATTTTTGATTTGACTTTTTTACTTTTAATTTGGAATAACCTCTCGTTTAAGAGTTGGAAACTATAATTAAAGTGCATCATTTTGTTTTTTCTATGATGAAAACAAGTTGTATATGCCGAAAATATGATCCTAGTAGCTGGAAAATTAATTATTGAGTGCTGAACTATAACCTAGTTGTTGAAACTATGTCATTAAAAATATACGCTTTCGCTGCGCGCTCTCTCTATAACCTCTCTCTCTTCCTTCTCAAAACTAAACCAGATCTAGGGTTTTGGCTTGGGGGAGGAGGCGCCGCCTCCTTCCCTCCTCCCCCGGGGTCTCCTCCTCTCTTGGTTTTCGTTTTCTCCTCTCCTCCTCATCCTGGCATGGATCAAACGCTGGTCTCTTTCTCTAGGTGGAACTGGTTTGGCTTAATGGCGAGTTTGGTTATGGCGTTTGGGGGTGTCTCCCTGCTGATCTATTCCTAAGTGGATCCGGTATTGCCTAACGGTGTTGGGCGCGCGTGGCTGGTGGAGGGTCAGCGAAGCGTGGCGGGGTTTGGAGATCTATTGAAGATTTGGTTTTGGCAGGGTGGAGGGCTGGGTTTGGCCTCTAGGGCTGAACCCGTTTGCTTCTTTGTGCAGATTGTTCATCTGGGCATCTTGGCCCTTGTGCTGCTGGTGGTGAATGGTGGTTGGCGTCTGAGGGGCGACGGTTTGTGGTGGCTGTTATGGTGAGTCGGTCGGGCCGTTCTTCGGGTCAGCAACAGGGACTTGTTTCCCGGGATTCCGGCGACGGTGTGGCAGCGTTCGTCTCGCTATATGCAGCCGTGAGGTGCGGCGGTGGTGGCAGCTGTTATGAGTCGTCCTAGGGTTTTTTTTTGGGCTTTATTTTTCTATCTTGGTTTCATGGCCTTTGGGGTTGGGCTTGGGCCCTTTGGGTGTGGACCTCGATTGGCTTCTTGCCAATCGAGGATTGGGTCTCGAACTAGGCATTGTTTGATGCTTTCTCCTTGCTCCTATTGATCATTGTATTCCTTCAGTGATTAATGAAATCTTTTTTGCCGTGAAAAAAAAAAAAAAAAAAGAAACTATGTCATTAAAAGCTCTTTTATCTTAGTTTGATCAAGTTATTTTTTAATAGATTAATCAGGTAAGGCAAACAAAAGAGGAATTACACATTTGTAGGACATTTGGAATTTGCCTCCTGGGAGCAGAATTGTTGTCAAATTTAATGCGGGTTTGCTACCTGTTGGGGAAAAAAGGTAGTGTGTTTAATCGGTTCATAGGAACCGTTGCAAGGAAGCCACAGTTGTGCCCCATCAATTATAACGATTAGCGAAAGGTGCCATATCACTATAAGCTAGATTGTTGGAACATCATTGAGGTATTAACTTGTAACCTCTAATTTTTTGCTATATTTTCAGTCGAATGAATCTCAAAATGCTTCTATGTTATCTTGTTGTAGTCAAAGTTTGAATTTCCTGAAGATGAGGGAATAAGGGACACAATCAAGCACAATACTTTCAAGTTGCTTGGGGAAAATTGAGACATTGGAGATGTAACTTAAAGTCACAACACTATGACCCATCAAAGACTGCACAAATAGTTGTTGCAGCACCTGCGACTGTGCATAAGGGACACAATCAAGCACAATACTTTCTAGTCGCTTGGGGAAAAATTGAGACATTGGAGATGTAGCTTAAATCACAACACTATGACCCATCAAAGATTGCAGAAATAGTTGTTGCTGCACTTGTGACTGTTAATCATGATCATTATGCTGAACTTGTTGATTTTTGGTTTTCGGAGGAAGGAAAGGTATGGACAATATACTCTGTGACTCCATAATGTTTATTTTGTATTCTCTATTTGACTAAAATTCACGATTCTAATGTTTAAATACAGACACTTAGTGACAAACAACAAGATACATAGGGGCGAAAATAAAGTGCCACATACGGCTTGATCTAAAACATATTCCCAACATGCGTATGATTTGGTACTACATATATATAACTTATCTGATTTCTGAACTTTTCTTGTTTATTTGAATTATAACTTTCCTCATGAAATGGTTGTACTATATGGGGAGAAAATTGGAATTGGAGTTGATGGAGCGGAGATGTATAACCAGACCCACGAGAAGGGTGGTATAGCCGTTAATGACATTGCATTTGAAAATATCATATGCTGGCATATTTTTTGTATCTTTGATAAAGAGCATATGTTTTGCATTCGAACTTCACTTTAAATGTGGAGACTGATACATGTCTATCCATATGCTCTTGTTTTCCATGAATTGCAGAAAAACATGGAAGATTTGAGGAAGTCACAACAAAGTAGCTCGAAAGAGAAACCCAAGGGTCAACTAGTCTGGTCCAAGGATGACATATATTCACAAGTGATTGATAAGAGAGAGCATTCTGGTCGTCATTTGGGTACATTCCTACAAATAGTGGCTCAACTTCCAATAGTGGTACAAGATTCAAAATGACTTCAGATGAAGAGAGAATGCAAGATAAGGAAACTATACATGAGCTGCAAGAGAAGTTGGAAGCTAATAACCAACAAATGGAAGCTAATAACCAATAGATAAATACTATGGCTGCTGAAATGAACTTTTTGAGAACACAAGTTGACTTCTTGCTTAGGCACTCTGGTTTACAGCTTATGAATACGGTTTCTTTACTCTGGCTATGTGTATAATCACACTGTGTATATGATTATTTAGAGTTGTATTGTTTCTTATTGCATGTCAATTGTTCTTTGATAGGTAAGAAGGAGTGAGTGGTACTCGTGATCAAGCTTCCCCCAAACACACCAAAGGTCATCTTTTGCAAGTCATGAAATAGAACCACCTGGTATGGGTGTTCTTTTCCATTTGATTGATATTTAAAGTTTAGCATATAGAATTGAATGTGACTTGTGAGTCGAGTTAGAGAAAAAACTGAAATTATACAAAGCACTACAAGTCCTAGAGGGGGGGTGAATAGGACAACCACTTTAAAAATAAACCACTTCGATTTCAACCAATTTAATCATTCACCATGGCAAATCAAACAACTCAACAAGTTCAATATAGAGTAATTAAACTAATGAGACAAAACACACGATATACGTGGAAACTATTTAGGGTCTAAACACCCTAAGCATAAAACCACAGCCTAGTCCTACTCATGCATTCCATAAATCAAAAGGTTTAAGAGAATTAACAAGACTAGGAATTACCCAACAAGCCCCTTGTTACACCTAGCTCCAATTCTTGATGTAGTACCCCGTACTCCTCTTTGATTCCATGAACTCCACAAGCACACCCGTCTTGATCTCCGAGTCAACTCGGCACCGGTCCAACCGGCTCACGTAGAAACAAGGCAACACAACATGATGTATGAAAAAGATTGGATTTTTATGAAAGTTTTTGAAAACTAAAATCAACCTAGAGTAGATCCATGAAGAGGAAGACTCTAGATTGAAGAAAGATGAGAAGAGCAAGCTCAAATCATCAAGAACATCAAGTTCACAAAAGAGAGAAGGGATGGAGAAGAGATGAGACTTTCTCTCTCTAAAAAGGGCTGATTTTCTCTCAAGTGGGTATGTGAAAATGAAAGAAAAATGGCTTTTATAGTGCCCATTTTCGTGCTCCCCAAGACAGCCACTCAAAACATGACATGTGGCCACTTAAAGAGTTTGTCAGACCCGTGTAGACGCGCGCAGACGCACCGTCAGGATTTAGACACTTGGCACAATCTCAACAGTCAAAACCACACCCCTACAGACGCGTGCAGACGCAATAAGCTCAAAGCTAAATCCTAATGCCAAAATCATGGGATAGCAAAACCCAAACAAGGCACTAATAAGCCAACATTATGAACATTAAAACATGTTATTTTGGATGGCCTAAATGCAAAAATGATATGCATGGATATACCTCAACAGATTGAGCTTCGAAACACTTGTCTTGGCTTTGGCTTGATCATGAAGCTTGAGATTCTCGAATGGAGCATCTAAACTCAACCCTAAGCACTCTAACTCCCAAACTCCCAATAACAAAATTACAGACTCCGAAAGGCTTGACATAACCCGGAAAATGCCAACAAAACTAACAAAAACAATATCGTGGCAGCTTGTGTATGCAATATATGCTACTTTTAGATCAATTGCTTTATTTTTTTGTCACTGTTATGTCATTTTTCCCGTTGGTGGTCAGTCTTTGAGTCCTTGCCTTGTAGCAATCTAGTTCTACTGTATTGGACCTTCTATCTTTCCTGCTGCTCGCTGCTTCATGATTTGGATCACTTGATTCTATGATTCTTTGAATCTACTGCTACTCATATTAAGGTATAATCATTTGCTGTCATGGGCTTCTCTTCTATTGCTACTTTTATTATACTCTGCTGCTGTTATGGATGGATCTTTTATTGCCATGAGTTTTTGAAGTTTCTTTACTGCTGCTACTGCTACCATAATTTTCTGCCATGAACTTGACCATTTGCTGCAATGATATTGACACTCTACTATTGCTACTCATCTACTGCTTGTTATGACCATTTAATGTTATCTTGCAAGCCCGTTGATTGTGTCGTACCGTATCAAAATTAAATTTATAAAAACTTAGAATTAACTACTACTTAGAAGAATAGTTGATCAGTCCGAGTGTCGATCCACAGAGACAATTTGGATAAATTACGTTAACTTCGATTAATTTCTAATTTAATTTGGAAAATTAGATTTGAGTGATTAGTTTTTTGGAACCTAAATTAATTTAAGGCACAAGTAATGAAATTTGATGAGAAATGAATGAGAGAAATTAAGGTTTCGAATCCACCCCAACCATGTAACTAAGTTATGTGTAGGCTAGGTTTATTATTCGAATCACAATTTTGTCAAGAGAATAATTATGTTGTTAACATGCATGGACTATCCCATAGCACAGATCGTCTCGCTGGCACAACCCGTCTCTTTCACAGACTGTCTAGTGGCACAATCCACCTTACGAGCATAATCCATCTCAGTTACCCAAGCACAAGCATAGAAAACCATTGTTTAACTAGGTATTTGAAAGTGCACACACAAATACTCAACCAATAGGAAGAATTAAAACGATTCCATCTAATCATAATGAAAACATGTTCTAAGTTAAACAATCGATTCGAGTTAATAAACCTAACACCTACACATACACAGAGTTACTTGGAACGGGGCTTCATCTTCCCCTTAGAAGGTGTTTAGCCGGCCATGGAGGTGGAGATGAACGCTTGATTTGATGAAGAACTTGAAGAACCCATGGATTGGCTTGTGTTTCTCTCTCTAATTTTGCCTCTCAATATTTTCGGACCCCTAATAATGACCTAGGATTATCCTTTTTTAGTGCTTACAACTCTCTTGGAGTTCAATTAAAAGAATAAGTTTAGGAAGTCCAATCTTAACCTAACTTCCCAAAAATCCGTTTTTGTCTTCTGCAGCGCGCTTCCATCCCAATTTCGACCTTCAAGACGTTGGAATTTGGAAAACTCATAAACAGGAAAGTTGTAGGAAATTGAATTTCCTTTCCGGTGACGCAAACCTTGCCTCATTTGGACACTCAAGCTAAACGATATGGTCAAAATACTGAAGGCTGTCCAGATTCCTTTTCAATTCGGGACTGAATGATTTTTTTTTTCTTTCCAAATTGCACTTTATTTGGCTCATTGATATCCAAGTACTACAAACACATTAAAATAATTAATCCGCACCAAGTAATAATATAAATGGACCCATAAGTATAAGTTAGAGGGATTGATTGGGTACAATTAAGCACCTATCACCTATGCTGCTCATCTACCGCTGCAATGGTCCCATGTTGTTTCCTTACTTCATAATGTTACCTTCTTGAATTCTCTATGTCTTGCAGCTACTAAATATCCTGCTGTTGTTGCTGCTCTACACGTGTTCTCTAATGTTGCTGTATAGGCTTACTTTAGGCTACTATTTGAAATGTCTATTTGTGCTAGGTTTTTTATGGACATAATAGCTGTTGTACTGCCTTGTATTCTGCTTAGATTTTGCTCTACTGAGCCCGTACTAAACTGTTGTGGGTTCTTTTGGGTGTGTGGTTGACCTCTTGTCACCCATACCCCTGCTAGGAGATTGTATGGCATGTTCATCTTCTTCTCTCTCCTTTCTGCGAACATCATGTTCCTTTTCTTCTCTCATATCATTGGCTCTAATATCTTCTCACTACGACATAAGGCTTTTTATAACATAATTTTATAGCATTCTTTTAAAAATGCAATTGTCGAGGTGGGAATCATAGCATTCATGCTATAGAAGGCACGGGGAAAAAAGAGAGGAGAGAATTGATAGCGTTTTCATTAATCCCACTACAGCGTTCCATTTGGCGCCAACTCTCCCAGCCTAAGAATCCAAGACTGGACCAAATTTTTTGGAACTTCCCTCGCTCCTTTCGCACCAATAATTTTTGATACTTCCCCCCCTTCTCTCCCTCTCTTCTCTCTTAACATTGCAATCTTCAAGAAAATCATGACCGGCCTAACTCCTCTCTTCTTTCTCAACATCGCCATCTTTAGACAAAAATCATGACCTAACCCTACCAAAAATGCACACACAGCAACCATTCGATCGGAAACCCCCAAAACCTTAATCCAGTCAATTGAAACCCAAACAAATCCCTAAACCAGACTCAAAATCAATATATTTACCCTCAAAATCACTTACCCAGTTCGTAATTCCACTTGAAATCACTTATTAGTGCTTGAACTCACCTCGAAATTGGCACCCAGTGCCCAAAGCTAACGAACAGCGGCGAATAAAGGTTCTTCATTCTTGATTTTTGGTGAATCATGAGTTCTTTGTTCAAGATTTCTTTTTATTTTCTCTCTTTACACGTATTTACCCAATACTCTCCACAATTGGAGCTTTTATTTCTCTCTCTCTCTCTCTCGCTCTCTCTCTCTCTCTCTCTCTACACGTATTTACCCAAAAAGAAGGAAATTACATGACCCATTGCATCAATTGAAGCAACGAGCCGTCAAATAGAGAAGCCCTAACCAGGTTCACTTCAATTTTTTCTTGTTCTTGCCCAAATACAGATTAGGGCTTTAATATTTACTCACTATCTTGTGAAAGATAATGATCTATTAGTGTTAATTTGTGTGTGTGTGTGTGTGTGTGTGTGGCGGGGGGAGGGTGTCCAGGCCTGCGATCAAGTCTATGTTGAAGTAGGGCCTAGGGCTGATTTGGAAGGTTTATCGCACTAACTTTTAAGGCGCATTTGTTTGGTGATCACAATATTCTTGAGTTATATTTGACGTTAGGTTAAATGTCTCATTGTTTGGATGAAACATGGGTCCTACGTAAAATCTCACATGGATACCCATTTTGCAAGGATGAAGGTTTCAATTATCTTTCAATCTCATGTATGAAAACTAATGTGATTGCTTGTGTTGGGGATCTTTGAACAAGGTTTTTCCTATCCAAGAACACTGGTCAAGTTTCACTTATTATTCAAGTGAATTTCAAATTGGTTGTCCAAAAAAGTCACCCTTAAATGAGTTTTAATCGAGTCGAGTATAAGCTGGGCCTGAACAACTTTGGTTTTTTGGTGTTGAATGAACTTAACCCAATCAAGTACTGGGTTAATCAAACACATACTAGAAGAACTGAAAGCTGAAGGATCTATGTTTGTTACTCCTATTGAAAAAGATAATGGAAATCACTTCAAACTTGCTATCAATCAGCTAATACTTAATTGTCTACATCTCATGTATATTATGGAAGGGTATTTAATTTAAATGAAATTGTCATGATATATATTTTAACTTCAAATTTCACTAGCTTTAAAATATTATGAATGCTATGTCGTTTGAGGCCTCGGTTGGGGACCATTTTTGCTTAGAATATGTGCAAATAGAGATATTGGTCTTGTGTTAAGTGGTTGACATATTACATTATATAGGCTGGTATGATATCAAGAAACAAGCTTGGTGTGGATAGGATGATGGACAAAGGTTAGGCGCATTTCAATAGGTATTATAAAGTAATACGTTAGCTATCTATAGATGAAGTAAGTTACACATTCTTAAAACATTTGACACATTTAGCTTGAACAATTGTAGATCCACTGACAAGTATATGAACGCAACATTGAACTTTTTGGAAATGGCCAATCGAAATACAGGATACTTAGAAAAGATTCTATGCCCTTGCAAATGTTGTCGGAATATGACTCACCATACTGGTAAAGATGTTTATGAACACTTGGTGAGTCATAACCATGGTGGCAAGTTATATGTAACCATACTGGTAAAGATGTTTATGCAAATTCCTAAGCATATGGGTCTTGAGCATCTTGGAACAGTGAGTTGTATGGGTCCCTTTGGGAAGTTGTTATGGCTGATTCTTCTGAGGACTCACCATTTCTGCCTGACTTGCTTGAGCTAATAGTTGTTGAGCCAATTTTAATAACTCAGAGTTGCTTGGCTTTGATTTTGCTTTTGCTTTTGAAAGGCTAGAGTGTAGACACCCCAATTTTGAACCCGAGGTGTGCTCGAGCATTTCCGATGATGAAACGAACCAATCATGATTACCTGGAACTTGTGAGAATGACTTGAACTTGACCAAAAATCAGCCAAATACCACCCCAAGCAACCAAAACAGCTCAAACTAACCCAAACACTGTTGAACCAAGCCAAGCCAGCAATTTGCCATCAAGCACCTTGAGCGCTCAAGTCCCTATCCTTGAGCGCTCAACCATGGGAAAGCACCTTGAGCGCTCAAGCCCACGACTTTGAGCGCTCAACCCTGATCCAGTCAGCAACTTGCAGAGTATCTAATCATGAGATCATCTGCATGGGAGCGTCTGGGGATGATCTGCTACGATCTCTATACGTACATTATACTCCACTAACCCCAAAAATACACCAAAAATACTCCTAAAATACAAACCCACTCTTTCTCTCTCCTCTCTTCCCTCCCACTCACTCTATAAAACCATCTAACACCCCTGGTTTTGGGGGTTACGAACTCTCACACTCCATCTCTCTGAAATCATCCAGAAACTATGATCTTTCTCTCTCCCTCTACAAAACCACTCATCCACCATTAAAACCATCGGCAAAAAACCACCTTTCCAATCCAGAATTCGTCCCTTGATCATCAATCATCCACATACATTGCCCTATCCATCCACAATACTAACCAAAATGTCTGAAATTAACCATTCCCAAGCCAGAAACCAAGCTCAAGCCACGATCATTTTCTAAAGGTAGTCAAAGAATGTGAAAACTTCACTGTTTTGGTTTTTCTGAGGAAGACCAGTGAGTTCAAGCAAGTTCTTGGTACTTGTCTTGGACTCACAAGGGTCTAAAAGTTATTTAAAAACAGTTTCAAAATCTGCAGTCACAGCATGGGTTGAGCGCTCAAGCATAAGGACTTGAGCGCTCAAGCCCAATATTGAGTTGTTTGTTTTGCTGACTTTTGTGTCATTTCTTGGCTTTGATCATTGTTTTATGGTTACCAGTGTTCATGTGACCTTCAAAACAGCCCATCTCTATTTCAAAAAAACACATGCATGAACATTAGATAACTATGTTATGATGATCAAAAATCAATATTTTTTGTAAAATTTCATTTTGAATACAAAACAGTGACTGGATCCTCTTCCATTACTCCTATTTTAAATGTTCAAAGCCCTGAGAATCATCGAGCATTTATTTTAAACCAGAAATCATAGAGCCAGATTATGGCTTAAGCGCTCAAGGTCCTTCACTTGAGCGCTCAAGCTGTTCTTGGGCAGTTTTTTTTGTTGGTCGTTTGTTGATTCGATGATGGGTCTTGGTTTAACATCTTAGTTGTGTGTGTGAGTTGTTTTCATTGGACTCAGGACCTGGATTCCCCTCTTTTTCCTCTATTTTCAAACATTTTCTTGTTGATTCATCGAAATTACACTCTTTTTATTTTCCTTTAAGAGATTGATCGGTTTATTCTTACCCATTTCTCCTGGAAAATCCTTGGCAAATGATTGATCTCACAAAGAGGTTGTAAAAAGGTGTAATTTCATAGAGGCATGGAACTGGTTTGAGCGCTCAACCCATGAGCCTTGAGCGCTCAAACTGGTTTGAAGAGGTTGAGCGCTCAAGCCTTGGTCTTTGAGCGCTCAATCCCTATTCTGGGATCCAGTTTGTAAAACAGTTTGTTCGGGTCTCATGTTTGCACTTTCTGGGATTGTTGTATAGTCCCTGTAATTTCTCATTCCTTGTAAATATTTGTAATAATTTTACTTGTTATCATCATCATTTCTCATGTAAATCATATGCACAAGCATCCACTTTAGATCCACATTTTATGTTTTCTTATCATTTACGTGATACCCATCCCCGATTCCTTATTTTCGTGAACAAATCAAATTTCAAATATTTCCAAAATCCCACAAAATGTTGAGTAGAGACCGGTTCACGGACCGGGCGAGAGGGATGCCGTAAAACCCTTCCCCTCTCGTAACCAAACCCCCGAATCCGAGAAATCTTTGGTTTCATGATGACTAGTAAAATCTTTTTCCAACGGGCAACGAGTCATATTTTTATCGGTTTCTCGGGTTCGGACCTAAAATCCGGGTGGCGACTCAAACAATCACAATCTTTTCGAACGCAAATCGCATCGAATTTCAGTGGGCCGTCCACAAGCTGGCGACTCTGCTGGGGAATATTGGTTAATATATATTTTATTTAATTACACTTGTGCAATTGTGATTACACTTGTGTAATTTTATTGAAATATGTGTTAATCAAAGTGGGTTTAACTTGAAAGATGTTTTGTGAGATTTTTCAGATATTTGAGATTTAATTTTGCATTGCAGTTGCATGGTTCTTAGCCCCGCTGGCGTGTTTTGGCAATCCTGCCCGGCTTGCCGGTGACATGGAATCCCGAAATGCCCAGCAGCCTTCGACCGTGATAAATCATATCGTCACTATCGTCTTTGACGGTAGGAGGCGGTTTTGATTTTGAGTCCGGGGTACCCTCAGTGACCAAAACCAGCCTCTTGCATATAATTAGCCATAGAACCCCACGTTTAGCAACCTGCCTGTGTGTTAAGTTTACGTGCTCCACCATGTTAACGTGCTATCTGTTACCGCTTTCTCCGCCATGCCATATTGCATTCATGCATTTGCATTGTATACATTCGTCGCGAGTGCTCGGTCTGTTTTATTTTTCAGAGTCTTCGCGGTTAGTAGGAGATTGCCTTGGCCCGATGATGAGTCGTGCAACCCATATGCGCGTTGTTCTTGCAAGTTGGCCTTTAGGATAACCGGACGTGGGAAAATTTGGATCATCAAATTCCTAAACACTGATCTAAACAGGTTTAAGGGACCTTGGTCCGAGAAGGATCAATCGCCCTTAGGCATCTGATCTTAGATCATTGTCGGAATTCGTGTGAATCAGAATTTCCCAAATCCGATTATCCAATTTTAAGGACTTATTGCTTTAAAAGAAAACTTGAGGATTGGGGCAATCTTCCAAAATCGTGGGGTCAGTCTAGGAGACTTTAAATCCACGGAGTATGAGATACCTCTGGTGTTGGTCGTGCCCGAACGGCCACCCGTGTTTCGGACTAGCCTTGGAATCGATTGTAACTGGATGGCGGCACCTCATTGCTCTGTCTCGGATGGTCAAAGAAAGGATAACAATTGCGGTTTCAACACCTAGGCTGTAGGTTGAAGCCGTAATTGCCGAGTAAAACGACTTACCCGTGGTGTTGATACAATCTGCTGTGCGAACGATTCCAAGTGAGTTCCGAAACCGGTAGACTAACTCCTAAGGCTAGAAATAGGACTAACTCTGTGAGTGGAGTCGCGGCGAGACGATTGAGAGCATTTGTAAATCATTCTTTTTGTGCATAATAGACACGTCGAGTACACATCTGAGTCCGGCTTTTGCTTTTGATCAGTTCTTGAATCATTGGGCCCGCAAAGAAGAAGAAGACCTTACCTGTTTGGACTCGACCTCCCGGACAGAGATTGTCTAGATCCTTATCACCAAAGGCTGAGTCAAGTATGGCAGGGGAACAAGAACAGGATCCCCCGAATGAGTTTGAACGGATGAGAAAGGAAATGCATGATGAGAGGGTTCGGAATGATACCCGAATTGCCCAGCTTATGGCAATTATGGTAAACATACAAAGCCGACTTCCCCCACCTCAGCAGCGCATGCCCGATGATGGCGCTCGGAATCAGGAAATCCCAAATGATGAACATCCGGAACAACCCCCTCCCCCTGAGAATCCCCAGTTGGCCGAAATGCTAGCCAAGATACTCAAGCTAGAAGAATCAGTGGCCAAAAGTGAGAAGCGAGCCATTACCGGCTTTGACATGAATAAACTTTGCATCTTCCCAGGTGCCAAGCTCCCTAAAAAGTTCAAGCATGTAGACTTTGAGAAGTTTGATGGGACTGGGGATCCGAGAGGACATGTTCATGCATATGTAAGTTCCCTCTCATTGCAAGAAGTTGATGAGCCTGCCATGGCTCAGATGTTTCATGAAACCCTCACAGGGCCCGCACTCCAATGGCTCTTATCCCTCGACATCTCGAAGAGACAAACTTGGGAAGAGATGGTGGCTGCTTTCATTAAGCAATATGAGTACAACGTGCAGCTCAAGGTCACCACTCGTGAGCTTGAGAGTATCAAGATGAAGGAAAGGGAGTCGTTCGCCGACTTCGTGAAAAGATGGAGAGCCAAGGCTGCGCAAATGACCGATCGTCCTAGTGACAAAGATCAGATGCGCATTATAACCAAGAATCTACAACCCGATTTGGCTCAGTACATGGTCATGGCCCAAGCACATAACTTTGAAACCTATTTTGAGATGGGTTTGTCAATTGAAGAAGCTTTGCAAAGCGGAGTGTTGAAGAAAGGAGACACGTTCCCCAAGCCCAAGCGAAACTACATAGGCAACACATCTTCCCTATACGCAAACCCCAGTTACACAGCCGGTACCTCATCCAATTCCACGAATCACCAACCCCATAAATCTGAACCCATAAATTCCATCTTGTCACAACCAATCCAATCAACCCAACCACTACAAAACCAAAGAGGACGGCGTATCTTCACTCCTCTTCCCTTACCTCTACCTGTTGCTTTCGAGCGACTCGTACAACAGGGAAAAATCAAACCTCTTCAGCCAACTCCACCCCCACAAAATCCCCCACCAACATATAACCCAAACGCTTTCTGCATATTCCACCAAACACCCGGCCATCCCACTGAAAGATGCCAGCGCCTGCGTCATGAGATTCAAGATCTCATTGACAATAAACAAATCCGAGATCCCACTGAAAAGCCCAACATCCTCACAAATCCCCTGCCTACTCACAAAAGAAACAATGATATAGGCCAAATTACCCTTAGCTCCATTCAAAAAGACCCAAACTCCACTCCATTCGACCCAAGCCAGTACATCATACCCGAAACAGATCCCAAACCCATTGTGCCTATACCCGATAAATGCGAGGCATGTCTTCTTGATGTGCACCTAAACCCCAATGTGTGGCAAGAATGGGGTGATTTGATAATGGCCATGGAAGCTCACGAGTATGAACAGATGGTGGCCAATAACGTGGCAAATGGAGAAGTTTGGCCGCAAAACGAACAGTTTAATGAAGGACCCCCATTTGGTGCCATGATTGATCAATTTTGGGACCCGATGTTGGCAGATCCGCTTGACGGATTTGCACTTCCTAATCTGTTTGAACCATTGCCAGTGATACAGCCAGTAGAAGAAGGGGAAGGGCAAAATTGGCAAGAGGAGGTTGTAGCAGTCAGCGGTGCACAAGAAGATGAGTGGGATCCCACACCAAACGAGTGGCAGCTCATGGACCCTAACGATCCTTTGGATGGGTCCACACTCCCCATGTTCTTTGATGAATCGTATTTTCCGATGCCACCACTGTGGGAGGGTCGCCCCGATTTCTCCATGATGAGTGAGCAAGCCATAAATCGAATGACGGAGGGGATAGAATTCACACCTTATGACTACATAGTTGATGAGAATCTTCCAGCACCTCAAGTGCAGATTCCGGAGGATTGTAATATCATGGTGTTGAACAAAGGTTTACCCGATGTTTGGGGACAACAAATGGAGGAAAATGTCATAGCAAACATGTGGGCCAATCAAAATGAAGGCATAGCACCGCTGTGGGTTGGAAACAACGAGATTTGGGCTGTTAACGAAGCCGCCATGGAGAATGGAGATATATGGAGCGAAGCGACTGTCGAAGGGATTACCAAGGGCTTGGAAGAAGCCAGTATTGCAAAAGGAAAGAGAAAGGCTGAGGGGGACCTTGTTGATTTCTACACAGACTACACTGATTTGTGGGGGGATGATATTGACTCGGTTCTCCACCTTCTTCGGAGTGGTCGGTTTTATCAACCACCTCAAATGTTCACCGGAAACACATCCAACCCACAACCAAATACCACAAACCAGCCACCAATTAACCTAGCTCCACAAAATAACCCAACTCCACAAAACAACCCAGCTCTACCAAACAACCTAGCCATACCGCACTATCCAAATAACCTCAGCAACCCAATTGCTGACCCACGATTTCCAAAACCTCTTTAACCCAAGAAACAACCAATCCCAAGCTACCTCTGCAGCTAACAGTCGTGCCCCTCGTCCAAAACCTCCACCAACCAACGAAGAAAATCCCATCCAAAAACAACTTGAGAAAACCCCAGCCGCTCTTACCATTTGGGGATTGCTTATGAGCTCCAGTGAGCATCGCCAGAAGCTCGCTCAAGCATTGTCCTGTATGGAAGTTGCACCAGACATCACCCCCGAAGCCATGGTGGCCGCCATTATCACCAAGCCTACCATTACCGCCAAACCAACCAAGCACGTTGTAACCTTTACCGAAGCTGATCTGCCACTGAAGGAACTGACCACAACAAGCCGTTACATGTCACCATGAAGTGCATGGGGAAATGGATCCCAGTTGTGTTGATAGACAATGGGTCCGCACTCAATGTATGTCCACTCCGAACAGCTTTATGTTTGGGGCTTAAACCAAAGGATTTCACGCCATCTAGTCTCACTGTTCGAGCTTATGATAACACCCGCCGCAATGTGCTTGGGACTGTTGAAATGGAAATTGTTGCGGAAGGATTCAAATCAACGGTTGAGTTTCATGTGCTTGAGATCCCAGCTTCGTTCAACTTGCTGTTGGGACGTCCTTGGATGCATCGACCCGATATCATGGCAGTTCCATACACCTTGCATCAAAAGGTTCTGCTTGGCTTGGAAAGTGGGACAGTTGCTCTCTACGGGGACACAGGCATTCGCCCTCATGCTGAAGATAATGCTCCTTTGATAGAAATCATGCATGATGAAAATGATGTTCAGCTTGGGGGCTTTGCTTTCGATACGTCCGGTGGTGTGTTCACGCTTCGTATAGATGACGATTTCTCAATCAGCACCACAGCTCTCAAGATGATGAGAAGGATGTCTTATCTGCCAGGCACTGGTTTGGGTCGAACTCATCAGGGGGTGGCTCAGTTTCCAGAATTCCCTTCTCAGCGAGGCCGTTTCGGGTTAGGGTATGAACCTACACTGAAAGAGATGCAAAAGGCAAGAACCAATAGAGCAAGCAGCAGTGCAAACCGTCGGATTCGCTTTGTCGGGGAAGGGTCAAATGCGCCTTATCACGGCCAGCCTGAGCCGTTTGTGAATGAAATAAGTGGAGAGGTGCACCCCGGATTCGAGATCTTTGCTAACGATGCTTGGGATAGCGAAGACGAACATGAAAAGGTCGAGAAATTGGTGAAAGACCTTAAAGCGGATTGGATGGAAGCCTTGGATGGTGGGATCTTGATGTCGATGTTCGACGAGGTCAGTCTAACGGGTAAGGATAAAGAAGAGCCAGCAGTGATGATGCTCGGACAGGAGGCCTTTGAAGATCCCAGCGTGCTGATAGTGGATGCAGTCGGTGAATATAAGAATTGCACTTTCACTCCTGTTGTAAAATTTACTAATGCATTCACTAAGTTAGGGTTCGAGTCTGAGTCAGGGTTTGAATTTGGCTGTGAGTCGGAGTTTGTGCCTCATGGCCCTCCACGTCGTCATTTCTATTTTGAGTTTGAGTCTGATGCCATGTACTGCGCCCCAGAGGGCTTTGTTAATGAAGTAAATGCTGACTTCGCTTACTTTGCTGTTCCCGAAATAAATTGTGTTGACCCCGACGATGATGAGACTGAGTTCGAGGGAGAAATACCCAAAGAACTTAAGTCCCTAATTGAAAGGGAAAATGAAAGGCATGCTCAGCCAATAAAAGAAGAAGTTATTTCAATTAAATTGAGAGATGAGGAGAATCCTCGCATGGTTCAAATCGGTTCCGGGCTATCTTCGGAGGAACAGAAATTACTTGTTGATTTGCTCAAAGAATTTGAAGATGTTTTTGCTTGGTCCCACGCAGATATGCCCGGAATCGATCCTGAAATTGTGCAACATCGCATTCCTTTGTATCCCGATGCAAAACCAGTAAAACAGAAATTGAGAAAAATCAGGCCAGATTGGGTTGAAAAAGTCAAGGAAGAAGTCACCAAGCAGTTCAATGCCGGCTTTTTAATGGTAACTGAGTATCCACAGTGGGTTGCAAATATCGTGCCAGTGCCTAAGAAGGATGGAAAAGTCAGGGTGTGTGTAGATTTCAGAGATTTGAACAAGGCCAGTCCGAAAGACGATTTTCCCTTGCCTCACATTGATGTGTTGGTGGACAACACGGCAGGGCATGCACTACTGTCATTTATGGATGGGTTTTCGGGATATAATCAGATCTTAATGGCACCAGAAGACCGAGAGAAAACAACCTTCACCACAGAATGGGGGACGTTTTGTTACAGGGTCATGCCATTCGGATTAAAGAATGCAAGGTCAACCTATCAACGGGCTGCTACAACCCTGTTACATGATATGATGCATAAGGAAGTTGAGGTATATGTGGATGACATGATTGTAAAGGCTAAGGAAAGGGAAGAACATCTCCCGGCGTTGCGCAAGTTCTTTGAAAGGATAAGGAAGTACCGGATGCGTCTCAATCCGCAAAAGTGCACGTTCGGAGTCACTGCAGGGAAGATGTTGGGGTTCATGATCACCACCAGGGGGATTGAAGTCGATCCATCGAAAATCAAAGCAATATTAGAAATGGAACCCCCAAAGACAGAAAAAGAGGTTCGGAGTTTTCTAGGAAAAATTCAGTTCATCAGCAGATTCATCGCCAAGTTGACCTCAACTTGCGAGCCGATGTTTCATTTACTCAAGAAAGGAGTACCATTCAAATGGGAAGACAAGTGCCAGAAAGCCTTCGAATCAATTCGGCAGTATCTTCAAAATCCCCCAGTATTGTTGCCGCCGACACCCGGAAAACCCCTGATTCTATATTTATCAGTGACACAGTCTGCAATGGGTTGCATGTTGGCACTGGAAGGTGAAGCAAGTATCAAGAAGGCGGTGTATTATTTAAGCAAGAAGATGGTCGGAGCCGAAGAAAGATACACACCTTTGGAGAAAACCTGTTGGGCACTTGTTTGGGCCTCTAAAAAGCTAAGGCACTACATGTTGGCTTATTCGGTGGTGCTGATTTCTCGAATGGACCCTCTCAAATATTTGTTTGAGAAACCAGCACTCACTGGAAAGTTGGCACGGTGGTTGCTCTTGTTGGCCGAATTTGAACTCAAGTATGTGACGCGAAAATCAGTAAAAGGCAGGGCTGTGGCAGAATTCTTGGCAGATCATCCAATCGAAGGACCAGAGGACACGGAGTTTCAGTTTCCCGATGAAAGTGTTATGACAGTAGCGGAAGATGTTTGGAAATTATACTTTGACGGAGCTGCGAATCAGAGAGGATTCGGGATCGGCATACTATTGGTCTCACCAGAAGGGCCTCACATTCCTCTCTCTTTCAAGTTAAACTTCGAGGTTACTAATAACCAGGCGGAGTATGAGGCGTGCATCGTGGGAATGGAGGCTGCTTTTGAAATTGGGGTGAAGAAATTGGAAGTGGTCGGAGACTCGAATCTGGTAGTTTCCCAAGCCAACGGTGATTGGAAAGTGCGAGAAGAAAAGTTGAAGCCATACCACAAAGACCTTGATGATCTGATTCATCGATTTGAGCAGGTTACTTTTACGCATATCCCGAGGATGAAGAATCAGTTTGCTGACGCCCTTGCTACTTTGGCATCTATGGTAGAATTGCCTGTGGGAGTAAGAATGAGGCCGATCATGATCGAGCAGAGGAATAGGCCAGCCTATGAGTATGTAATGAGTATTGGTGAAATTGACGATGGTCTGCCTTGGTACCATGATATCTGGAATTTGGTTGAGAAGGGAGAATATTTGGAAGGAGCAAATAAGAAAGATCGGATAGCGTTACAAAGGTTGGCGTCACAATACATCCTCTGCGGTGGAAGGTTATACAAAAGGTCATACTGTGGCATGCACAAATTGTGTATCCATGGTGATGACACAAAAAGGGTAATGGAGGAAATTCATGAAGGAATCTGCGGTCCCCACATGAGCGGACTGATGATGGCAAAGAAGATTCTGAGGCAAGGGTATTTCTGGTTAACTTTGGAAACAGATTGTGTTCAGTATGTGCGGAGATGTCATAAGTGTCAAGTCCATGCTAATCTCATGCATGTTCCGCCGTCTGAACTTCATACAATGGCAACGCCTTGGCCTTTCTCAGTGTGGGGAATAGATGTGATTGGGAAAATCACGCCACCAGCATCAAATGGACACAAGTTTATATTGGTGGCGATTGATTATTTCACAAAATGGGTGGAGTCAGCTTCTTACGCTACATTGACCGCAGTGCAAGTAGCCCATTTTATTAAACAAAACATCATTTACCGATATGGGGTTCCCAATGCCTTCGTGTCTGACAATGGTGTGCATTTCAAAGGAAGGGCAGCGAGAGGTGCTTGAGGAATTCAATGTTCAGGTGCACAAGTCAACAGTATATAGACCGCAAACCAATGGGGCAGTGGAAGCGGCAAACAAGTCCATCAAGAACATCTTAGAGAAAACCATCGAATTGTCCAGGGATTGGCATGAGAAGTTACCATTAGCATTGTGGGGGTACCGCACTTCGATCCGAACTCCAACAGGGGCAACACCATATTCTTTGGTTTATGGTATGGAGGCAGTTCTTCCTATCGAGCTTGAAGTGCCGTCTTTGAGGGTGATGATAGAAAATGAAATCGAGGAAGCTGACTGGCTGAGCGACAGATTTTCAGAGTTGATGTTGTTTGATGAAAGGAGGTTGCGAGCATTGTATCACATTCAGGGATATCAGAGAAGAATTGCTCGCGCATTCAACAAGAAGGTGAAATCCAGGGATCTGATTGAAGGGGACATGGTGGTGAAAGAGATTCGGGCACCAATATTCGATCCACGAGGAAAGTTCAGGCCGAAATGGGCGGGACCATACATCATCAAGACTATCCTCGACGGTGGAGCAGCAGTGATCCTTGATTTGGATGGTAACGAGTTCAGCAATCTTGTCAACTTGGACCAACTCAAGCGATATTACCCCTGAGAGATGCTCGTTGGGCGGAAAATCGCAAGGGCGAGCCGACCCAAGCAAAAGGTAGAGCAAGCCTGCTAGTCTGAAAACCCACACTGGGCGGTCTAGGCAAAATTTAAGGCAAAAATTCAAAGAAGCTCGCTGGACCGAAAACCTGAAAAGGCGGTACCAGGCAAAATTTAGAGCGCAAAAAGGAGAGCGTTAATACCCGAGTGAACCTTCGCCTGAACTACGCCATGACCTGATTCCTTGAAAAGGGATACGTAGGCAACCCTATCTTGGGGTTCGGTCTAAATCTGATAAGTTGGCTCATGTTTCTACAGTTTTCAAAGGAGATAGCATATGGAACCGAATGAACCAAGAGGGGGAAACCCTTCGTCGTTCAAATTTATTCAAATCACTTCTTCGATTACATAAACTGAGCAGCCTAAAAAAAAAAAAAAAAAAAAAAAAAAACACCATTTATTTTGGGAAACAGCTTAGTGAGTCGGGAGTCAGAATTGCGCTAATTTCTTCGGCGTCGTGTCTCCATCTGCCCCCTCATCCAATCTCTGTAATGTCCATTCAAGTGAATAGTTGGGTAGGGATCAGGAGCCCAAATGACCCTATTTCTCCAAGAAGAACGATAATGCTCAAGAACGGAATGCTTGAATGTAGGAAGGTTGAAGGTGGCAGGAACTGAGTATTCCACTTCTTGGCGGATGCAATATTGGCGGAGAATGCGTTGCGGGAAATAATATGCATACCCTTGCAATCCCGCCAGAATCACCCATGTGTCTCCCATGTGATTGGCCGTCATGTCCGGCAAAGGCAACCAGTGGCACCGCCAAATGATATGATCCTCCCCCAATGACCTGAAGAAGTCAAACCATTCATCTTCATCAACCTCATCATGCACAAATGGCCTGCTCACCCAAGTCTGCGGCTCGTAAACCCAATCACCCGCTGGCTCCCTCAAAGGTCTGACCTTGTCACACAGCCATATCTACAAAACCAAAACATCCAAGCCAAAAAGTCAAAACCAAGCCAAACAACCAAAAATCCCCAAAACCAAAACATCCAAACCAAATAAACCAAACCTGAAGCAAAAGCGGGCTTCCGGCAAATGTGCTTGTCCTTCCAGCTTTAACCGCATCCAAGCCCATGATTGTCTCAGCCAAAACCAAAGGAACCACATCCCTCCGTTGTTCAATCTGAGCGGCAACACCGACAATGGCAGAACTCGGATGGCCATCACATGGGACCAACAAATATAATGCCAAGAGGCACATGCAAAGTGCAAACATGCGCTGGTTTTGAACGGTAAAATCTAAAAGATCGCCTGTTGGGCTGTAGTCCGCAAAGAGGCGGAGAACGTTGAGGGTTTCATTGCGAATCAAGAAGCGCGCAGCGCCATTCCCAAGACCAAGCTTCCTACTAAGAATGTTGGCGTAATTTTCACGAATAGGCGGTATGACGGGATCGGCAAAGGCACGACCGCCAAGATAGGCTTGAAATTCCTCAACAGTCGGGCAAAGCTCTTGCATCCCAAAATGGAACACATGGAGCTCTGAATCCCAACAATGAACAGCGGCACGCAAGATGTCTTGGCGGATAGGGAAAGTATGGAGGTGGCGGAGAGCGTTGAGTCCGAGACCTCGGAAGTTGAACCAATCGATGTTTTCAAAGCTAGCAACCCAAGTGTTGATAACGGAAGGGTCAAGGGCAGCCATGGGAAGCAATGGAAGATTGATAAGTAAGATGTGTGGAGTAAGAAATGAGAATTGATGTGAGAATGGTGTGTGGGAAAGGCTTGATCATGGATGGTATTTATTGGGGACTTGGGAGGAACCTTACAAATTTGCCATGCAACATTGGAAATCAAAGATTACATTTTCAAGATGGTCAAATGCATGCTTTCAAAGTATTTTTGTTGGAAAGTTTGAAAATGTATTGGAAATGCATAGCATTTGTGGGGAAAATGTGAAAAGACCTTGGGAAGGTGATGTTCAAAGCTTGGGAGATGTTATAACAGAGCAACAAGACATTTGGGGCAGGAGAAACCATGCAAAAGGGTCCAAAAATGCATTGGGAAGCAACACAATCTGCCTGCCCAGCACAGACATTGAGCGCTCAAACCAGTGGGGTTGAGCGCTCAACTCCCTGGAACCACCTTGAGCGCTCAAGGTGGTGAGCTTGAGCGCTCAAACCCCATTGAGCGCTCAAGGCCTGCAGAAACACAGAAACAGCAGCAGCTGCACTTTTGCCCGATTGATGCCCGAAACCTCTTCTAAGCCTCTTAACCCTCAACCAACACCCAAACCAAGTCTCAATGGACATTTGTGACTTCACGGAGCGTCCCGTTCCTCGAGTTAACAAGCCGATACGTGTTCGGACACGGGATACGCATATAAGGAAGTTTGAAACTAAGAAACGGTCATTGGAAGTCCGAATCTATTTTTTTAGCCTTATTAGCTATTTCCAATCATTGGGGCACGTGTCAATGAGCGTTTAAGACTTGTCGGAGCGGTTCCCGAGGCATTTCTTTGATCATGCAAGGTTTTGGGGTATCGACGACCAACTAAAGTAATGGAATGGTGGCCGTCGCCATATCAAAAATGGATCAGGGGATTTTCTTGCTAAATGGTGATGATCGTAAGGGCATTTATGTCATTTGTGACTTGGTCAAGATGACAGCATGGCAATCCATCACATCTAAACAGGCTCACGAAGCATTTTAGTTGCAAATATGCCTTATGAACATCAAATTCCGTTCAAAGGTCGTTTTGTATAGTTTGTATAGTTTGTTTATATACAAGAAGTGTGTCGAGATGTGCGGCTTGTAAATACATATTCCGTTTGTACATACACTCAAATAATCATGTTTCGTCCAAATTCCCGAACATGTTAGCTTTTCTTTAAAGTCAAGTTTTAAGGCTTTGTTCTTGGATGTTTGAATTCAAAATTTGGTGGATAAATTGTGTACATTCTACAATAGGTTTGTTCATTTGAAACATCAAAAGCAGAAAATAATGCAATGAACAAAAGGAAGTGCAAATCATGTATATAATCCGATCAAAATCCATAAAAAGCAAAATGTCAAACCGAGTATCATCACTATCTACCGGGGCACACAACGCCCAATGAGAAAATCCGCATCTGGGGCACGCAGGCCCAATCCACCTATCTACCGGGGCACGCAGGCCCAATCAAAAGAAAAGATGAAAAGCAAAAGCAAAACTCTAAAAACTACTCTATGTCTACTACGTACTACTCCGACTCGTCCATCGTCTCGTCCGAGCTCTCAGTCTCATCTCCGCGTCGCTGCTCCTGACGCTCCTGCCGGGAAGAGGGGTAGTTGGCGTCATCAACGCTATCATCGCTCGAGCTCGTGGTCTCAACTATCCCCTCAGATGCCGCATCCACCCTCCGGCGAGACGATCTCCGCGGTCTCTCTTCCTCAAGTCCGCCGCTGTTGGCTTTGAACGCCCAAGACGCACGGTCGTGTCTCCAGGACCGCCGGCTCCAGCATAAGGTCTCTTTCTGATCACGGGCGGCTGCATCATCAAGCAAACAGAAAAAGGAATCAGTACATGGTATAATCAAGGAATTGAAAATGCAAGCAATGTGAATTACGTACCGGTGCAACTCTCGGGCGAGAAGGCCCAGGGGCAGCAGGAGGTGCTGGCTCGCCCTCTCGGCGGATAATAACCTCCTCCCCGGCTATGAGGCGGCGAATCAGGACACGTAGTCCTCGGTTCTGCTCGTGCAAAGTCTGCGCCGCCTCCTGTGAAACCTGCAAGCAAACCAAAACTTGAGTCATCAGTGCATTTGGGCATTTATAATCAAAGCATGCGAGTTTAAATAATTGAAGTGTTTCTTACCGGTGCCGAGAGCGGTGGAAAGTCTGCCGGTGGCCTCGGGATGTCTATATCCCCTGCCTCTCCGCCTGTAGAAGTGACGTGCACCCACCACCTGGATGCCACCGACTCCTGAGTCGAGGTGCCAGCACCCTCGACTCTACCTCCGGCCACCCCTCCAGCTGAGGCCCGCGCCTTCGCGGCCTTCTCTCTCTCCACCTTATCTCTCCACTCCACTGACCTCAGCGAGCCAGCCAAGTACCTCCTCCAATAGTCTCTGTAGCTCAAGGCCGGGCGCAAGTACTGGCTCAGGTCCAAGTCGGGCGTCGTGAAACGCTCGATCTCCGCCAGTGTGTACCGAGACGTCATCAGCACCCGAGGAGGGAGGCGTCCTTGCACCTGTGGTCCCTCAGCCCGCATCGACTGGCGGACCACCCTGTCGCCAAGATACCAGAACCAGCCGTACTGGCACTCGAGCAAGACCCTCCCCCTCGTAAGCCTCATGCTCGGAGCCAAGTAAGGCTCGTCAATGGCATCCCATATGTTCCAGCGAACCTGCGAAAAGTTGTTTGAGCATTAGTAAACAAGTGCATGGTAGTAAACAAATCGAAAGCAAGATTGAATGCATTTGAGAATTTCGTTTCTTACCAAGGAAGCAGGGAGCCTGTCCAGCGAAGCGCGGAGAACGTGGATGTTCCCTCGCGCTGAGCCGCCGTAGCGGAAGCCCTCCCCCCAGCACAGTGCTCGGGGGATGACGTCCGGATCCTCGTGCCGCGTCTCCGGGGGGTGCAACCCCAACACCTCGTAGGCCCAAAGCTACATGTTAAGTAATAAATGATCAGTCAATCAAGTGTGAATATTGAAATGCGTGCATGAAGATCGAAGCAAAAGTTTTGTGTATTTTACCTCCCAGACGCTCCATAGTCCAGAAATGCCGGTCCCTTTCCGTCTCGAGACGGCATTCATGAACGCGTAGCAGCTTCCCAGTGCTGCTCCACCCCAATTGAACCTCGCCGCTGCGGTGAAGTCCCTCAACCCTCCGAGGTAGGAGAGGTGCACCCTGTTACGCCTGTTTGGGTACAGTGATGCCCCAAACAGGTATAACAAGTAGCACCTCGCCTTCCGTGCTGCGTCCTCCTCGTTAGTCGGCTCGCCCAATCCTTTCAGCTTGAATTGGCCATATGTGGCCGTCTCCCCCTCCTTGTTGGGCACGAAGCCCAAGAACCACCTCAGTGCGGCCTCGTCTCTGCCAATCCCGAGTCGAACGGGATCGGGTCTCCTCCTACCCGCAGTCCCGTGATCGCCGAGAAATCCAGCGGGGTCATCGTCGCCTCTCCAATGACGAGATGAAAAGAACTCGTGGAGTCCTCTCCACCTCTCGGCCAATGCCGTCACCACGGCATGGTCGTGCTGTGTGCCCGTGAGAGTCGGGATGAACCTCCCGAACCCCGCCAGATCCACCAGAGCTCTCACGGAGGCATGCAACTGCTGGTAAATCTCCCAACTGGAACCCATACCCCCGTGAGCCTTCAAGCTCAAGTTTCTCTGCACAACAATCAACCAACAAGCAAACAGTCAGGTGTTAGTCCAAGTCTTTCTTCAAAAATCAAATCCAGTCATCAATCAGGCAGTAATTCAATCATTCAATGCAAACCAAGGTTGCTAATTATTGAAAGTGCATGAAAGCAATGTACGAGAAAGTAAAGCAAGCATACCGTCAAGCAGTCGGTCGAGAGGTGGACCTCGGGGTCCAGTAATACCTCCTCTCCGAAGTACAACTCCCGTCGGGGAGTGTAGTCCTCAGAAGCGGAAGGCACAAAAAGGTGCACTGGTGGGGCGTAAGTCACCGCGTCGAAAGCCGGCCTCCCTCTCCTCAGCCACTGTCTGGCAGCCTGGACCACTGTCACTCTCCGTCCGGCTGCCCTCTCCTCCTCCTCGGCTCGTAGTCTAGCCGCCTCCACCGCCTCCTCTGTCTCAAACTCCTCGCAGAAGGCCCTTGCCGCCTCGTCCTCAGCGGCGGCCTCCCGTAGCATCGCCGCCTCTCTCTCTCTACTCTCAACTATGGCCGCCCTCGCCACATCCAGAATCCCCGGGGCATCTGCTGCAGCCGCCATCACTACCTCCGGCGGCGCATGCTCAAGGTAATCCCCCCGAGAGATCCCAATCGAACCCTGAGTCGTCGGCCTACTGCTCTGACCCCGCGTCGGCGAATCACCACCAATCATCGCCGCCTTCCCCTTGTCCCCCTCACTGGACTGCCGATCGGGTCTCGGCTCAATCCTCCAACGAGCACCCTCGGCCGCTTCGTCACTATCACTACTACCCTCACTGTCCACGTCCTGGACCTCCACCCTCTCCTCCACCAACTCCTCTCTCCTCTCCTTTACTCTCTCCGCCCCTGGGTCACCACCACCACTACCATCACCATCACCATCACCACCAGCCACCACCGCCTTGGTGGCCGGATCTGTACCGCTACCGGAGACTGCCGGATCGCCACCACTACCATTGCCTCCGCCTCTCTCCTCCAATCGATCACCACCACCACCACCCGCCCTCTCTCTCCCTCTCTCCTTCTCCATTCCCTCCTCTCTCAACTGTCTCTGTGGCCACAGATGACGAAGTAGTACCTGTTGAATCCAATTTAACTGCCGGATTATCCCCTTGAGCGCTCAAGCTCGTCGGTGGTGGCACCACCGTTTCACCACCACCCCTCTCCGCCGTCGGCGAAGCCACTGGAGACTGCAATTTACCGGATTCCTCCATAGAACCAAGCAAAGCTCCAAAATCAAGCCCTAATCGAACCGAAATTGACCGAGAGTTGTACGGACGAACCCTAAGATTTGGGGGTTTTTGATTTTGCAAGAAATCCGACTGAGATTTGCTAAAATTTGATCGGAATCGCCTAAGGGGTGTAAGATTTTGGTTTCTGGAAGTTTTTGGAACGTTATGAAGGTTGATCGGAGTGAAATCAGAGTTAAATCGAACGTTACGATTCTGAACCGTCGTCCCCGTTCAGGGGTTCAAGCGCTTAAGTTGAACCTTTTGAGCGCTGAAGTGTCATTTCGAGGTTTGAGCGCTCAATGCTCTCGGGTTGAGCGCTCAAGGTTGGGTTGAGCGCTCAAAGGGAGAACCCTGAGCGCTCAAGGCCAATTCTGGCATGGCTTTTGTTTGCAAATTGTGCAGGGGCATTTCAGGCATCCCTTATGTTTTGTTGGTGTACCTTAGACTCGTTAGTCCCAATCGGTTGAATCCTCGTTCGTCCGGGATTTTAAATCTTAGTACTTGATCGTGCTAGATCGAAACGTATTGTGTACATGTATTTCGCGTTAGCGTATGCACGAAGTATTCCATTGCAATCTGAGAGCCATGTGCTCGTTTAAATCGATCTGAGAGCCACGTGCTCGTTTAAATCATTTTGAGAGCTACGTGCTCGTTTAAATCGATCTGAGAGCCACGTGCTCGTTTAAGTCATTTTGAGAGCCACGTGCTCGTTTAAATCATTTTGAGAGCCACGTGCTCGTTTAAATCATTTCGAGAGCCACGTGCTCGTTTAAATCATACGTGTGTTTCGCGTTAGCGTATGCACGAAGTATTTCAAATCATTTTGAGAGCTTTATGCTCGTTTGAATCGTTATGAGGGCTTTATGCTCGTTTAAATCTTTTTCTGAGGGCTTTATGCTCGTTTAAATCTTTTTCTGAGGGCCACGTGCTCATTTAAATCTTTTTCTGAGGGCCACGTACTCATTTAAATCATTTTCTGAGGGCCACGTGCTCGTTTAAATCATTCTCTGAGAGCCACGTGCTCATTTAAATCGTTGTTTATTAATCGCGTTAGCGTATCGCGAAAGTATTTCAAATCATTTTGAGAGCTTTATGCTCGTTTGAATCGTTATGAGGGCTTTATGCTCGTTTAAATCTTTTTCTGAGGGCCACGTGCTCATTTAAATCATTTTCTGAAAGCCACGTGCTCGTTTTGAGGGCCACGTGCTTGTTTAAATCGTTATGAGGGCTTTATGCTCGTTTAAATCATTTTGAGAGCTTTATGCTTGTTTGAATCGTTTTTCAGCTTAAAGTGTATTACGGGGGACGAGTTGGGCTGTCTATATCTTGGACGTCACTCTTACCAAATCAATGGCATTGAGTCTCATCCAAGAGGGGCAACTGTAGACACCCCAATTTTGAACCCGAGGTGTGCTCGAGCATTTCCGATGATGAAACGAACCAATCATGATTACTTGGAACTTGTGAGAATGACTTGAACTTGACCAAAAATCAGCCAAATACCACCCCAAGCAACCAAAACAGCTCAAACTAACCCAAACACTGTTGAACCAAGCCAAGCCAGCAATTTGCCATCAAGCACCTTGAGCGCTCAAGTCCCTATCCTTGAGCGCTCAACCATGGGAAAGCACCTTGAGCGCTCAAGCCCACGGCTTTGAGCGCTCAACCCTGATCCAGTCAGCAACTTGCAGAGTATCTAATCATGAGATCTTCTGCATGGGAGCGTCTGGGGATGATCTGCTACGATCTCTATATGTACATTATACTCCACTAACCCCAAAAATACACCAAAAATACTCCTAAAATACAAACCCACTCTTTCTCTCTCCTCTCTTCCCTCCCACTCACTCTATAAAACCATCTAACACCCCTGGTTTTGGGGGTTACGAACTCTCACACTCCATCTCTCTGAAATCATCCAGAAACTATGATCTTTCTCTCTCCCTCTACAAAACCACTCATCCACCATTAAAACCATCGGCAAAAAACCACCTTTCCAATCCAGAATTCGTCCCTTGATCATCAATCATCCACATACATTGCCCTATCCATCCACAATACTAACCAAAATGTCTGAAATTAACCATTCCCAAGCCAGAAACCGAGCTCAAGCCACGATCATTTTCTAAAGGTAGTCAAAGAATGTGAAAACTTCACTGTTTTGGTTTTTCTGAGGAAGACCAGTGAGTTCAAGCAAGTTCTTGGTACTTGTCTTGGACTCACAAGGGTCTAAAAGTTATTTAAAAACAGTTTCAAAATTTGCAGTCACAGCAGGGGTTGAGCGCTCAAGCATCAGGACTTGAGCGCTCAAGCCCAATATTGAGTTGTTTGTTTTGCTGACTTTTGTGTCATTTCTTGGCTTTGATCATTGTTTTATGGTTACCAGTGTTCATGTGACCTTCAAAACAGCCCATCTCTATTTCAAAAAAACACATGCATGAACATTAGTTAACTATGTTATGATGATCAAAGATCAATATTTTTGTAAAATTTCATTTTGAATGCAAAACAGTGACTGGATCATCTTCCATTACTCCTATTTTAAATGTTCAAAGTCCTGAGAATCATCGAGCATTTATTTTAAACCAGAAATCATAGAGCCAGATTATGGCTTAAGCGCTCAAGGTCCTTCACTTGAGCGCTCAAGCTGTTCTTGGGCAGTTTTTGTTGGTTGTTTGTTGATTCGATGATGGATCTTGGTTTAACATTTTAGTTGTGTGTGTGAGTTGTTTTCATTGGACTCAGGACCTGGATTCCCCTCTTTTTCCTCTATTTTCAAACATTTTCTTGTTGATTCATCGAAATTACACTCTTTTCATTTTCCTTTAAGAGATTGATCGGTTTATTCTTACCCGTTTCTTCTGGAAAATCCTTGGCAAATGATCGATCTCACAAAGAGGTTGTAAAAAGGTGTAATTTCATAGAGGCATGGAACTGGTTTGAGCGCTCAACCCATGATCCTTGAGCGCTCAAACTGGTTTGAAGAGTTTGAGCGCTCAAGCCTTGGTCTTTGAGCGCTCAAACCCTATTCTGGGATCCAGTTTGTAAAACAGTTGGTTTGGGTCTCATGTTTGCACTTTCTGGGATTGTTGTATAGTTCCTGTAATTCTTCATTCCTTGTAAATATTTGTAATAATTTCACTTGTTATCATCATCATTTCTCATGTAAATCATATGCACAAGCATCCACTTTAGATCCACATTTTATGTTTTCTTATCATTTACGTGATACCCATCCCCGATTCCTTATTTTCGTGAACAAATCAAATTTCAAATATTTCCAAAATCCCACAAAATGTTGAGTAGAGACCGGTTCACGGACCGGGCGAGAGGGATGCCGTAAAACCCTTCCCCTCTCGTAACCAAACCCCCGAATCCGAGAAATCTTTGGTTTCATGATGACTAGTAAAATCTTTTTCCAACGGGCAACGAGTCATATTTTTATCGGTTTCTCGGGTTCGGACCTAAAATCCGGGTGGCGACTCAAACAATCACAATCTTTTCGAACGCAAATCGCACCGAATTTCAAAATAGAGGAACTGGCAGCTGGGCTTCCAAGCCTGATTGTAGAGACTGTGAGAAGGGAGGCTTGACTTTGTTGAATTTACTGAACTGAAATATTGACTAGAGTTGGAACATTGATTGGAAATTCTGCTTTGACTTGATCAATAATCCGTAGTTGGGTGAACTTATCCCACCATTTAACTAAAAATTGGCGGGTAATTGTGTTTAATAATATCAAGAAATGAATATAAATGCTTCCAATGTTCATCAATTGATTTTGAGAAAATGAGAACATCATCTATGTATACTATAATAAAATGACTAAATGGGTTGAATATTTCATTCTTTATATTTTGAAATTCACTAGAAGAATTTTTTAATCCAAAAGGCATTACGTTCCATTCATAATGTCCCAATGGTGTGGTAAAAGCAGTTTTATATCTATCATTAGGGTGTAGTTGGATTTGCCAAAATCCACTTTTTAGATCAAATTTTGAAAATATTACTGCTTCACTTAGTCTATTAATTAAATCTTTTTTTTTATTAGGAATTGGGTATCTTATCCGTTCTAATACTGTATTTAAAGGTTTGTAATTAATTACTAATCGTGGTACACCTCTTTCAATTTCTGTATTTTTATTAACATAAAAGGCAGGGCATGACCAAGGTGATTTACTTTTCCGAATAATGTTATTATCTAGTAAATTATTAATTTCCTTTTTACAAGTTTCCATGGCTTCAGGATTCATTTGAATAGGTCTGGATTTTGTAGATATTTGTTCACTAAATCCTTTTATATCTAATTTCATCTTTTAGGAATTTTAGATGTTTAGTTTTTTGATTTATCACACTAATAGATTGGGATTCAGAACAATCTTTTTAACTGTTTTAATTCTCTTTGTTCAGGTTTTGTTAAAAATTTAAAGGTTACTTGTTGACCTAAAGGTTTAGTAGTGATTCCTTCACTATTGGTTGTGAATGGGTAAAGTAAGGGCTTATTTACCTTTTTGGTCCCCAATGTATTAGCGAGTGGCCAATTTGGCCTCAATGTATATATTTTTGTCCAATTTAATCCCCAATGTTTAAAATGTGTGTCGATTTAATCCCCACCCCTAACTCCGTCCCTTTCCTCCATCAAAATGGAGGGCACAATGGTATTTCACCTCACGAACTAAAAACATTAAAAAAAAAATCAAAAAACAAAATGCTGTCATACTTCCTCAAACTGAAATCCCCGGAAATGGCGTCGAAGGCGTTGAAGTTCATGGTACATAACCCCACCTCTCCGATGCAGTCCAAACAATGCCCATTGCCTCTCATTCCAAAATTATCACTGATTCCATAAGATCGCTATTTCCATCGAAAATTACCTCAAAGAAAAAGAATCCTCTGTTGATTGATTCAACAAGAAAGAGACATGGTTGAGCCCAATAAACAAACCAGAATAAACAGAGGATTCCATTGGTAAAAATAAGTATATTACATAGACGGCAAGCAGACAAAGGCCTTTGTTACACATACTTGAAAATTGAAATCGGTCATGTGGTTTTGCCTCTCCTCGTATTTCCTCTCTTATTTCTTCATCAACCACCACAAATACCCCACCTGTCTCTCTAAAACCACTGTCTCTCTCTTCAAATCCATCTTAGCCTCTCGTGCCCTCTTCGAATCCCACAATAGAACAATCTAACAACAACCCAGACCCCATCAAGCTCTATTGAACGATTTAAGGGTTTATGTGTATGACTTGCCGTCGAAATACAACACCGATTGGTTATCCAATCAAAGGTGTAGAAACCACCTGTTTGCTTCAAATGTGGCTATACACAAAGCCTTGATGAATAGTGATGTGAGGACGAAGGACCCATTTGAGGCGGACTTCTTCTTCTTCTTCTTCTTCTTCTTCTTCATTGGCAGTAGTATCTTGGTCTTCCTCTGTTGATTTTGATGAGTCATCATCAACTGGAGGAGGATCTGAGGTGGCTGCTTCTTGTTGTACTGGGTTTTGGATGAATTGGTAGTTTGTTCGATTTTTTCAAGTTGTTTTTCGGGTAATGGGGTAAATCTCAACCTAGAATTTGGGTCTCTTGCCAACCTCTTGAAGTATTGAGTTATCAATTTCGGACGGCATTGAAGTCCAACAATTGATCTGCAACTTTTTTTTGATCGGCAACAAAAATTTTATTAAAAAAGGCTCGACAAAGGTTACATCAAGCGAGAAGATCCAACCAAAGGTTGGAGCACCCAAAGGTTGGAGCACCCAAAGGGCAAAGCCCAAACACCCATGGGCCTGAAAGCCCTGATAAAACAATGAAAATAACACCCGAAAGGCCAACAAAGCCCAAATATAGCATTGAAGTACAAAGAAAAACCAAGCCCAAAAAAGTGGGCAAGGCCCAAACCCTAGAAAACCCTAAACCTAATCCCCAGCCAAGTGCAAAACATCATCCTTCACCGCCACCAAAGTTCCTGATAGCCACCAACACACCCGTCGGCCACCACCACCTCAAACCACCGCACCACCACTGGAAAAACCGCGAAAATGGCAGAGCCGAACGACAACCAACCCAAACTATCTCGGAAGCTCCACAAGCCGTTAAGCAAGGACCACGGAACCCACCGGCAACCGTAGCGGGAGACCACGACGATCCCACTTCCACCGCACAAAACCATGCTGTTAAGCCAAACCGGAACTCCCAACAAAGATACGGCCGGAGATGAACTTGGAAGGAAAGATCGAGCAACCATGATAGAGATGAAAAGGAGGATCCACCATAGCCAAAGATCAGGGGGTCGAAAAAAAAGAGAGGGGGAGAAGGAGAAGACAAGAAGATCAGAGAGACCTCACCGGAAACCTGCAAAGGACGCCGCCCTCGTCGTCGACCGAGAGTCCCCAAGCAGAGTCACTCATCAAAAGGTAGAGAGACCCTAGAAAAACCCGGAAGTGAGAGCCAAGACGCCGATGATGTCCACCGCTCCAAAGCCGCCGTCCAACACCACTTGCTGCCGATCTTTTTGGATAAAAGAAAAGAAAAGATCAGAGAAAAAGAGGAATGGGGGGGATAAGGAATGGGGAGACAGAAGGCTAGAAGTAGAAGGAGAGGAGAGGGAGAGAAAGAGGGTGCCTGGGGGGAGGAGGGAGGAGGGCGGCGCCTCCCCCCCCAAGCGGCAGATCTAGTTTTGGAGAGAAAGGAGCCGAAAGGTTTATCTTAGTTTTGGAGAGAAAGCGGCACCAATTGATCTGCAACTTCAAGATTAGATTTGCTTTCTGGAGGAATAGAACCCAACAAACAAGAGTATGACAGCCTTTTGTTTTTTGATTTTTTTTTTAATGTTTTTAGTTCATGAGGTGAAATACCATTGTGCCCTCCATTTTGACGGAGGAAGTGGACGGAGTTAGAGGTGGGGATTAAATCGACACACATTTTAAACATTGGAGATTAAATTGGACAAATGTATACATTGGGGACCAAATTGGCCACTCGCTAATACATTGGGGACCAAAAAGGTAAATAAGCCGTAAAGTAAGCAAATGAATGGTACACATAAAATTACCATATCAGTCAGATTTTGGACTAAGACAAATGAAGTTTTGGAACAAACTTTGTCTTGGCAAACATGTACTCTTGGTAATTTATATTTGATACGCATTTTACTACCATTTGCAGAGCTTAACTGTTCAGTTGTCTTGTGATAATATTTTGTAGGTATGAGCCCTTCTTGGATATAGTTCAAATCGGCTCCAGTGTCAATGAGAGCAGTGACCTTCATTTCATAATCATTTATTACTAATTTTACTTTAGCATGCCATTTTTGGATGAGATCCATTTTATTTATTATATTTAATCTATTATTTCTTGGATCATAATCTTGGTGATTATTTCCTTTCTAAGTGGTTTTGATTACTTGATTCTAGGGATTTATTAGAAGATTGATTATTTTTTTCTATTTCTGCGTCAAATTCTGCAAGGCTTTTATTTAACTTTCGTGCTATTATCTTATCATTTAATTTTATATCATTATTTTTAATTCAATATTATCCTATTTGATAATGTTCACTTCTTGTTGTAGGTCTTGTAGAGTAACTTCTTTTTGTTTTTTTATTAAATTTATCTATGGTAGTATTAAGGTTTACTATTGGTTTAGTATATTTGGGTTTTTTACTCTTCCGCACCAGAAGTTGTTTAAGTTTTTTAACATATTGTTGTCTTAACTTGAGATCTTCTATTTTACTAATTAAATCAATAATAAAAGTCTTCTTCTTACGTGTCTTTATTAAGTACATTTATATTTTTATTTTAGCAATAGTCATTAGTATAACCTATAGTGATTTTATTAGGATTGTCTCTAAAATTATCTATATTTTTAGGATGTATCTTGGAGATTAATGCTTCAATCTTCTCAATGTTTTGATCTTGATTTTTTATTTTGCAATGTGGTTTTTTCCATTTAATTTTTGTACTAGTGTTAATTTTCTTATAATAATTTTCTAAATAATAAAAAAATTGAACTTTTGTTCTTGTATCATTCATGAATTGTCTCCAATTTTTTACTATTTTAGATTTTTGTATCACTATTCATGTGCACTATTCACGTGTCACTATTCAAGCATCACTATTCACGTCACTATTCATACTTTTTCTTTAATCATTAATATATATATACGCCACGGATCCTATCAAGGATCCCGGATTGGAGGTTTTTCGGTGTTTTGATGCGTTTAAAAATTGTTTTTGGAAAATCCGAACTGTCCAATGTCTTCAAAAGGTGTTTTCAAGGGTCCGCGCGGGAAATCTTCGAAAAAAAATACCGGGAAGGGCTTGATCCAAGCAGTTTTTCGCAAAAACTGTATATTTACAATTTTTGCGAAAAACTGCTTGGATCAAGCCCTTCCCGGTATTTTTTTTTTGAAAATCTCCCGCGTGGACCCTTGAAAACACCTTCTGAACACATTGGACGGTTCGGATCGTCAAAAAACTATCGGGAAGGTGGAGTCCCGGATCCGGGATTCCCAGACTAGATAACTCTCTCTCTCTCTCTCTCTCTCTCTCTCTATATATATATATATATATATATATAGGAATTGCCACTGCGTCATAATTTAGATGTCACACATATCACTAAAAATATTTGTGAGAGCATTATTGCATTGGCACGTTGCTGGATATGGGCGGGAAATCTAAGGATGGTTGAAATGCTCACAAGGATTTGCAATATTTGGGAATAAGGCACGACTTGCATCCACAAGATTGAGGGACTAAGACATATCTTCCTCTAGCTTCCTTTAAACTTTCTAAGGCCAAAAAACAAATATTTTGCAAGAGGTTATTTGACTTAAAAGTGTCTGATGGGTAAAGTTCAAATATTTCGAATTGCATAAATATGGAAAAATTGAAGATCACCAATCTCAAATCTCATGACTGCCATGTGCTAATGCTGCAATTTTTACCTGTAGCCTTGAAGGGGTTAATGCAACCAGGACCGAGAAATGCGATACTTCACCTTTGTGCATTCTTCAATAGGTTGTGTCAAAGAGTCATTGATAGAGAAATAGCAAAACTTGAGGATGAGATAGTGGAAACCTTATGCATGTTTGAGAGGTTCTTTCCATCTTCCTTCTTACAGATCATGGTTCACTTACCAATTCACTTAAGACGAGAAGAATGACATTCCGGGCCAGTCCAATATCGTTGGATGTACCTTTTTGAGAGGTGAACTCCTTTTTTTTTTTTTTCTTTCTTTTTCATGCATCATTATCTAGGGTTGTATGATGTATTCCTTACCTTTTCCTTGATTAGACACATGAAAATATTCAAGGGAAATGTTAGGAATCGTGCACAACCTGAAGTTTGTATAGCATAATGCCATCTTGTAGAAGAGTGCTTAGCACTTTGCAACAAACACATGAAGAAATCAGTGGGAGTGAACACCTGAGACTTCGCAATCAAGATTTTGAGAATGATGTAATTCTCGAAGGTCGTCCAACATCAGCTTGCACATCCATCAGTGTGATGATTTGTTATAAAGTGCACACTGCGTATTATTCAATACAGCCATAGTGGAACCTTATTAGGAGTAAGTTTGATGAAATTCTGCTTGCGGATTTCATAGATTCTCATACATCTTATGTGAATCACTTACTATTTCTTACCTTTTCTATTAGGATTCATGTAGAGGAGTTAAAGAAATCGAATCCTAGCCTTGGTCTTCAAAAAAATAAAATAGAAGTTTACTTTTGAAGAAGCACGCTGATAACTTTGCAAAATGGGTGAAGGAAAAGGTTACCTGTTAAATCAAGTTTAATATTGTAATCGATATAGTATTAATTGGGGTGCGTATACTTTAACAGATTCAAGTAAAATCATGCACAGATAATGAGTTGGAGAATCTACAATAGCTTGCTAATGGTCCTAGAAAGCACGCAATGAGTTATACGGGTTATATCATCAATGGGCAGCGGTTCCACGAAAAGGAAGCTGAGAAATCAACTCAAAACAATGGTGTTTCTGTTGAAGCGACAACTATGCGTAGATCAAGTGTGAAGGACAATGCACAAGTTGTTGATGTAGTTTCATACTACGGGGTGATAAAAGAATATAATTTTGTTAGATTATTACACATTTCAACTGCCAATGTTCAAGTGTAACTGGGCAAAGATTGGCCATGGCGTTAAATTTGAGGATGCTTTGACACTTGTTAACCTACACCAAGGTCAGACCCAATATGACAAAGAGCCATTTGTCCTTGCATCTCAAGCAAAGCAAATTTTTTTATTCAAGAGACACTGATACTTCGAATTGGTATGTTGTACTTAAGGCACCTCCTAGGGGATTTTATGACTTGGAAATGTACGAAGAAACTGTGGATAGTAGGTTGCAAGATGTTTCAGCACTTGGTATGAACATTGATGATGACGATGAAAACATAACTAACATTAGAGGATGTAAGTTCTTTATTTGAGATTGGCTAATTCCGATGGTGAGGGTACATTTATGTACTTAACTGAGGTATGAAAACATAACTAATCGAATGCTACATGTTATTTTTATTGCCACCATTTTTCCTTGTCATAAGTTAGTACTTCCATGTTTTTTTGTTGTTTCTGGACCAAAATCTTCAGAGCCAAACCTACGATTTGGCTTACCACATTATATTCATTGTGTACTAACTTCCAGTTTAACAGATTGGAAGAGGAGCACCATTCCACTCCTTGAGACAATCCATCAAAGGATCAATCACCTTCCCTTCACACAACCCCGTGAAAATCTTATCGCACTCCTCCCCCGGCGACACCACCTTCTCTCCGGTCAAGAACGCCGTTCCCATCTCCTCCCTCACGAATTTGTAAAGCGGATAAGACCTGCACTCCTTGATCAAGTTTGGAATCGCTGGTTTCCCGCTCTCCACAGCCACTCTCGTGCTCTCCACCTCCTTGGGCAGAACTGCCTTCAATTCCTCCTCAAAGGCCTCAATCTTTTGGAAAATCGAAGTCCCCATATTCTTCTCATTTTCGCCATTTTTCAATGCGTGCTCCACGAGAACTTGCCTTAGTTTCTGCATCAATGGGTAGGTTCCACTGCAAGGGTCATCAATGTACGCGAATACAGATTCGCGGTCAACCACTCGGAGCAAATCCTTCTCGCAGAACCTTGAAGGGTGAAGTTCTCCATTCACCCCCATAGTCAGAACTTTCTTAGCTACTTGGCTTACAGTGGTCTTGACAGAGCTCCTCAAATTCTCCTCCAAATGCCTCAAATCAATGGCTTGGCATAGAGCTACAAGATATGTGGAGGACATCAGCTTCAATATATCAACAGCTTCAGCTGTTTTTCTTGAGGAAATCAGGCCCAAAGAGTTGACATCTTGGTTATGTTGCTCTGCACTTTGGACATGGTTAGTTACTGGATTGGCTAGAAATTGGAGTTCAGAGCAATAAGAAGCCATGGCAATCTCAGCTCCTTTAAACCCATAATCCAAGCTTGGGTTTCGTCCCCCAGATAGGTTTGAAGGCAACCCATTGTTGTAATAATCATTCACAAGTTCTGAAAATTGCGCAAACATGAGTTTCCCAATTGCAGCGATGGCTAGACGGGTGTTGTCCATCGAGACTCCAATGGGGGTCCCTTGGAAATTTCCTCCGTGTAAGGCCTTGTTTCTTGAAACGTCGATCAAAGGGTTGTCGTTCACTGAATTTATCTCCCGTTCGATGGATTTTGTTGATGATCGGATGACTTCGATTTGTGGTCCTAGCCATTGAGGAGACGTTCGGAGGGCGTATCGGTCTTGTTTTGGCTTTTGCAGGGGGTCCATCTCATGGAGCTTTTCTGCTGCCTTAACATAAGCACTTCCATTCAAAATGTGTTCCATGATGGCAGCTGCTTCTATTTGGCCTGGATGGTGCTTGAGTTTGTGTGTCAAATGGTCCGTGAATTCGGGCTTTCCTTGCATTACTTCGGCGAAAATCGCTGACATAACTTCTGATAGAACGGCAAGTATGTTAGCCTCGAAAAGGACCATAGAAGCCATGCCAGACCCCACTGCGGTACCGTTGACTAGGGCAAAGCCTTCTTTGGGTTGGAGCTCAAAAAACCCGCCCTTGACTCCAGCCAGGCGGAAGGCGTCTTCGGGCTTGAGTGTTTCTCCGTTAGGCCCGACCGCTTTTGAGTTAGGCCGCCCAGTCAAGAGCCCAACAATGTAAGAGAGAGGGACCAAGTCGCCCGAGGCGGTGATGGTGCCGCGGAGGGGGAGGCATGGAGTGATGTTGTTGTTGAGGAATTTGGCAATGGCTTCCAAGATTTCGAATCTAATGCCAGAGTAACCCTGGAGGAGGGTGTTGATGCGAACAAGCATCGCTGCCCTTGTGGCTGAGTGGGGTAACGTGTGGCCAGACGCTGTTCCATTGCCAAATATTCCAGCGTTCAAGACCCTGCCATGACAATGTAGAACACCTTATTAACTAAAATATAATTCGCTGATAACAATCTGTCTTTCTAATGGTTCTCAAAGAAATAACTGATGTTTTGATATGATTGGATAGCCAATACATATGCTTTCATATTTGGATCTTTGATATTTTCTTATAGGGGCACTTGGTAGGCCCCGCTAATAAATGTTAAGATTGGTGTCACAGAATTAGACGAGGTGATTTGGTCACCCAATTACAAAAAAAGAAAAAACAGGGACTCTTGTCTCCCCAATAGCACCAAAAAAGATCTTTAAGCGTCTAATGATTAGTGTACAAGTGTGTTTGTTTTTAATGTGTATTGAATTAAGTATGTTACAACTATATATAACCACTTCAAACTAGAACTTTCCGTCTATAATAAAAACTTGTAACAGCTATCTTCGAAAAAAAAAAAAAATTTGTTGTTACACCTACTTTTTAAAATTGTTGTAAAATTTAATTAATGCTTAAAACAAGTTACAATATGACCCTGACTCAGAAAATGTGATGTCAAATTGACATAGAGACTTCAGATATTCTGCTGCAATTTTTTATCAAGTTCATATGCAATTAACATGCCTACAATTTAAGTTGTAAGCAAAATTGACTGCAAACTCAATACATATTTAACTAGAGTCGAGTATTCCTAATTTAGCAGTCCTACTCTAAGTGCACAGAACTCAATACAGATCAAGGAGTCAACATGGTTTACCATTTCCAATTCATTGAAGGAGTCAACTTTGTGTGGCCTTAATAAAAAAAGGAGTCAACTTTGTAAGTAAAGAAGAAAATACTTGGAACAAATAATTCATACACAAATTATATAAAATAAAAAAAGGTGTCCGCAACACAACTATATAACACCAGATGTTAGATTTCACGTGCAATGAACGATTCTAGATATATTCGAGTCAGGACACGTCACGGTAGCAATATTAGAAAACTTTCAAGAGTGGGAGAGAAATGTGGAAATTACCTAATAAGCTCCTTCTGAAGAGCTCCACCTTGCTTGGTCCTCCGATGAGAGGTATCACCAAACCCAGTAGTCACCCCATAAATATCCGTCCCTTTATTCATACTCTCCATAACCCAATTACTACTCGCCTCCACCCCCGCCCGCGCCGACTCCGACAGCTCCACCTTCACCTCCCCTCCGCTAGCTGCCGCTATCGCAGCCACCTGCGATATCGTCAGCGTCTCTCTGCCCAGCTTCACCACCCCCTTGCGGAACTCCGCCACCATTGACTTCACTTCCTCCAGGTGACTCCCCTTAAGCGCCTCCGCCGCCACTCCCCAGTTCAACGGGTCCTTCAGGCAGAAACCCGGGCCGGACCCATTTGCGTACTCAATTTCCATTAGTGAGCCCATGTTGATTGAACCCGAATTGAATGGAATTTCGTATTGAAAAGAAACGAAAAGAAGCGAATTATGGATGAAATTGGAACAAATGTAGCGTAGAACAAATCTAGGGAGAGAGACACATGAGAGCGGAAATGCAAATTGGGTTTGATTTCCTGAGATTGTGGTGTAAGAGGGATGTCGATATATATAGATGGGGTGGGTAGTTGTACGTATGTATCGTTGTAACTTGTAAGAATAGTTGTGTGATGTAATGTGGCTCGTTGATGATGGCTGAAAATGGGGTTGGTGGAGGAGGAATCTGGGTCGTTGATAATGTTAGCAATAAGCATTGTCGTTAATAGTCTCCAACCTACTCTCTCTGGTATGCATATTCTGAACTATGTAACCTTCTTGCATTTTTTAAATGAAACCTTCTCTGGTGCTATTATTTCTTCGGTATCCCACTGGGTCTCGTGCTAGGCTTTGTCACTGACATGGGTGTGATTAAGAAATGTGGTTATTTGTGACTTTGTCCTTCTTCTCTTACTCGTCAAAGGAAATGTAAAGGAAAATAAGGGAAGGGGGTTTGGTGGGGTTTGAAGGTTGTTACGAGATTAAAATGGATCTGGGCCCAGTAGTGCCGCACCCAATTACAGTCGTCTAAAAATATTTTCAATGATCTGGATTCGTAGATGTTTTTTGACCGTTAGATGTTTTAAGTTTTACAGTTAAAAAGCATTTACAAATCCAGACCATTAATTGTCAAGTTAGACGATTGTGGTGCAAGCTACAACCCTGTAACGCTTTGGGGTGCTACAGGGCCCCGGATCCAATTAAAATATGTTCATATCTTTATTTGTTTTGTAAAATGTTGGTGATTTTTTTCTTTTAATGGAAAAAGATTCTTTCCAGTGGGTTATGTAGGGTGGGTGCTCTCTTCTTTGATGCAAGCTTGTTTTTGTAAGTTTTTATGTTTAAGTTGGTCATCCATAATTGAGATTAATTGATTTAATTGCTTTATAGTTTTGTGAATTTACTAAAGAACTTAAATCCTTCAATCACATTTCACACAAGCAATCATTTGTAGAATATCCATGCTTTCTAGTTTCGGAATTCATAATTGAAGGATTGTTGAAAACTTAGAGGTGACGCAACGATAAAGCTGGTGGTAAAATCTTAAAATAAAAACTATAAAATTATAAAGGTGGCGACGTTCACTACTTTTCTGTACGTCAAACAAGTTTACAATTTACATTGTTGTCTAACGTACAGAAAAGCTTTGTAGTATTGTTCTTCCTGTGATTTCTACCTAGTCTTCTGTTTTAGGAAAAAAATTATCTGAGTTATAATTTACTAAACTTGTTAATAAAATTGGCAGGCAAGTATATAAACATGAATTAATTGGTTTCTTTTTCTTCTCCTTTTTTCCCCCTTTGTGTGGTGGTTGGTTAAAGATTGCTTTGAAATCCAAGAAAAATTGGTGGCAACAAAACATAACTTTAGAATGAGCTGTTAGGAGATCACGGATAATCGGAGCCGTAGACCGACCTCCACCGCCGGCAACGGTAAAAGCCTGTGGATAAGGTCTACAGTGAACTTTATCTGGGCATCTCATCGCTTGTTCGTGGGTGAGAAGAAACATCGGCTGGTAATGGTTAGGGCTCTATTGGGATATTGACTCTGGTAGCTCGATTTGGGGGGATTTGGAAAAGTAGGGCTTTTGAGGATGGGATTGCGGTATGAAGATTATTCGCAGAAGATGGGATTGCGGTATGAAGGTTACTCGCAACTTTCTTCAACAGTCTTCGTAGATAATCTCCCAGACCAAATACGCAAAATATGGGTCTACAACCTCTTCTCAAGATTTGGGAAAATTATGGATCTGTTCATTCCAAACAAAAAAAGCAAAGTCTCAGGTAATAGCTTCGGTTTTGTAAGATTCTCCAGAATTGAAGATGCCAAAATAGCGATTGACAAGGTGAAGGACTCATGGTATTGGGGTAACAAATTGGTCGTCAAATTTGCCAGATTCTTGAGGAAGGTGGATGAACAAGGCTATCAAAGGAATTCCAATTTTCTCAACCACTCAGAAAAATTGGATATCCGAAGCAAAGGCAAAGATGCAATGAATGGGAAGATCTGGAATAACAAGATTCATGATGCAAGCGAAGGCAAAAAGTTCGCTCATGGGAAGATTTGGAATAGAAGACAACAAGTAACTGCAAACTCAAAGAGGGGTAAAGAAGTATGGAGAAAAAAGGGGATTGCTGAATCAAGTAAACAAGGGGAAAAGAGGAACATAAAGGTAAACAACTCTGCAACAAAGGATCATATGGGTAGCATCAAAGTTCAAGCTACTGGGAATGGATGGCTGTTTAGAAGTGCTGTTGCGAAAATCAGTAAATTAGTTTTTGCTGAAGATTTAGAACATGTATTCAGTATGGAAGGAGTCCAGGAAGTTCAAATTAAAGCCATTGGTGGAAGACATGTTATTATCACTTTCTCTAATCTGGAAATTAGAGATTCAGTTATTAAGAAAGATTGGATGTCAAATTGGTTTGAAGTCATTAAACCATGGGAAGGAGAGCAAGCAAATGAAGAAAGGTTCGCCTGGCTTTCATGTTTTGGAATGCCTCTCAATGCATGGGCCTATCCAACTTTCAAAGATATTGGGAACAAATGGGGCCAATTCTTACAGGTAGATGAGTCTACTCTGAAAGGAGCTTCCTTTGTAAGTGCTAAGATCTTGATAGCTACGAATCAATTTCATAAAATTGAAGGGTCCATAGAGTTGATTGTTGATAAGGAATTTTATTCAGTCTGTGTTGAGGAAGAAGAATCCTTCAGATGCATCAAGCATAGTTTATTTGATATTTCTTCTGAATTATCCATGAAAAAGACTGTGCCCAATGAGGAAGATGGTATGGATATGGAATCAAATTATGGAGGACAAAATGGAATGTGCAACGATGTCTTGGAAAATTCAAAAGACAACTTGGCAGTTGAAGAGGTGCCCATGCTGCTAATTAATGAGGCGGCTGAAGCAGTTGGAACAAATAGCTCCTCCTTGGAAATTGACAAATCAGCAGTGGGAAGTGAGATAGTGGCAGATACAGTGGGAAGTGAGATAGTGGAAGATAGTGTGGAAGCAAATTCAAATAATAGCCAATCACAAAGCAGGAGCTCAAAAGACTCAGAGTACAATGAAACAAACAAAAAATATTTGGAGGAAAGCAGAGTTATTACTGATTCAGATATAGAGGAACACAAGAATGAAGGAAACAATGATTATGACAACAACTTGGACGAACCTGTTGAGGAAATAGAACCCAACAAAGACCTGGCTGAAGCAAATCACAATCCTATCAATGCTGCAGTTAAAAATATTCAAGGGAAAAGGAACAGAAAAAACATAAATGAGATTCTGGGATACTCAAAGGTCAACACAGGCTACAAAGGGAAGAAGAACAAAAAGTGTGTGGTACTAAGGTCTGCAGTTGCTACAGCTGCTCTGTCTGCTTCAATCTCATCAGAGGGTATAAATAACAGGAATAAAATTCTGTTAAATGAAGCACAAGCCATATGGGCAGTGGATAAAATTATGGGTCTCAGTTATGATGGAAAGGAAGAAGAGGTGATTAGCAAAATAGCAGAAATAGAAACCCACAATAAACAAAGTGTTGGTGCAAAAATCCGGGAGTCTTCGGGAAACTGAACTTGATGATGATGGAACTTGCTTCGAGGCACGTTACTATGTCGCTTTCCGAAAACAGTATTCGCCCCCACCGTTTGGTGTGCACCGGGTTGATAGCGAATCTGTCCGAGGATACAACGAAGCCCGATCAATTCAATGATCTTCTGCCTGCGTCCGCACAAACGAAGGACAGACAGAATACCGAGTCTAAATGAATCGAAAGAACCAAGGATTTGCTGGCACCGTTTCTGCAGTAACGGTACAACAAAACTAGAAAGCAATCTGTAGTAATTTTGGCAGAGTAACAAGGCTAGAATTCCGTATATTGTGAAAGTAATTTGGGTGTTATTTATAGACCCAAATGTACCCTTTCACTTTGGGACACGCCCTAAGTGAATAGACTTGAGTTTGGGTCATGACCCTCCGTTCAGAGTTGCAGCCGTTCACGAACTAGTGTCTGAAATCCGCGTCCAAACACACCGGTATCGATACACCTAATCAGTAGTATCGATACCCAAACCTTCTGTTCGCGAAACAGCCAACCGGTATCGATACACCTAAACGGGGGTATCGATACCCATCTGTTCCGACCCGTATGCCACGTCAGCGACACCTTATCGCCAAAGGGCAATAAGAAAGGGCGCCTACAAGGCGCCTTGCGCCGACGTGCTAAGTGCAAAGTGCGCCATCAAAGCGCCACACAGCCCACTGCCACGCTCACGCACGCGCGCGGGTGCGGGTGCGGGTGCGTATGAGTGTGTTCCATCACCGGCTACGCCGGTAATGCACGTAGCACCATAGGTGCCTTGCCACTTAACACTATGTGAACATTATAGGAATGTTCCCATATATATACCACTCAACCTTTTCCTCACTAGCCAATGTGGGACAAAACCAAAACACAACAATAAAAGCTTTCTAAAAGGCACAAGGAATATTTTGATAAAACCCCAAATAAAAACCCATTTATTTTGATAATTTCCAACAATCCCCCACCATTTTCAAAATAAAGATGAAGCCTTGGTTCCTTTGAAAAGACTTGTGCATCAATGAAGGTATCTCACGATTTTAACCATCACCTAGCGAAACACATCAAAGTTAGTCGGAAAGCATGGTAGACTTGTCTTTTAACCAGCGATCCTATAAAGACCAACCGGACACGTTTCACGCACGCATCTTACCTGACTTAGGTATTCAAAAATTGCCGACACGTGGATTGGCCGTGTGTCTATATCCTATTTCGTGAGTGCTCTAAAGTTCTAGCCCGTGAACCTATAGAAGGCGACACCACCCTCACACTCATATAGGTAGACTTTAAAAATGCCCCTGTAACGACAGCATCCGCCTAACTAAACCGTTAGAAGTCTATTAAGAGCTAAGTAGCTCACCTCCTCTTTTAAATTACAGGTACCAAACACTTTACCATAGGATGGGTGTAACCGGTAAATGCTTGCCATCACAACTTATGGTGTAGTTTGCTCATTGAACCCAAGGACTTGAAGCTAAACAAGCGTTGGGTCGAGTTTCCACCAAGAGTGATTATATTTTAGTGGGCTTAAGTCCCATCCCCTGTGATGTTTTCCACACCAAATCTCTTGCAAGACCTTTTGTAAAAGGATCCGCCAGGTTTTGACCTGACTTAACATAATCAATGGTTATCACCCCATCGGTTATCAAATTCCTCACATAGCTATGTCGAAGTCCTATATGCCTGGACTTCCCATTATATACCTGGCTGTAAGCCCGTGATAGTGCCGACTGACTATCACAATGCAAAGATACTGATGGCATAGGTTTTGGCCACATGGGAATCTCCCATAACATACTCCTTAGCCACTCAGCCTCTTTGCTACCCGATGCCAGTGCCACAAACTCGGCTGCCATAGTCGAGTCTGTAATTATGCTTTGTTTCTTTGAACCCCAAGAAACCGCTCCACCACCAAGAGTGAAGACCCATCCACTTGTTGACAAGTGATCTTCATTCTCGGCTATCCAACTAGCATCCGTGTATCCTTCTAGAACCGATGGATACCCACTATAGACTATCCCATAGTCTATAGTTTTCTTTAAATACCTCAAAACCCGATTAACCGCATTCCAATGAATATCACTCGGGTTATGCGTATACCTACTCAGTTTTCCCACCGCAAAAGCAATGTCCGGCCGAGTAGACGTCATGGCATACATCAAGCTTCCTATCACTCTAGAATAATCTAGTTGTGATACTGCTCTACCTGAATTAGGATACAACTTTATATGTGGATCATAAGGTGTAGAAATCGGAGTACAATCAAAGTGATTAAACTTCTTTAGTATCTTCTCAATATAATGAGATTGAGAAAGAACTATATTTCCTCCTTGCCTTGTAATTCTAATTCCTAGAATTACATCAGCTACACCCATATCTTTCATGCTAAAACTAGATGAAAGCATATCCTTTGTGCTTTGTATGCTATCTAAATCAGTTCCAAAGATAAGCATATCATCCACATATAAACACACGATTACACCTCGAGTTTCAGTAAATTTGCTATAAACACATTTATCTGATTGGTGTATCCTAAACCCGTTTGAAACAATTACCTTATCAAACTTCTCATGCCACTGTTTAGGTGCTTGTTTAAGTCCGTACAGAGACTTAACAAGTTTGCATACTTTGTGTTCTTGTCCTTGCACAACAAACCCTTCCGGTTGCTTCATATAAATTTCTTCATCCAATTCACCATTCAAAAATGCAGTCTTTACATCCATTTGGTGAATATGAAGTTTATGTATCGAAGCTATGGCAAAAAGAACTCTAATAGTAGAGATTCTTGCTACCGGTGCATAGGTATCGAAGTAATCAATACCTTCCTTTTGCGTAAAGCCCTTGGCAACCAACCGTGCCTTAAACTTGTCTATCGTGCCATCAACTTTCATTTTCTTCTTGAAAATCCATTTACAACCAATGGCCTTGGAACCTGGTGGCAAATCAGCAAGAATCCATGTATCATTACCCATGATAGAATCCATTTCATCTTGGATTGCTTCTTTCCAGAAAGCACAATCTTGCGATTTCATAGCCTCCCCAAAGGTCAAGGGATCCGATTCCACATGATATGAAACCATGGTATGATTACAAGTAGTGTCTCTAGTTCCTTCAACTAAATACACTATAAAGTCAGGACCAAAGGACTTAGCAACCCGAGCCCTTTTACTTCTCCTAAGTTCGACCTGTTCCGTAGGTTCCGCCTCTGTTTCAGGCCCATAAGAGATTGAATCATTCTCTTCATTAACCTCTTTCGGAATAGGAACAAACCTATTTTCATAAAACACAGCATCCCTTGATTCAATTATGGTATTAACCCCATACGAATCATTTGGCTCGGAAACAAGAAACCTATATGCCTTACTATGTAAAGCATAACCAAGGAATATGCACTCAATTCCTTTTTCACCCAATTTCTTCCTTTTGGGTTTTGGCAATCTCACAATTGCTCTACAACCCCAAGTTTTAAAATAACTTAGGTTAGGTTTCTTCTTTTTCCATAACTCATAAGGAGTTATTTGTGACTTTTTGAGAGGTACCCTATTCAAGATGTAAGCATCGGTAAGTATGGCTTCGCCCCACAAACCAGTGCCTAATCCTGAATTGCTAAGCATAGCATTAACCATCTCTGTTAAAGTCCGATTTTTCCGTTCAGCCACTCCATTTTGTTGTGGAGTATATGGTGCCGTTTTCTCATGAATTATGCCCTCTTGACTCACAGTAATCAGGAAAATAATATTCACCACCCCTATCAGACCTTAAACGTTTTATTGTTTTTCCACATTGATTTTCAACCTCAGTTTTGAAAGTGATAAACTTTTCTAGAACCTCATCCTTTGAGTGCAACAAATAAACATGACAATACTTAGAAAAATCATCTATAAAAGTAACAAAGTATTGCTTGCCTCCTCTAGTAGGGGTGCTATGCATATCACATATATCACTATGAACAAGTTCTAACAAAGTTGTAGTTTTAACAATTTTAGGAAATGGAACTCTAGTGATTTTCGTAAGTGAACACACATTGCATCTATCAACCATATCAACATCATACTTAGGAATTAAATCCAATTTAACCATCATATCCATCTTCCTAGTATTAACATGTCCTAAACAATTATGCCATAAAGAAAGAGAATCAAGCAAGTAAGCAGAAACTGTGAATGTGTTATTAACGTTGAGTTTGTACATGCCCTCACAAACATAGCCTTTTCCAACAAATGTGCCATTCCTAGACAGAACAAATTTGTTCGCCTCAAATACCAGCCTAAAGCCATGCTTATCAAGCAGGCTCCCAGATACAAGATTTTTCCTAACTTCTGGTACATGGTAAACATCAGTCAAAGTCAAAACATTTCCAGAAGTGAACTCCAAATCCACTTTGCCCTTGCCTTTGATAGGAGCGGTAGATGAATTCCCCATGTAGAGAAATGAACCATCATCAACCACTTCATAGTCGGTGAAGAACCTCTTATCAATGCAAACATGCTTTGTAGCCCCTGAGTCCATCCACCAGTTTCCGGCATCCCCAACCATGTTAATTTCGGACACAACAGCCAGAAATTTACCCTTTGGACCCGATGCCTGTGGATCCTTCTTCTTCTTAGACTTGCAATCCTTTTTGAAGTGCCCCGGCTAACCACAACGCCAACACTCAACCTTTGGCTTTTTCCCTTTCGGGTCATCGCCCCGGTCGTAGCCGCGCCGGACTTTCTGTTTGTTATGTTTACCCTTGTTGGAACCTTTTCCTTCTTCCACCACATGAACTTTAGAGGCACCAGCCCCAAGTTCTTCCTTCTCTTGTCGCCTTGTCTGTTCCTCCACAGTGAGATGAACAGCCAATTGCTCCAGAGTAAGTTCCTCAGTTTGGTGCTTAAGACTTTTCTTATAGTCTTTCCAGGAAGGAGGAAGTTTATCGATCACAGAAGACACCACGATCGATTCATCCATGTTCATGTTCTTAATTTTAAACTGGTTCAGAATATGTTGAATATCATGCAACTGATCAATCACTGACTTGTTGTCTACCATTTTATAACTCATAAATTGACTGACCAGAAACTTCTTGCTTGTCGCATCCTCAGTCAAATAGCGGCCCTCCAATGAATCCCACATTTCCTTTGCCGTCTCCGTATTCGAATACACATCGAACATTGCGTCCGAGAGTGCATTCAGAATATGCCCCTTGCAGATGTAGTCATCATTCTCAAATTTCATCCTCACCCGTGTCTCCTCCAAAGTCTCATCTTCTTTCTCCTCCGGATACGGTTTAGTGAGAACATACACGACATTCAATGTCGTGAGCATGAAGTGCATCTTCTTTTGCCAACGCCTGAAATTCCCTCCATCAAACTTGTCCAATTTCACGATGTCCTGTGTCATTTGTCGCAGAGACCTTGATGATGACGCCATTCCCGATACTGTTTTCGATTGTTGGTGCAAAAATCCGGGAGTCTTCGGGAAACTGAACTTGATGATGATGGAACTTGCTTCGAGGCACGTTACTATGTCGCTTTCCGAAAACAGTATTCGCCCCCACCGTTTGGTGTGCACCGGGTTGATAGCGAATCTGTCCGAGGATACAACGAAGCCCGATCAATTCAATGATCTTCTGCCTGCGTCCGCACAAACGAAGGACAGACAGAATACCGAGTCTAAATGAATCGAAAGAACCAAGGATTTGCTTGGCACCGTTTTGCGAATAGCAGTGCAAAGCAAAACTAGAAAGCAATCTGTAGTAATTTTGGCAGAGTAACAAGGCTAGAATTCCGTATATTGTGAAAGTAATTTGGGTGTTATTTATAGACCCAAATGTACCCTTTCACTTTGGGACACGCCCCTAAGTGAATAGACTTGAGTTTGGGTCATGACCCTCCGTTCAGAGTTGCAGCCGTTCACGAACTAGTGTCTGAAATCCGCGTCCAAACACACCGGTATCGATACACCTAATCAGTAGTATCGATACCAAACCTATCGCTTCGAAACTTGACCAACCGGTATCGATACACACCTAAACGGGGGTATCGATACCCATCTGTTCCGACCCGTATGCCACGTCAGCGACACCTTATCGCCAAAGGGCAATAAGAAAGGGCGCCTACAAGGCGCCTTGCGCCGACGTGCTAAGTGCAAAGTGCGCCATCAAAGCGCCACACAGCCCACTGCCACGCTCACGCACGCGCGCGGGTGCGGGTGCGTATGAGTGTGTTCCATCACCGGCTACGCCGGTAATGCACGTAGCACCATAGGTGCCTTGCCACTTAACACTATGTGAACATTATAGGAATGTTCCCATATATATACCACTCAACCTTTTCCTCACTAGCCAATGTGGGACAAAACCAAAACACAACAATAAAAGCTTTCTAAAAGGCACAAGGAATATTTTGATAAAACCCCAAATAAAAACCCATTTATTTTGATAATTTCCAACACAAAGGGCTAACTGTCAACCGTGATCCTGTCTACATAGATCTTACTTAGGCCTGATCAATGAAGATTTTGTCCTGGAATGTTAGAGGTCTAAGTAAAGGGAAAAAGGGGGAGAATCAAAAAGTTGCTAAAGGATAAAAGGGTGGACATGGTGTTCTTTCAAGAAACAAAACAAGGGGCAGTGTCTGAAGAATTTATCAAATCTTTATGGTGGGATGACAGCTTTGATTATCAGGAGGTTGAAGCAAATGGCTCTGCTGGGGGCTTATTGTGCATTTGGAACCCAAGAAGCTTCTCACTAACAGAAACGGCTGGAACAAGAAACTTTATTTTGCTGAAAGGTACTTTTTTGAACTCTTTCAACTGTGTCTTCCTCAATATTTACTGCCCTTGTTGCATTATGAGTAGAAGACTGGTGTGGAATACTCTGCTTAATCTTAAGACTTTTTTCACTGAACCTTGGTGTATGGGGGACTTAAATGAAGTGAGAAATATGTCTGAAAGGCAGGGCTGTGTTAGTAGGAATAATGGAATGAATGATCTGAATAACTTTATAGAGAATATGGTGTTATTAGACTTTTCAATGATAGGCAGAAAATTCACATGGTCCAACTGCCAAGAAGGGGAAAAATGGAGTAGAATTGATAGGTTCCTGGTACATCAAGAATGGATCGAACGCTTTAAATTGAAACTTTGGGGATTACCTAGAACCCTCTCTGACCATTGCCCTATCATTCTCATGGAGGATGAAAGTGATTAGGGTCCAAAACCATTCAAATTCTATAACTTTTGGTTCTCTAATCCCAACTGTATCAAAGTTATGAATTGTGCTTGGGATAGTTATAATGATCAAGGTTGGGGGGCTCTTAGAATTGTTAAAAAACTTCAATGCATGAAAGAAGCCTTAAAAACTTGGAGTAAAGAGGTCTTTTGTAACCTTCAATGGAAATTGGACAACACCATAGATCAACTTCACTCACTTGATCTGCAAGCTGAAGATGGAACACTTCAACCTGATGGGAATAGTAGAAGGAAAATCCTCAAATCTGAAATGTGGAACTTAAGTAGACAGATTGAAAGAATGTGGATTCAAAAGTCTAGGGTCCAATGGCATATCAAAGGGGATAAAAACACTAAGTTCTTTCACTTAGTAGCAAAATCAAGAGAAAGGAGGAACTCAATTAATTCTGTTACCATTAACAATCTGATTGTTAATGACCCTCAACAAGTGAAAATTGAAGTGTTCAATCACTTCCAGAACCTTTTTACTGAATCTTGGGAAGTTAGACCTTTCTTTAGTACCAATAGGGGGAACACCATTGACGAAGGCATGAGTGAAACTCTCATCTCTCCATTTTCTGAGGAGGAAATTTGGAATGCAATCAGGAATTGTGATGGTAATAAATCCCCTGGCCCTGATGGTTTTAACCTTGCAAGTATTAAGAAGGGTTGGGCTTTCATGAAAAATGATATTCTGAAATTTATGGAGGAGTTCCATACCAACTGTAATCTGCCCATTGGTCTTAACACCTCCTTTATCACTTTGATTCCCAAATGTGATAATCCAGTCAAACTCTCAGATTTCAGACCCATAAGCCTGATTGGTTGCATGTACAAAATACTATCCAAAGTGCTTGCAGCAAGACTGAAACCCACACTCAACACTGTCATTGGTGAAGCCCAATCTGCCTTTACTGGGGGCAGAAATATTCAGGATAGCATTTTAATTGCTAATGAAATTGTAGATGGGTGGAAGAGGAGGAAAATTAAAGGCTTAATCATCAAACTGGATTTAGAAAAAGCTTTTGATAACATCAACTGGGTGTTCCTATTCAGAATGATGAGGATGATGGGATACCCTGATAAGTGGATTATCTGGATATATGAATGTCTTTCCTCTGCCAGGATTTCTATTCTAGTCAATGGTTCACCTACTAAGAGATTCCAAATGCAAAAAGGAATTAGACAAGGGGATCCATTATCCCCTTTCCTGTTTATCTTAGCAGCAGAAGGCCTGAATTATTTATTTCTTGAAGCAGTTGCCCAAGGTACTATTAAGGGTTTAAATCTCTATGATAATGGTCCCCTCCTTACTCACTTACAGTTTGCTGATGACACTCTTATTTTTTGTGGGGCTAATTCAAATGAAATCATTGGCATTAAAAATCTGTTGAAGGCTTTTGAAGTCATGTCTGGTCTAAAAATCAATTTTCATAAAACTGTGGTGTGTGGGGTTGGAGTTGATCAGTCTCATCTGGAAGGTTTTGCTAGTATTCTTGAATGCAAAATCCAATCCCTGCCTATCAGTTATTTAGGTTTGCCCCTTGGAGCAAATCCAAAACTCAAATCCACTTGGTATCCAATTATTGCAAAATTCCAGTCTAGACTGTCCTCATGGAAACATAGATCTCTGTCTTTTGGTGGGAGGCTAACTTTAGTCAAATCAGTCCTTAGTAGTCTCCCAATCTACTACTTGTCACTCTTTAAAATGCCAGAAGGGGTTGCTAAGAAAATAGAAGGTATACAATCAAGATTTCTTTGGGGCAGCTGTGATTTGAAGAGGAAAATTGACATGGTCAGCTGGGGGAAAATTAAACAAAGCAAGGAGGTAGGTGGTCTAGGGGTGAAAGGAATTAGGGAAATGAATGAAGCCCTTTTGCTAAAGTGGTGGTGGAGATTTGGTTGTGAGAAAAATGCCTTGTGGAGAAAGATTATATGTTCAAAATATAAAATGAACCTAAATTCCTGGTTGCCAAACATGGAGATCAACATAAATGTGTTAATGATTTGGAAAGACATTATGCAAATCCAGAACAGAAACCCCCTTGTCTTCTCCAAATTCAATGACAACATCAGAATTTCCATTGGTAATGGAGATGACACTCAGTTTTGGAATGATCCTTGGGTGAATGGAAAAACACTATGCCATCTGTACCCCAGGATTTTCAGCCTCATTGTGAACAAAAATGAATCAGTGGCAGAGGTCTACCAAAGAAAAGAAGAGCTTCTCAGTTGGCAATTCCAATTCAGAAGAAGCATTTTTATTTGGGAAAATGAAGAATTGGAGAGGATGCAGCTTCTTCTTGATGGGCTCCATATTACTATTCAGGTCAGATCTGATCAGCTTACCTGGCATAGTTGCAATTCCAAGTCATATTCTGTTTCTTCTATGTATAACCTCTCCCTTATTCCTATTTCTAACTCTGACATTGAGGAAAGGAAATCTTTTAAATAGTTATGGAAGAATGCAGCCCCTTTTAGAGTCCAGTGCTTCTCTTGGATGGTTAAGTTAGGGAAACTCAAAACTGGTGATTTTCTCCTGAATATTGGTGTTATTCAGAACCCAGATCTTGCTATGTGTAAATTTTGTGGTGAGATAGTTGAATCTATAAACCATTCTCTGCTACTTTGCTACCCTATATGGAATGTCTGGTGTAAGATTTTAATGTGGTGGGGTACTCTATGGGTTACCCCTCTTAATGTGGAGGCTGTGTTTTCATGGTGGAGGAGCACCAAGCTTAAACCTAAAATCAGGATGATCTGGAATTGTATACCCCTTGCAGTGCTGTGGTCCATATGGAAACTAAGAAATGAACATATTTTCCAAGGCAAGGCTATTTGCTGGGAAGAATTGGTGGATCTCATAAAACTCAGAGTAGCCTTTTGGGTTAAATCCAAAGGTGATCATGATGGCTACTCAGTAAATGATTTTATATTCAATCTTAAGAGCATTCTTGAAGCCTCCTAATGTCTGTTCTCCAGTTGGTGGGGCTGGGGTGGGGGTGGGTTGGGGTTTTTGTTGTTGGGGGGGGGGTTTTCTTGGTCTTTGTCTCTTTTGTTTCTCTTCTTCCCATTCTCTTGGTGCTGGGTCTTTTGGTGTTTTAGTCTGTGTTTTGGCTGGTTGGGGTCTTGTTTTGAGTCTTGTTTTGTTTTAGGTTTGGGGTTGGGGTTTGGGTTGTGTCTTGTTTGGTGTCGGGCCGGGTTTGGGTTTGGTAGTAACTTGCTTGGGTTGCATTCGGGTTTTTAGTCTCCATTGTGTGTGCAGGGGGGGGTGGGTGTTGTCCGAGTTTGGTGAATTTTATGGAAGTTCATCGATGGTGCCTTCGCTATTGATTTGGGTGATTTGTTGCTTTGCTATGTCTATTGATATCCCCTAACTCTTGTTTCATTGTTGTCTTTGGTTCTTATGGAATCTGGATTTCGTTCTTTCTTGCCTCCTGGTTCCGATATTGTTGCTTATTTTGCTTCTTCTTCGCGCCGCTTTGTAACTCACCTAGCCTTTAATCGCTCTTTGCTATCTTGGACTGGTTATGGGGTGTTACATCAACTAGCCTTTAATTATCAGCTCTTTGCTATCTTGGACTGGTTTTGGGGTGTTACATCATCTTCGGCTCTAGTTTTATTCTCTATCTTGATAATCTCCTTGATGGCACTCGCCTGATTCAATCGCTATAATTGCCCTTGCTCTGTGCATCATCATGTTGTCACTTGGAGTATGGTTATGGTTGATGGTACTGGAAGTCTCTGATCCCACCCTGTTTGATGTCTGGATGTTGATGAAGTCTACGGGATTCTGAAGTTGGGGTTGATCTGCTGGATGTTGCTGGTTGTTTCTGTTTCTATTTTTGGTGTATTTGTTTCTTTCTTGAGCTGGTCTCCCATTGTTTAGGCTGACCTCTTGTTAGCCTCTGTTATTTCCCTCGTTCGGGTCCGTGAGGCATATGATTGTCGCTTAGAGGGGTGCCAACCTAGTTGGGATGCCTCTTTTGCGTTGTGATGCCATCTCCCATGGTCCCTTTAATCTTTGTAATACGTTTTCAAAGATTAATAAATCTTTTTTGCCGTGCAAAAAAAACTTGAAATAAGCTTGAAACTTGAAAGAAATGGAGTGAGTACCTTCAAATGGTTTTGACCCATAAAACTGTAATTACTCTGAGTTATTTTCTACAGAGTATTTGTACATAAGATTAACTAAAAGAATGCTAACAAAAAAACACACAACAAAAATGGAACCCTAGTCCCTAATCATTGGAGGTATGAGCGGAAGATGATTGAAAATAGATCTAACTTTTGGCAATATGCACAAAGTGGCTACTATCAAAATACCACTGAAACAGTGGCCCCCGTAAACGTCCAAGAACGGAGAAGCTAATGGACGTTTTGCTGCAGAACCATGCTCTTAAATCAAAGCAGAAAGGCATTAGAAAAGGCAGATCTAGAGACCCAAATCAATTTTTTCATTGAGAAAATGAAAGACAAGGTGGGGGCCACCTTTTGGAAGGATTTTACATGGAGGAAACTCAGAAGATTCTAACACAGTTTCCTAAAAAAGGATAGGAAAAATCTTGACACACTATTTTTGCAACTTAAATTAGAATTGATTTGCCATATTATTATATATAAGTTCCATTATTTTGATGATCAAAAACATTCACTTTATAGAGCAAATAAAAAATATAAGAATTTAGGTTGATTGGATTTTGATAAATGTATAATCGGAAAAGGAAAAAGCGAACTCACACAAAAGACAAATGTGTTTTGATAATGCATTTATTGACTTCCTATTATCTTAAATTTCATTTTTTTCATTATTTCCGACGGATTTGGGGTGGCTGGTGTGCACCATCCGAGCCGTCCGTTGCTTGGATAGACGGCCCAGATTTCATCTTGCATGCACAGCAACGAACGGTTCGGATGCAAAGGTGCTGAGGTGAAATCTGGGCCGTCCATCAGAGCAACAGACGGCTCGGATGGTGCACAACAGCTGCTGTGCGGTGGCTGCCCCGGCCCGTGTCCATTTCCGACACACTCTATGAGGTGAACGTTTCAGATCATCATAACAATGGAGCGTAGTAATATGACAAATAGGTTGTAAGTTTGGTCGTAAAAATATGTGTGTGACTAGACTTTTCCAAAAGGATAGGGTACATAACCATATAAGATTTTTATCGGATGTCCCCGAAGGGACAACCATATAAGATTGTGCGCAGAAGCATCGTGGATTCATCTTGGGGCCCACGTAAATGATCTAAGCCATCGTTACTTTTCCGAGTACCTCGTAAAATACTTCCGTTTCAAAATGATAGTCCCCTCTGAAAAAATATGTAATTTTTGAACAAACAATAAAGCACTTCCTTAATTTTTTGAGCTTCTTTGCAGCAAATTCAAGATCTCAATTAATTCTTTAATCTAACGCAAAAAGATTAAAAATACGAAAATTACATGTTTTTTCATAAGGGACTATTCGTTGGGGTGGAGTGAGTATGATCACCTCAATCAGAACTCTAATTGCTTAAATATCCATAGTCTAAATTTTCATCGTAATTTAGGATCCTAAATTTTGAAGGGTCATGCTATCGGGTGCCATAGTGCACCCGTTAAGGGTACAAAAAAGTACACTTGTACGTTAAAGTACACTTAAAGATGTACTTTAAAGGACAAGTGTACTTTTAAATTGTATTTTTTGTATTCTTAACGGGTGCACTATGACACTCGTTAGCATTTCCCAATTTTGAAAGAACAATTGAATGATTGGATTAAAGACTTACGGTTACTCGATTGGGTTGATTTTTCTTTAAGATGACTCAAAAATTGTTAAAAATTAGTGAACAATTTTGATCATTTATGAGGGACGCTGAAGTGGGCCCCACGCCACGATCTGTCCACAAACTGTCATAGGGACATGTACCCATAGCCTTTCTGCACTTCATGCTTTCCTTCAGTCTTCAAAGACTCAACCTGGGTTCAATTATAGTGAATTTGACACTTGAATATTTGCAAAAGAAGTCACTAATTTGGGGAAAAAATTAGTTAGAGTTCACACTTTTTTGTCCTCTTCTTTGGTGGGGCTAGAGTAATATTGAAAACGAAATGAAGTCAATTAATTTAGAGAAAAACATAGTCATTCTTTTCTGTTTCATTGAAGATGTTCAAGTGATTACTCACTCAGTCACTCTATCCTAATGTTGGTCCATTAATAAAAATTAGTATCTTGTTAAAGGGACGTCATTTTCATTGCACTTTGTATATTTTGATCTATTCTTGTTGCACTTGAGAAGGAAGAGAGACATGATTATACCTTTGTATTTCAAAAAAATTATACCTTCGCATTATTATTTTTTTATTTCTACCAGTTTGACAAGGAAAATGTAGAAAATAAAATAAAATGATCAACTTTTACTCATTAACTTCTTAAGTGGAACCTCTTTTGGATTAATCAAAAGTTAAAAAAAAAAAAAAAACTAGGGGTGGAGGTAAGGATGGGCATGGATACTACTATTTCCATCCCCGAACCTCTTCTCCATCCCCACCCTGATGTCAACGGGGCTTTGTTTTCATCCTCCATCCCTGCTCCAAATGGGGAACAGGGATCCCCACGGGGATTCAGAGACCCAAACATTTTTTTACAAAAGGAGTTTAGCGCTATTCATCAATTTCTACCATTGGATAAATCAGAATAAAAATTAGTGATGTAAAAAATATACGTGCATCTAGATGTTCATACTCTATTCCAATTTGGATAATGAACCAAAATTTTCTCAACACCACTACAAAAATAAACTTGAAACTAGAAACTTAACTATAACTAAGATGAATATAAAGTAACTGACTAATCATAGTTTGACCTGAAAATCCTTCATACCAACATAAGCTATGCAACTATACACCTAATTATATAGTTCAAAATATAATAAAGGCACAATCACTACAAGAAAATCAAGATCTAGTAACAGTTGGATAAACTGTTGGAAGAAATTGGTTATATTAATGGTTTTAGAACTATTACTAGAAACATGACTTTAGTGACGGTTCTTCATGAACCGTTAGTAGATTAATGTGCTTTCGTAATGGCTCAAAATCAACCGTTACTAAATACCCTCCTCTAGTAATGGTTCAAACTGATGACTTTTATTCTGAACTTTGATTCGGAGTGCATGGTGGTAGGATTAGAAGTAGTGGGTGGGAGATGACTTTGCTCAAAGAGCTTTCAGTGGGGAATTGAGAGAGAATGAATGACAGACTCTCAGACTAACTTCTTACTCTGAATGAGAAACTCACTCTAAAACTAACTCTGCCTATTACAAACTAGGAGGATCCTTTTATAACCAAGGTCCTGAGACTACAATTATTTTACAAATGCAGGATGACTCAGCCATGTGAACTAAAATTATTTTACTTTTGACTAAAGGGGTAACTTTTCTCCATCTTTCGGTTAAGACATGACTGAAAGTAGATGTTGTCTTCACTTTTGGTGGAGAGGTGGCTGGGTGGTGACTTAAAATCAGATGCTCCTTTTGGATTTTAGTATAAGGGCCAAAACTGCTTTTTCTTTACTTTCGGTGATCCACATGATTGTGCTCTTGATTGGTGATTTCCTTTCTTTGCAGGAATCTCTTGATGACTTCTTGTGACCATTATTTTACTATACTCCAAAACTCATTATGCAAATTCCTACGCATATGGGTCTTGAGCATCTTGGAACAATGAGTTGTATGGGTCCCTTTGGGAAGTTGCTGTGGCTGATTCTTCTGAGGACTCACCATTTCTGCCTGACTTGCTTGAGCTAATAGTTGTTGAGCCAATTTTAATAACTCAGAGCTGTTTGGCTTTGATTTTGCTTTTGCTTTTGAAAGGCTAAAGGAACTAGCAGTTGGGCTTCCAAGCCTGATTGTAGAGACTGTGAGAAGGGAGGCTTGACTTTGTTGAATTTGCTGAACTGAAGTATTGACTGGAGTTGGAACATTGACTGGAAATTCTACTTTGACTTGATCAATAATCCGTAGTTGGGTGAACTTATCCCACCATTTAACTAAAAATTGGCGGGTAATTGTGTTGTCGGAGATATTGTATCGCCATTTGAAAATCCAAGGTACTTTATACTTAGCCATGAATAAAAGAAGAGTAGGAAACTTGCTAGTATGACTGTCTACCTTGTTTAGAGAGGAAACATACGTGACTTGGTCCATAAGACCACTGGGTATTATTTCTGGAGTGGCACCATATTGGGCCCACCATCGGAGGAACCAAGTTGGAAAAACTGACTTGAATTTTTGGTCAAATTGAAAGAACCAAGAATGATTATTTGTTTCATTTTCATGAAGGATAACTTTGGACCATGCTTCAATTTAATCATAATAATTATATGGAATAGAATAACCAGGGAGGTTCCTGAGACAGGAAGGGTGTCCCCATTCGTCTATTGCCATAATATCATGGATGTAGACAAAATGGTAAATGGTAATGCTGGGATTATTCTGATCTTGAATGGGCTTGATGACTATTGACTGGTGCTGCAGGAGGATATCTTTGTAAAAAGAAATTGACTTTTCTGGATGATGAGGGATGAAATGCCATCCAGGAGAGAAAAAAGATTTTGCTAATTCCATGGGGTTTTGGATATGTTTAAAAGGTGGCTCAATATAGAACAAATTGGCTGACTGAGATTTAGGGATGTAATTGGAATGCTCTGTAGGATAAGAAATTCTAGTTTTACTAGCTTGAATTGGCTGGGCTGAACAAAACGGGTTAGATACCACATTTTGGCACACTAACGTATGGTTTTGACTGATTAGGGGATATGCTAAAGCTGAATTGTACACAGTTTTTGGGATTTGCCCAAGAACCTGGTACCTGTTTACTAAATCAAATGGAGAGATAGCAAACTGATTACTTGTAGGGACAAGTTGATTATTCTAATTACTTGTAGTCTGATTACTAGTAGTGCGAAGCGGTTTCCCCTGTTTCTTACTTTTTTTTGCCATGACTGAACTGCAGATAAAATAATTATTATTGTTTACCAAATAAAAATTCTCTAGTAAGAAAATCAGGAATAGAATTCTGATCTCAATATCAAAATAAAAAATAATCAAAATTGATTGTCATCTAGCAAATATTTGTTTACTAACAATATTTTTAACATCTTTTTCTAAAAACATATTTAGCACTCTTACAATCAACTCTGCCTAAAAACTTTTGATTAAGTATATCATCTTGAAATTTTGAAATGCATAAAAAAATTGCAAAAATTTCTTTTTTAATAGTACTGTAATTACTTTGTGCTTTATTCCAGAGGCCAGAATGGAAGCGAACAATTTGCTCTAGAGATATGGAACTGACTCTTTGGAAGAGAATGCCTCCGTATCCAATATCATAGGCGTCTATTTGAATAATTTTGAGGGAGTTGACTGTAGGAATACCAAGAGAAGGCAACATCTTGACATATTTTTTGACTTCCTTAACAACAGAAGTATGTATGGGTGACCAAGGAGGAGGATTGTCTCTTAAACTTTCATACAGAGGTTGACATGTCTTTCTAAGATCTTTATAAAATTCTACTATATAATTTAAAGATCCTAAAAATCTTTGTAACTGATTTTTTATCTGTAATTTCATCAGGAAACTTATCCGCAAATTGGATTGCTCGACTAATTGGTACTATAGTTGCTTGGTAAATATCATATCCTAAAAATTTAATTTTTGTTTGAAATAATTTAATTTTCGGAGCAGAGATGACTAATCCATTATGTTTAATAATATCAAGAAATGAATATAAATGCTTCCAATGTTCATCAATTGATTTTGAGAAAATGAGAACATCATCTATGTATACTATAATAAAATGACTAAATGGGTTGAATATTTCATTCATTATATTTTGAAATTCACTCGAAGCATTTTTTAATCCAAAAGGCATTCCATTCCATTCATAATGTCCAAATGGTGTGGTAAAAGCATTTTTATATCTATCATTAGGGTGTAGTTGGATTTGCCAAAATCCACTTTTTAGATCAAATTTTGAAAATATTACTGCTTCACTAAGTCTATTAATTAAATCTTTTTTTTATTAGGAATTGGGTATCTTATCCGTTCTAATACTGTATTTAAAGGTTTGTAATTAATTACTAATCGTGGTACACCTCTTTCAATTTCTGCATTTTTATTAACATAAAAGGCAGGGCATGACCAAGGTGATTTACTTTTCCGAATAATGTTATTATCAAATAAATTATTAATTTCCTTTTTACAAGTTTCCATGGCTTCAGGATTCATTTGAATAGCTCTAGATTTTGTAGATATTTGTTCACTAAATCCTTTCATATCTAATTTCATCTTTTAGGAATGTTAGATGTTTAGTTTTTTGATTTATCACACTAATAGATTGGGATTAAGAATAATCTTTTTAACTGTTTTAATTCTCTTTGTTCAGGTTTTGTTAAAAATTTAAAGGTTACTTGTTGACCTAAAGGTTTAGTAGTGATTCCTTCACTATTGGTTGTGAATGGGTAAAGTAAGGGCTTATTTACCTTTTTGGTCCCCAATGTATTAGCGAGTGGCCAATTTGGCCGCAATGTATATATTTTTGTCCAATTTAATCCCCAATGTTTAAAATGTGTGTCGATTTAATCCCCACCCCTAACTCTATCCCTTTCCTCCGTCAAAATGGAGGGCACAATGGTATTTCACCTCATGAACTAAAAAGATTATAAAAAAAAATCAAAAAACAAAATGCTGTCATACTTCCTCGAACTGAAATCCCCGGAAATGGCGTCGAAGTTCATGGTACATAACCCCACCTCTCCGATGCAGTCCAAACAACGCCCATTGCCTCTCATTCCAAAATTATCACTGATTCCATAAGATCTCTGTTTCCTTCGAAGAATCCTCTGTTGATTGATTCAACAAGAAAGAGACAAGGTTGAGCCCAATAAATAAACCAGAATAAACAAAGGATTCCATTGGTAAAAATAAGTATATTACATAGATGGCAAGCAGACAAAGGCCTTTTGTTACACATACTTGAAAATTGAAATGGGTCATGTGGTTTTGCCTCTCCTCGTATTTCCTCTCTTATTTCTTCATCAGCCACCACAAATACCCCACCTGTCTCTCTAAAACCACCGTGTCTCTCTTCAAATCCATCTTAGCCTCTCGTGCCCTCTTCGAATCCCACAACAGAACAATCTAACAACAACCCATACCCCATCAAGCTCTATTGAACGATTTAAGGGTTTATGTGTACGACTTGCCGTCGAAATACAACACCGATTGGTTATCCAATCAAAGGTGTAGAAACCACCTGTTTGCTTCAAATGTGGCTATACACAAAGCCTTGATGAATAGCGATGTGAGGACGAAGGACCCATTTGAGCCGGACTTCTTTTTCTTCTTCTTCTTCGTTGGCAGTAGTATATTGGTCTTTCTCTGTTGATTTTGATGAGTCATCATCAACTGGAGGAGGATCTGAGGTGGCTGCTTCTTGTTGTACTGGGTTTTGGGGGCTTTCTAGGGTTTTGGATGAATTGGTAGTTTGTTCGATTTTTTCAAGTTGTTTTTCGGGTAATGGGGTAAATCTCAACCTAGAATTTGGGTCTCTTGCCAACCTCTTGAAGTATTGAGTTATCAGTTTGGGAAGGAATTGAAGTCCAACAATCGATCTGTGATAGGCGTGCAATGTCACAGACATAAGCGCCTAAGTAGGGCGAATTAGCGCGTTAGAGGCACGATTTATTCCATTTTCCCACTTGATGCGGTGTTATCTTTTGTTTGGTAGTGTTATGTTTGATTTGTAGGAAACAGGCCGGAAGAGCACGTAAAGTGGACACAGGACATCGGGCATGTTGGGAACCGGTGGGACCCAAGTAAGGACGAGCGAGCAAGCTGAAAGTCAATTTGAAGGTGTCGGTATCGATACAGGTAAACCCCTGTATCGATACCTAGGCGTCAGCAAGCGAACATAATCTATGGGTATCGATACAGGGCTTTACCTGTATCGATACCGATAGGCTTAAAATCAGCCGGTGGTCTTGCCACGTGTTTGACTTCGGGAAAGGATAAATACTTCGTTTTTGGGACGAATTAGGGTTCCGAACTTTGTTTTCTAATTTCCAATTAGTAGCCGTTTATTTCTCTGGGAGATTCTACTTTCCGGAGACCCTTTCATTGGAGTTTTTGAAGTTTTGTTCGCAGATTCAAGTATTGCTCCGGTAACTTTATGTTTTGTTTACGTTAATCTCAGTTTACGGGAGTTTGTCCGTAATTTTTTCTCGAATCTTTTGTTTTAATCCATATTCAAGTATAAAAGCATGTGTTATTTCAGAATCTTGTTATTTGTTCAAGTTAATATGAGTGAGTAGTCGCATAGGTATGGTCGCGGGGTGATTAACACACCGTGGCCAGGGCTGGGTATGTTCTCGCTCCCATTTTCACATCATAAACGAAAAAGCAATTTTAGGTTATTAAAGAACTTTCGTTGGACGAATCCGGGCTTTGTCGGAGCCCATGTAAAGCGGGGAATGGGGGACCGAAACTCGTTCTTCGATGTACATGGGTAATGGCGACTGCGAGGATTTGCATCTTTCGGAGTATCCTTTTCTCTCTAAAATCTAATGTTTCCCTTGGAACACTGAATGGAGCAGAAATGTCCGGACCTGGTCACTGGTGTTATGGACCCTACGACCGTACTTTCTTTTAAATAATTTAAGCAAAACCAAATTTTCTTTAGTTTAGTTAAATCTCCCATCAAATTATAAAGGGTGGCTACCTAAGAGCCGTGTTAAATCTCTCAACCCGAGTTTTTAGTTAAGCACTCTCCACCGTCCCTGTGGATTCGATTCCGGTCTTACCGGGTATTGTGCTACACCGGTCTCAGCCCTACGCTTGGGGCAACCCATTAATTTAGGTCTAGGATTTGGTCAAGCAATCTGCAACTTCAAGATTAGATTTGCTTTCTGGAGGAATAGAACCCAACAAACAAGAGTATGACAGCGTTTTGTTTTTTGATTTTTTTTTTAATGTTTTTAGTTCATGAGGTGAAATACCATTGTGCCCTCCATTTTGACGGAGGAAGTGGACGGAGTTAGAGGTGAGGATTAAATCGACACAAATTTCAAACATTGGAGATTAAATTGGACAAATGTATACATTGGGGACCAAATTGGCCACTCGCTAATACATTGGGGACCAAAAAGGTAAATAAGCCGTAAAGTAAGGAAATGAATGGTACACATAAAATTACCATATCATTCAGATTTTGGACTAAGACAAATGAAGTTTTGGAACAAACTTTGTCTTGGCAAACAGTACTTTTGGTAATTTATATTTGATATGCATTTTACTACCATTTGCAGAGCTTAACTGTTCAGTTGTCTTGTGATAATATTTTGTAGGTATGAGCCCTTCTTGGATACAGTTCAAATCTGCTCCAGTGTCAATGAGAGCAGTGACCTTCATTTCATAATCATTTATTACTAATTTTACTTTAGCATGCCATTTTTGGATGAGATCCATTCTATTTATTATATTTAATCCATTATTTCCTGGATCATAATCTTGGTGATTATTTGCTTTCTAAGTGGTTTTGGTTACTTGATTCTAGGGATTTATCAGAAGATTGATTATTTTTTTCTATTTCTGCGTCAAATTCTGCAAGGCTTTTATTTAACTTTTGTGCTATTATCTTATCATTTAATTTTATATCATTATTTTTTAATTCAATATTATCCTATTTGATAATGTTCATGTTGTGAGATTTTATTGTACTCGCAAGCGCACGAATCGGATTGATAGTATAGGTATGCAAGTGCGAGGTCGAACCCACAGGGACTTGTGTTTTTTTTAAAATAGGAAAACTAAATAATCCAAAGTTGATTAAAACCTAACCTAGTTCCAAAAAGTGTGATTGATTTGGAAGATAAAAATTAAACAAATAATGACAAAAGAAGCAACTAAATTATCGCGCAAGAAAAATAGTGTAGATTAACGGTTGGAAAAATTAACTAAGGTTTCGTAATTCACACCCATAAATATATCAATTAATCTTATGCAATGGTTTTTCCTATGATTCTTCACAATGAGTTTAGAAGCTAATCTTAACCACCGTGGATAATATTATAATATGCACTTTTTCTTTTTAACGAAAATATGTTCTCCCTCTGCTTCAAAGTTCAAGCCAAGATCATCAACTGTATCCACGAAAGTAAAATCACAGTGGATACCCTGTACTTAAATATTAACTTTAACAAACCAAGCAATTAGATTAATATGACGATACCAAATCATGAGAAAAACCCGTTCTGGTTGAACTCATATCCGATATTCATGCCCATTGATTAATGAGTCAAGAACAATAAGCAATAAACGCAAGTAGGAAAATTCATATGCATAATATTAATTAATAAAATCTATGAGGTTTCATCCTCAACCCTAGTTTTAGTGTTTAGCCGCTCGTGGGAAAAAAACATATCAATAATCTCACGATTGAAATAACAATAATAATAAACCTCGTGACTATTGCCTTTGCTCCAGCCGTATTCTCCTTCTCTTGCTTCTGCGGCAGTGGTAACTCTCGGTGATGTCCCTTTTTTCTTCGCCTTAGACCTAATGCCTTTTATAATGTTATAATGCCCAACCCTAAATTACTTGCCGAACAAGAATTAACCGAAAATTACTAATGAATGGGCCATCAAGCAACACATTATTTTAAGCCCACATAACTAATAGCCATAGAATATTAGGCCAATCTCACAACCCAATCAGCTTCTTCAATTCCTAAGCATGTTCAAACAAGTCATCGTTTTGTTGGCTATTAACTTTGATGCCACTTCTTCTTGGATGGACACACCACTTCAAGTCATTTGACCACTGACTTCGTTTCTGTAGAAAAACTGGAAAATTATTTTACGCTCTCTGAATCCAACGGCCCAAATGTAAGTTGTTATCATTTTTTTCCCTGCAAATTAATAATTTAAGTAAATCACCAAAAAGATAATAATAATATCTAATTAAGCACAATAAATGACTAATAATATGAGATATAGGGATTGCTATATATCAATATTTTGGGCTTATCAGTTCACTTCTTGTTGTAGGTCTTGTAGAGTAACTTCTTTTTGTTTTTTTATTAAATTTATCTATGGTAGTATTAAGGTTTACAATTGGTTTAGTATATTTGCGTTTTTTACTCTTCCGCACCAGAAGTTGTTTAAGTTTTTTAACTTATTGTTGTCTTAACTTGAGATCTTCTATTTTACTAATTAAATCAATAAAAAGTCTTCTTCTTATGTGTCTTTATTAAGTACATTTATATTTTTATTTTAGCAATAGTCATTAGTATAACCTATAGTGATTTTATTAGGATTGTCTCTAAAATTATCTATATTTTTAGTATGTATCTTGGAGATTAATGCTTCAATCTTCTCAATGTTTTGATCTTGATTTTTTATTGTACAATGTGGTTTTTTCCATTTAATTTTTGTACCAGTGTTAATTTTCTTATAATAATTTTCTAAATAATCAAAAAATTGAACTTTTGTTCTTGTATCATTCATGAATTGTCTCCAATTTTTTACTATTTTAGATTTTTGTATCACTATTCATGTGCACTATTCACGTGTCACTATTCAAGCATCACTATTCATGTCACTATTCATACTTTTTCTTTAATCATTAATAATATATATATATATATAGGAATTGACAGTGCGTCATAATTTAGATGTCACGCATATCACTAAAAAAATTTGTGAGAGCATTATTGGCACGTTGCAATATTTGGGAATAAGGCACGACTTGCATCCACAAGATTGGGGGACTAAGACATATCTTCCTCCAGCTTCCTTTAAACTTTCTAAGGCCGAAAAACAAATATTTTGCAAGAGGTTATTTGACTTAAAAGTGTCTGATGGGTAAAGTTCAAATATTTTGAATTGCATAAATATGGAAAAATTGAAGATCACCAATCTCAAATCTCATGACTGCCATGTGCTAATGCTGCAATTGTTACGTGTAGCCTTGAAGGGGTTAATGCAACCAGGACCGAGAAATGCGATACTTCACCTTTGTGCATTCTTCAATAGGTTGTGTCAAAGAGTCATTGATAGAGAAATAGCAAAACTTGAGGATGAGATAGTGGAAACCTTATGCATGTTTGAGAGGTTCTTTCCATCTTCCTTCTTACATATCATGGTTCACTTACCAATTCACTTAGGACGAGAAGAATGACATTCCGGGCCAGTCCAATATCGTTGGATGTACCTTTTTGAGAGGTGAACTCCTTTTGCTTTTTTTTTTCTTTTCTTTTTCATGCATCATTATCTAGGGCCGTATGATGTATTCCTTACCTTTTCCTTGATTAGACACATGAAAATATTCAAGGGAAATGTTAGGAATCGTGCACAACCTGAAGTTTGTATAGCATAATGCAATCTTGTAGAAGAGTGCTTAGCACTTTGCAGCAGACACATGAAGAAATATGTGGGAGCGAACACCTGAGACTTCACAATAAAGATTTTGAGAATGATGTAATTCTCGAAGGTCGTCCAATATCAGGTTGCACATCCATCAATGTGATGAATTGTTATAAAGTGCACACTGCGTATTATTCAATACAGCCATAGTGGAACCTTATTAGGAGTAAGTTTGATGAAATTCTGCTTGCGGATTTCATAGATTCTCATACATCTTATGTGAATCACTTACTATTTCTTACTTTTTCTATTAGGATTCATGTAGAGTAGTTAAAGAAATCGAATCCTAGCCTTGGTCTTCAAAAAAAAATAAAAAAATAGAAGTTTACTTTTGAAGAAGTACGCTGATAACTTTGCAAAATGGTTGAAGGAAAAGGTTACCTGTTAATTTGTTTGATGTTGATCAAGTTTAATATTGTAATCGATATAGTATTAATTGGGGTGCGTATACTTTAACAGATTCAAGTAAAATCATGCATAGATAATGAGTTGGAGAAACTACAATAGCCTACTAATGGTCCTAGAAAGCACGCCATGAGTTATACGGGTTATATCATCAATGGGCAGCGGTTCCACGAAAAGGAAGCTGAGAAATCAACTCAAAACAATGATGTTTCTATTGAAGCGACAACTATGCGTAGATGAAGTGTGAAGGACAATGCACAAGTTGTTGATGTAGTTTCATACTACCGGGTGATAAAAGAATATAATTTTGTTAGATTATTACACATTTCAACTGCCAATGTTCAAGTGTAATTGGGCAAAGATTGGCCATGGCGTTCAATTTGAGGATGCTTTGACACCATTTAACCTACACCAAGGTCAGACCTAATATGACAAAGAGCCATTTGTCCTTGCATCTCAAGCAAAGCAAATTTTTTATTCAAGAGACACTGATACTTCAAATTGGTATGTTGTACTTATGGCACCTCCTAGGGGATTTTATGTTTAGAAATGTACGAAAAGAAACAATGGATAGTAGGTTGCAAGATGTTTTAGCACTTGGTATGAACATTGATGATCACGATGAAAACAAAACTAAAATTAGAGGATGTAAGTTCCTTATTTGTGATTGGCTAATTCCGATGGTGAAGGTACATTTATGTACTTAACTGAGGTATGAAAACATAACTAATCGAATGCTACATGTTATTTTTATTGCCATCATTTTTCCTTGTCATAAGTTAGTACTTACATGTTTTTTTGTTGTTTCTGGAGCTGTTTTGATTTGGCATGTTTCTGATTTGAATTGTATTAAAGAATTTGTTGCTAGGCTGATCAGATTTTAAGACGAACATAACTTTCTTGTTCAAAATTTGAACATAACTTTCTTCTTTTAAGTTGATCAGATTTTGTGAACATAACTTTAATATGAACGTTGTACGGGGATAAAATTCACGTAGGGTCTTGATCACGCGCTCCTTTGCCAGAACCCTAATCTGTAAGACAGAAAAGGGGTTAGAGCACCTTTGCCTCTCGTCGGCAAAGGCCCTCCGATGCCTAAGTTAGTATCACTTACTTGTACTCACAAATCACTCAATGCATATGAAGGTAATTCACAACGTCCCTCTTTCATGGGTCCAATGCTTTATTTATAGGTGAAGATGGCTTAGGCATCCCGTGCCCTAGTTTCCTTTTAGGTTTAGGAATCCTTTTCCTAATAGGATTTTCCTATTAGACATAAACCTCCATACCTTGCAAGATCTCGTCTTGCAATAGTCTTTCTTTCCATATAGGATTCTTTCCCATATGGGGTACGTTCCTAATCTCGTTAGGATTACCCATACTAATCCCTTATTTCATGGGATTATTCCTTATTGTCACGCCCCAAATTGGGAAACATGACCGACCGTGAACCAGGAGACAATTCCTGGAACACAAAGCCTAAATAAATAATTATATATATATTTTAACAACCCAAAACAAATAAGAAAAACTGCGTATTTTATTGAAGCCAAAAAGCATGGACCGAACCATTAATTTTTTCGTAGCAAAGTGAGCACAATAACCAATATCCTCCAACTCCAAATTTATTAACAAAAATGCCAAATAAACAAAAGCGCGGAAGCTATTAACTTAACTAAAAAATAATAATAATAATAATGTGAATGCCCTAGAGGTCCAAACAGTGGGTCCCGACACTGTCTCAGAGTCCACTATGATGCTCCCCGAACTAACTTGAAAAGAAGGTGGAATAAATCCGTCAGCTCACAGCTCAATGAGTATTTAAGCATGCTATGGGTTAAGAGCACAATGTGGCATACATATAAAAGACGATAGCGAGAGCTCCAAAGAAATGGTTTCAAATAACAAAGGTCGGTGTCAATGAGATGGATATCTGATTTATCGAATTTACAAAAATATACATTTACACCAATCAGCTTGTCCAAAAATACCAGAATGACAATCATCAATAATAGGAGTCTTAGCCAAATTATGTGGGAACCATAAAAATTATAACCATTGCCAAATGCCAATTATTTTCTCAAGGCTTAGCCCGTTGGATCCAACACCGTACTTAGAGTCACCTCAGGATGGCGCCTGAGTCTTTTCCCTAAGCCAATCCGGAATAGGGTCACAGGGTATTTCACAAGTCTTTTCCCTATCCGTTGAGCACTAGAGTCACAGGGTATTTCACAAGTCTTTTCCCTAGTGGCCAAAGTCACCACAGGATGGCGCCCGGGTCTTTTCCTTGGACTTTCACAAATATAATACATGGTCCCAGACACAAAATACCGAAAGTACCATGGAATCAATGAACAGTCAACAAGCGAAATAAGACCAATTAATCATTCCAAAATATTATCAATTAACCTTGTATGTTGAAGGGTACGTCAATTGTCAATAAATTGTCAACGAATAAGAATACAATTATCCTTCACAATGAATTAAAGAATATGTCAAGAAGCGATAGGCTCAAGAGGATTCCAAATGAAGGGATCACATGCTTAACCACTCACCTCGATCAAAATGATAACCCCCAAAATGCGATGCTTGAATAGTCTGCGCTAGTCTGAATAAAAAGAATTCACATATTGACATCAATATGATGACAAACTACTATTCTAGTTACCCTACAATTAACAACAGTATCACATCTACAAGTATGAACCCCATCATCTAAACTGCTATTGTTAGGCTACACCATAACTTGATCACATGCACACGACACTTGCTGTGAAATTCTTATATGCATGTTTTAAATACCTATGGCATGAATACTCTAATCAAAACTTGTATCCCAAAAAAAAATATAATTAACTCTAGCCGAACCAAACATGCCGCCATAAGCCTACTCACTGTTGACCAATTCAAACTCTTAACTATATATATTATAACTTATGAAATGCATAACCAACAAAGAATAAAAAGAAGACAAGGAGAAGATCAAGTAACTTACCCACGATGCCCAGTTCCGTACACTACCGTCGAACTCTTGTTCTCTCTATATCGATGTTTAGAATAGAAGAACCCTAGCTCTCAATGTTAATTAGGGGCTCTCTCTAGTTAAATACTCTTACTAATCGGCCCGTTATGAAATTTTAGGAATTAGCCCAACTCATATTAAAACTAACCGGCCCAACTTAGAATTTCAAATAGAAGTTTAACCCATACCAAAAAAAAGTAGTCGGCCCTATACTAAAAATAAACGGACCAATATATATATACGCTCGTGTAACCATATTCAATTTAACTCAACTATATTTATAAAAACAAAATATAAGTTATTTGATTTTTAAGAACATCAAAAATAAATATAGTACATAATACTTGTATTTTATTTATTAGAAAGAAGTTTGAAACCGGAAAATGGAAGAATTTATTTAGTTATAATTTTTTTTTTTAAATGAAAAAGTCGGGATGTCACACTTATCACGTTAGGTTCCGCCATAGAGTATTCTGGAATGTCTCACCGCTTTTCCCATAGCGGTGCCGTTCTTCCACGTAGCTCGGCATGACCCGTACATAGCTCAGCTCACCTCGCTGAGCTGAACTATGTATTCCAGAATGCTGTTTGAGCTATACTCGTAGCCTTCCTAGCTCGGGTATGTCAGGGGCACCTCTTTATGTCTCATGTCGAGCTAGTGCATCCTGATTTATTAGTTTACTTTTATCATCTTGGCCTTATTCATGGTCAAACCTGCTCAGCACTGGGCTTAAGGACTCCCTATGTGGTGCCGAGCTACTCACCCCTTCGTCGTGGTCAGTTAGGGCACGTGTTTTTCCCTTCTCAAGGGTATTTAGGTTTTACCCACTCTAAACGTAATATGAACAAGAAAGTTATCTGAAGATATGAACAAGGAAGTTATCTTCCTCAACTAGTATGATTTGGACAAGAAATCCAAAATAGAAGGTTTGAACAAGGTGTTAAAAAAATTTATCTTTTGACATGAAATGAAACTATGAGAGAACTAAAAACAGCTATATTTGGCAACACACAATGTTCAAAGCTCATAGTTTGTACATAAGAGTTTGCGTTACATTTTGTACATATATTCATCTCATTTTATGATATGTCATGCGTATTTCATGGTATTTCATTTTATTCATTTAGTAACATGCTTGCGTCAGGTTTCTTCACCAAGAAAGTGCAAGGATGTGAAAGGGAGAAGCGAAAAATGATTCAACACTTAGAAGAAATGTGTGCTGCTGGAATTGAGAACCCGTCAAAAAAGAAGATTGGGCATGGAGATGGTGATGAAGACTATGAACCATTCAATGGTGTAGAAGGCCTGAATTCTAATGATGAAAATGATGATTCCTCCATGGTATCACAGACATAAATGAATGAACCATAACGATCATAATTACAATTCACAACCATAATAATATATTTAAGGTTCTAAGTTCTTACAAAAATATTAAACCCAGACCAATAAATTAAAGTGCAATTAAAGTACTAAAAAAGATGGAACTCTCCAACATCCATCAATCTCTATATATAATATTAAAATAAAATATTATTTAAAATGGGCTGGCCGGGTTGGGCTCTGGGCTGGACCTCACAGGAATTTTCCAAACCCATCTCATTTTGTAAACGGGCTTAAAATCTCAACCTAGCCCCGGCCCTATGGGCCTAAATATTTATCCCAAACCCTAAAAAAAAGGGGGCTGGATTGGGTGGGCTACCGGGCCAGTGTATACCCCTAACTCCAACCACAATTTTTCAAAAACAGAAATAAAAAAAAAACTCTTTTCTCTTGTTAAATTTCGATATTAAAGATGCTATTCTGACCAAAAAAGCTCCAACCATTATAATGTGACAAAAAAAAAAATTTGACAGAAAATGGTGAGACAAAAGAATTAGGGAGCAATCCTTTCAAGTATAGTTCAAACCCACAAAGAAAAGTCAACCAAATCAATAATAAAAATAAAATAAAAATCATAACGGATATAACTGTAATTTGGGCAAATGGATTTATATAATAATGGGCCGAAAAGAAATTGTATTCACACCTCCAATCACAAACATTCATTTATTTTATCCCCCATCTCTCTCTCCCTCTAATGGCCCAGCTGGACCAGAATCTTCAGAGCCAAACCTACGATTTGGCTTGCCACATTATATTCATTGTGTACTAACTTCCAGTTTAACAGATTGGAAGAGGAGCACCATTCCACTCCTTGAGACAATCCATCAAAGGATCAATCACCTTCCCTTCACACAACCCCGTGAAAATCTTATCGCACTCCTCCCCCGGCGACACCACCTTCTCTCCGGTCAAAAACGCCGTTCCCATCTCCTCCCTCACGAATTTATAAAGCGGATAAGACCTGCACTCCTTGATCAAGTTTGGAATCGCTGGTTTCCCGCTCTCCACAGCCACTCTCGTGCTCTCCACCTCCTTGGGCAAAACTGCCTTCAATTCCTCCTCAAAGGCCTCAATCTTTTGGAAGATTGAAGTCCCCAAATTCTTCTCGCTTTCACCATTTTTCAACGCGTGCTCCACGAGAACTTGCCTTAGTTTCTGCATCAATGGGTAGGTTCCACTGCAAGGGTCGTCGATGTACGCGAATACAGATTCGCGGTCAACCACTCGGAGCAAATCCTTCTCGCAAAACCTTGAAGGGTGAAGTTCTCCATTCACCCCCATAGTCAAAACTTTCTTAGCTACTTGGCTTACAGTGGTCTTGACAGAGCTCCTCAAATTCTCCTCCAAATGCCTCAAATCAATGGCTTGGCATAGAGCTACAAGATATGTGGAGGACATCAGCTTCAATATATCAACAGCTTCAGCTGTTTTTCTTGAGGAAATCAGGCCCAAAGAGTTGACATCTTGGTTATGTTGCTCTGCACTTTGGACATGGTTAGTCACTGGATTGGCTAGAAATTGGAGTTCAGAGCAATAAGATGCCATGGCAATCTCAGCTCCTTTAAAACCATAATCCAAGCTTGGGTTTCGTCCCCCAGATAGGTTTGAAGGCAACCCATTGTTGTAATAATCATTGACAAGTTCTGAAAATTGCGCAAACATGAGTTTCCCAATTGCAGCGATGGCTAGACGGGTGTTGTCCATTGAGACTCCAATGGGGGTCCCTTGGAAATTTCCTCCGTGTAAGGCCTTGTTTCTTGAAACGTCGATCAAAGGGTTGTCGTTCACCGAATTTATCTCCCGTTCGATGGACTTTGTCGATGATCGGATGACTTCGATTTGCGGTCCTAGCCATTGAGGAGACGTTCGGAGGGCGTATCGGTCCTGTTTTGGCTTTTGCAGGGGGTCCATCTCATGCAGCTTTTCTGCTGCCTTAACATAAGCACTTCCATTCAAAATGTGTTCCATGATAGCAGCTGCTTCTATTTGGCCTGGATGGTGCTTGAGTTTGTGTGTCAAATGGTCTGTGAATTCGGGCTTTCCTTGCATTACTTCGGCGAAAATCGCGGACATAACTTCCGATAGAACAGCAAGTATGTTAGCCTCGAAAAGGACCATAGAAGCCATGCCGGACCCCACTGCGGTACCGTTGACTAGGGCAAGGCCTTCTTTGGGTTGGAGCTCGAAAAACCCGCCATTGACTCCAGCCAGGCGGAAGGCGTCTTCGGGCTTGAGCGTTTCTCCGTCAGGCCCGACCGCTTTTGAGTTAGGCCGCCCGGTCAAGAGCCCAGCAATGTAAGAGAGAGGGACCAAGTCGCCCGATGCGGTGATGGTGCCGCGGAGGGGGAGGCATGGGGTGATGTTGTTGTTGAGGAATTTGGCAATGGCTTCCAAGATTTCGAATCTAATGCCAGAGTAACCCTGGAGGAGGGTGTTGATGCGAACAAGCATCGCTGCCCTTGTGGCTGAGTGGGGCAACGTGTGACCAGACTCTGTTCCATTGCCAAATATTCCAGCGTTCAAGAACCTGCCATGACAATGTAGAACACCTTATTAACTAAAATATAATTCGCTGATAACAGTCTGTCTTTCTAATGGTTCTCAAAGAAATAACTGATGCTTTGATATGATTGGATAGCCAATACATATGCTTTCATATTTGGATATTTGATTTTTTTAAGAAAATAAAAGAGAAATTGTTAATGCATATACATTTATTATGGTCATCGGTAGTAAAACAGGGGCACTTGGTAGGCCCCGCTAATATATGTTAAGATTGGTGTCACATGATTAGACGAGGTAATTTGGTCACCCATTTAAAAAAAAGAAAAAATAGGGACTCTTGTCTCAAAAAAGATCTTTAAGCGTCTAATGATTATTAAGTGTACAAGTTGTGTGTTTCTTTTTAAAAAATGTGCATTGAATTAAATACGTTACAACTATATATAACCACTTCAAACTAGAACTTTCCTTCTATAATAAAAACTTGTAACAGCTATCTTCAAAAAAAAAAAAAAAAAATTGTTGTTACACCTACTTTTTAAAATTGTTGTAAAATTTAATTAATGGTTAATTAAAACAAGTTACAATATGACCCTGACTCAGAAAATGTGATGTCAAATTGACAGAGACTTCAGATATTCTGCTGCAATTTTTATCAAGTTCATATGAAATTAACATGCCTACAATTTAAGTTGTAAGCAAAATTGACTGCAAACTCAATACATATTTAGGCAGAGATGGAGCCAGAGGGGGCCAGTAGGGGCGGTCGCCCCTGCAAGAAAAAAAAAACCTCTAGTTTTCTATAGAAAAAACACAATCCAATGAATTATATAGGCTCGCTCCTGCAAAGTATTTTGGAAAACATATTCGCCCTTATATAGTGAAATTTCTGACTCCGTCCCTGGATTTAGGAGTCCAATATTCCTAATACAGCAATCCTACTCTAAGTGCACAGAACTCAATACAGATCTAGGAGTCAACATGGTTTGCCATTTCCAATTCATTGTAGGAGTCAACTTTGTGCGGCCTTAATTTATGTTTTGTAAGTAAAGAAGAAAATACTTGGAACAAATAATTCATACACAAATTATATAAAATAAAAAAAGGGAAAAGGTGTCCGCAACGCAACTATATAACACCGGATGTTAGATTCCACGTGCAATGAACGATTCTAGATATATTCGAGTCAGGACACGTCACGGTAGCAATATTAGAAAACTTTCAAGAGTGAGAGAGAGAAATTTGGAAATTACCTAATAAGCTCCTTCTGAAGAGCTCCACCTTGCTTGGTCCTCCGATGAGAGGTAGCACCAAACCCAGTAGTCACCCCATAACTATCCGTCCCTTTATTCATACTCTCCATAACCCAATTACTACTCGCCTCCACCCCCGCCCGCGCCGACTCCGACAGCTCCACCTTCACCTCCCCTCTGCTAGCAGCCGCTATCGCAGCCACCTGCGATATCGTCAGCGTCTCTCCGCCCAGCTTCACCACCCCCTTGCGGAACTCCGCCACCATTGACTTCACTTCCTCCAGGTGACTCCCCTTCAGCGCCTCCGCCGCCACTCCCCAGTTCAACGGGTCCTTCAGGCAGAAACCCGGGCCCGACCCATTTGCGTATTCAATTTCCATTAGTGAGCCCATGTTGATTGAACCCGAATTGAATGGAATTTCGTATTGAAAACAAACGAAAAGAAGCGAATTATGGATGAAATTGGAACAAATGTAGCGTAGAACAAATCTAGGGAGAGAGACAGATGAGAGCGGAAATGCAAATTGGGTTTGAGATCCTGAGATTGTGGTTTAAGAGGGATGTCGATATATATAGATGGGGTGGGTAGTTGTATGTATGTATCGTTGTAACTTGTAAGAATAGACTGAATAGTTGTATGGATGCAATGTTTGGTAGGTAGGCATGAGGGGGAGTTGGGGGGAAGGGAGGTGGTGGATCCAGCTGAAAATGGGGTTGGTGGAGGTGGAATCTGGGTCGTTGATGATGTGCGAGTGGACGGGCGGGATGAAGAAATGTTAGTTTTGGTGTGGGGCCGGTGGTGTGGAAGATGGGTTTTGTCCTCCTTCCCCTGCGTCAAAGGAAATGTGAAGGAAAAGAATGGGAAGGAGGTTTGGTGGATTAAAAAAGATCCTTTCCAGTGGGTTATGTAGGGTGGGTGCTGTGTGTGTGTGTGTTTTCTTTTTACCAGAAACTTAACCACAAATTACGAATTAACGATTACAAAGATGATTTCACACAAGATTATGAGTATTTTTTACATTTTGACGGGTGGCTTTAGATACATTTACATAATCAATTAACAAGATATGTTCTCGAATCCACGAGATGTTCTTGAATCCACAAGAAAAAGAGAAAAACTCTATAAATTTTATTGATAATTGATTAATAAAAGTTTCATATGCTCATAGACTACATCCTTATTTATACTAGTAAAAGTCCTACCTAAAAGAAATTACTTAGAGTGGCGACCAAACAAAGCATTACTTGGAAACCTAGACTATTCGCTAAAAGGAAATAAAATAAAATCTAACCAAAACTAAATTAGGAACGTGCAAAATAGGCAGCATAAATAAATATTCCAAGAATAGTCATAAATAAAAATTGTTACAAAAATAACGTTTCCATAAGCGATAGGGGTGTATATCTTGTCCTGCATCGCTTTTCTTGACAACAACCCTCCTTTTGACAATACTTTCCTAATACTCCCTCCGTCCAAATTTTATAGTCCCAATTGACACTTTTTGTCGTCCAAAAAATATGGAAAATGCTACCCGTAACGACCCAAATGCACCGAAATTGCACAAAGGGCACACGGAGACCCACTTTTGGGTCCCACACGAGTGATCCGAACCATTCATTATTCTTAGAACAATTTTTCGAGGGCCCCCACAAAATTTCAGCTCAATCGGACGGTTAGAAGTGCTCCAACCAAAGTCCCACCGTTTCAATACGGTTCGGATCACTCGTATGAGACCCAAAAGTGGGTCCCCGTGTGCCCTCTGTACATTTTCGGTACAATCTGTTCTGTACCCTTATCTTTATCCCAAAAATATTGTCCCACTTCAAAACTAAATGGGTAATTGTTAAGGAATTTCCTCTTTTACCCTTAGATTTTGAAGTTAAAAGTAATAAAAAGTAAGAAATTGTAATGATTGAAGGGTAAAATAAGAAAAAACATGTTTTCAAAAGTACAATGATTATGTCCCCTTATTAAGTTAGAATCTCCAAAAGGGACTATAAAATTGGGACGGAGGGAGTAAAACTCTAGCGAGCAAACTACCCATGTCCTGAATCCCTAGACCGCCCTGGCCCATAGGCTCACGTGTATTAGATCACTGCATCCATGGGATTCCTCTCTCATCACCTTCATGGATTCCTCTCTCATCACCTTTCCCCCAAAGGGACCGTACAATAATGCTCTTAATCTTATTTATAAAAATCACCAGGGCCCAAAAAACTGAATATAAGCATCATCGTAACACCTTTGATATCAACTTTTACATTCACTTTCCACTATTGCCCTTTATGGAGAAATCATCATTAAATTTTACCCACTAACTTTTTAATAAGGAATTTACATTTATGAACAAAATAGAAAACGTACCAACTTTTACCCTCTAATTTTCAATATCACACTTATTTAGGAACAATCCAAAATAGAATACATTACTCTTTTTAAGGAAACGATGGAGTAAATAGGAATGAACATTAGCGTGTGCTTGACCAATATTACTCTTCCAGGAAAGACCAAAATATCCCTTTTCCAATTAGCCAATTTATTCTCAATTTTATCCACTACCCTTTTAAATAAATAAAGAATTGTTATAGGGTCCATTATAGCTTTTTGTAACACCTCTAGTCCACTTAATGTTTTCATAACATCTCTAATCCACCAAACCATTTTTTTTATTCTCTTAGGTCCATTCTATTTTTTTACTAGACAAATGTACCCTTACATTAAATTTAATACATAATATACATTTACCGGAAAAGTCGCTGGGAAATTGGACTTCATCGGGAAAGTTCTAAAATACGAAAATACATAATATATTATAGATTGAAAGTTATAGGAAAAGTCGTCGGAAAATTGGACTTCGCCGGAAAATTGATCGGCGAAGATGTGGTTATCTAGAATCGCGGAAAAGAGGTGGTTATGTGGAAAATTGATGAGATGTGGTTATCTTGATTCGCAAGATGTGGTTATGTTGATTCGCAAGAGGTGGTTATCTGTACTCATAAGATGTGGTTAACTGGGCATATTTTTGTTTAAAAAACTTACTTGAGATCAAGTTCTCAACCACCCAAGCACTACAAGGTAGCAACACAAACCCTCTGCTCTCTCTCTCTCTCTCTGAACTACCTCTTCTCTCTCTTTGTATCGAAACCCTACACCCACTCTTTGTACCGACAATAAAATCACGCCATGTGCCTTCTCTCTCTCTCTCTCTCCAACCCCAGCACAATATATTTATGGATATCAATTTGTATTTGAACAGTGAATATAATATTTGTTTTTTCCGTAACAAGTTAACGATCAAGACTGGTTGGGGATGGGCAGCTTCAGTAACTTTTCATTATCATCATTAAACATATTTGTACACTTGTACTGATTGTATGAGAGGAACGTTGGTGCAGTATTTGCTCATATTGACACTTAAGTTTTGTTGAGTTTTGTTTTCTTTATGCCCAAGTGATGCTTCATCTTCTCTAAATTTTATTTTTGGAGATTTTGGAGTTTTGTTGGTTGTGGAGTTGGAGCATTAACTTACTGATTATTTTCTCAAAGTAGATACTTAATTTATTTACTCTACGGAAACTCAATAACTTTATCGGAAGTCAAATTGTGTTGGGCTATATTATGTTTATATGTGCATTCAGGCACAAGCATTCACTAGATAATGGAACATTGATATCGGAAGTAAACATAAAGTGCTAAAAATGAATCCCAACATTTTGTTCAATCAAATTACGTTGAGCCGTGCCTTTAGGCACGGGCATTCGTAGTCCGTCTAACAAAATGTAGACATAAATATATTTTTGCAAACAAATGTGCGGCAACAACAAATCCACCTAATTATATAGCACATAAATTTAATTAAACCTTGATTCACACAAGGAAAATGCTAGGGTACAAAATCCTCACATATTTTTTGCTCGTTTTACAAATTTTTGTGGCTCTTTTTATTAATTTTTGTGGCTTGTTTTATGTTTAGCTGTATTGTACATCCTCACAAATTTTGTGGCTTATTTTACAAATTTTTGTGTCTACTTTTACGAATTTTGTGGCTTACTTTTGCGAATGTTGTGGCTTGTTTCTACGAATTTTGAGGTAAATAAGAAGGCTAAAGGTAAAAAAAAAAAAAAAATGGCTCTAGGTTACAAATTTTGTAGTAGGTGCTACTGAGTAAGTACGCAGCGCGTGAGAGAGGGAATAAGCGAATTCAAAAAATTCTCACAATTTCACAACTGACTTTTTTCTTTCTTTTATATAACTCAAGATGTTTGGGCTAGTTTTATTTGATGAGATGTATTTAGATAATTTCTAGAGGATCATTCCACCGTTCACTAGTAAGTACCAAATAAAGCTTTATCCGTTATAAATTGACCGGAGTTAATAGCACCTATATATGAAGTTTCAATCAAAGAAGTTAAAAAAGGTAAATTCAATGTCTCGGATCTTAACCACTAAGCCAATCAATCCCACAACTGAAATTTCACATGGGTAGCTAGATTGTGATAAAGGTGAGATATCTTTGCAACTCGTGTTAATTTGTCACATAAATTTTGATGAATTAATTAGATTGAAAAGTTGCCTTACATATCATTACTACAAGATGTAAAGAACCACTCACAAAGAATACACGTGCCCAATTTTTGTACAAGTGTACCATAATTCTTATTAATAATTTTGCAGCACAAATTTTGTATTGATGACTCTTTACCTTCTTACATTTAAGTCCGACGGAAATGTTCGTTGGAAATTGGTACCATTTTTCCACAGAAAGACAATGCAAAGACAAGGTGGGAGCCACCTTCTGGGAGGATCTTTCGAGTAGGAAACTCAGAAGATTGTAGCACAGTTTCCATCATGCTTTCCTTGAACTTTTTATATTGGTGTTCGAAGTTCGAGTAATTATTTCATTTTCATACTCGAGGAACTAGAGGTGTCAAACGGGATGTGCCGTGTCAGCGTACCCTATTTAATTTTGTGTCAACCAAGTGTACCATAATTCTATTTAATTTTGCGTCAATTTTGTGTTGATGACTCTTTACCTTTTACATTTAAGTCCGACGGAAATGTCGTTGAACCCGTTTACTAAAGACAATGTCATGCCGTGTTGTTTTTTAATCGTGTAGCACAGCACAGTGTCCATCATGCTTTGCCATTTTGTAATCGCACTTGGCCGTCCGATTGTCTCGATTCTCGCGTAGGGCCCCTCGGAAAACGATTTTAAGATGATCTAACAGTTCGAATTTTTCGTGTGGGACCCAAAAGTGGGTCCCCGACGCCGGTCGGTGCACCATCGGTGCACCTTGGTCGGTCCCTGTAGGAATTTCGCATCGAAATCACCAAGCGCTTGTTATTTATGAGATCCCGTGTTGAATCATATATTGTTTAAACATTTTAAACATTTGGGTTATTGAAGGGTTTTCAATCATTAACGGGGGTTAAATCTTGAGATTATTAAACATTTAGACATTTAGTATAAAAAAAAAAAACACTTGATTTGCAAATGTGGTCACAGAGCCTTGAAATTATGAGGCAAAAATTAGTGAAAGTTCACACTTTTTTTGTTCTCCTCTTTGGTGGGGCTAGAGTAATGAGGACACAATTTAGGAAAGAACATTAGTCATCCTTTTTTAATTCATTGTGAGGGCAAATGAAGATGTACAAGTGATTACTCACTCTCTCCTAATATTCGTCCCGTAAAATAATTATATTATTAAGGGGACAACATTATCATTACACTTTGTATAGTCTGATCTATTTTTGTTATTGGCATAGACCCATATGCACGATGCTGCATAGATCGAAGCATAAGACTCATTTTAAAGTCCCACATAAATTATTCAAGATGTTCAATAATTTTAAAATTAATATTATCCGTAAGTTCTTGATTTAAGAATCTAAATTTCTTTCATAATTTAGGATCGTTTATGAATAATTGACAGATTGGATAAAAATTTATAGCTATTTGATTGAGCTATTTTTTTTTTTTTCTAGATGAAAAAACTTCGATTATTTGTTAGAGATCCCGAAATAAACCCCACGCTGTGACCTGTGCACAATTTGTTCATGTGGGTAGGTACCCATAGCCTTTCTGCAGTTTCCTTCATGTTTTCCTCGAACGATCGCCACCTGTCTACAAAGACTTGACTTGGGTTTCAATCATAGCAAACTTAACACTTGATTTTGCAGAAGTGGTCACTGAATCTTGTAATTATGGGGAAAATTTAGTGAAACTTAACACTCTTTTGTCCTCTTCTTTGGTGGGGCTAGTGCTGGAGTAATATTGAAAACGAAATGAAATCAATTTAGCAAAGAAAAAAACATGTGAAAACACTTTTTTGTTGTCTTCCCATGTAGCTAGTCACTCTTTTTTGTTGTCCTAGTGTTGGTCCACTAAAAATAATTATAGTATTAGGGGACATCGTTATCATTGCACTTTGTATAATTTAATCTATTTTTATTGTACTGGAGAAGGAAAAGAGACATGTAGAAATGTAAGAAATATTTGTTTTCTTATACTTTTCGATTGTTTTTTTTATACTTCTACTAATTTATACTCCTTCCGTCCGTATTTGTTTGTCAATTTTTCAACATTCGTGTCATATTTTAAATCGTCTATATCTTATAATTTATAATGGGTTTCATGATTTTGAAATTTTTGTATTATAAAACTAATTGTGATCTATCAAATAAGATTCATATTGCATATTTTTTGATCTCGTAATCAAAGATATGTACAATTTTTAATACAGTGAAAGTTGATCAACAAACACGGCCGGAGGGAGTAATAAAAATGTAAAAAAATAAGATAATCATCAATTTTTACCTATTAACTTTGAGTGGGACATTCTTTTACAATAATAAAAAGTTTTAAGAAGGGTAAATTATACTTACCTCCCTTGGGGTTATTACCCTAAAAATAATAATATGATCCATAATCCATCTTAGGCTGAGTTTCTTGTTTCTCTTGATAAAATCACCCCTTGATTTTATCAAATGAGGAAGAGGAATTTTTTTTGGGTACCGAATGGGTACCACGTGGCCGTGCCGAACATCATCTCGTCCGTCTAAAAGTGTTTTGGACAGCTGAGATTGATTCTCTCTCTCTCCTCTCACCCAACCACTCTCTCTCCTCTTCTAAAGCGTCGGATTGCATTTTGGACTGTTGAGATTGCCGAACGAGTACCACGTGGTCGATACCCACTCGACACTGAAAAATTTCTCGAGGAGGAGGGTTGATAAAATCTCAGCTTTTTTGAGATTTTATCAACCATCCTCCTCATTTGATAAAAATCAAGGATGATTTTATCAAATCTTGATTTTATCTTTGATAAAGATAAAATCAAATAAGAAACTCAGAGGGTGTTTGGGCGCGAGCTTAGTGGCTTTTTCCATTTTCTTTTTCATGTTTTCCTTGTTTGGGTGCGGAGAGAAGAAAACAAATTTTCTGAAAACGTGTTCCGCCAATTTTCACTTTCCAAGCCAAAAGCCAAAAATAGGTTGGGACCTCCTTTTTTATTTCTAGTTCTCCTTTTCAAGCCAAAAGCCAACACTATTACTTTTGCAAAATGCATTCTGTTTATTTCTCTCAAACACTCCTTCCAGATTCAAAACTTGTTCCGACCAAAAAGCCAAAAAAAGTTTAAAATGAAAAGTAGGCTTCCAAACACCCCATGAGCCTTAGTTTCTCAATGGGAGAGTGTGATAGCTAGGTTGAAAGAACGAATGCAAATATTTTTCAAGGACAATACTTTTGAAGTCATATATTTCTTCTTGCTCCATGTTCATGGGCAATGGCTTGGGGGGTTGGAGGATGGAAGAGGGGGTGGAAGGTGGGAGTTATCTGCGGTGGCGATCGGGTAGAGAGGAAAGCGAGTGAAAAGCCGAAATAATTTCTTCTTCTCCATGTTCATGGGCTATGGTGTGGGGGGTTGGAGGAAGGAAAGATTAAATGGTCGGATGTGATAACTGGGAGAACATTCTTTATATGCGTAAATAATGGCGGTGTAAATAATGTGATAAAGTTTCTAAAGAGTTGCTAGAATATATTAGAATTAGATAACTTATGTTGCATTCAAACAATAATGAAAGAGGTACCAAAACAATTAAACTAAAAAGGTAAATAACATGGATACATGACGCAATATAATTGATTTGGAGGAAACTTTAGTTTACAATCAAAGTTTCTTAAATTTGGCCTTAGAATTTTGAATTTTCTCTGAATTTTTCCTGGTCGTTCCAATGCCACTGGTTTAAGGATTTTTGGTTTTGTCTTAATTAAAAAAAAATTGAGTTTGTTAGTTTTGCGTCAAACTTTTGGTGATTCCTCTCGTCAAGATGAACCTTTAATCACCAAAAATATGACGCAGAATTAACAAATGCAATTTTTTTAAATAAAGACAAAATTAAAAAATTCTTAAGTTAGAGTCATTTTTTTATTTTATTTTAAAGGAGCATATATTACTAACAAAACCACAAAACTAGGAGGGAAGATCCCTCACAAGCACATTATCTAAGCCGGGCGGAATACAACCCGATTGGAACAACAATCTCCTAGCCAAGCAATTAGAGGCAAGCCAATGGGCAGCAGCATTGACTCTCCTACTGCACCAAACGAATTTCCAGTTTTTTGTTGATGCCCAAGCTTTGATATCATTCACCAGTGCTGTAATCTCCCATGGTCCCTGGTCCATACATGAGCTTGTCTACTACTATCTCTAGCAATGATGCCAAAGGCAGCAAGGATGCGAGTGGGTAAGAAAGCTCCATCAATATTAAATTTGAGAACATGAGGGGGAGGAGGAGCCCACCTCTCAGTGTCATTGAAACGACCCTTTTCAATTACACATAAGGGACCATCATCAAGTTCTGCTTTTAGAACCCATATCAATTTATTCAAAATGCCATTTCAAAAATAAAAATAAAATTTATGTTGATGGAAAGAAGTAAAAAAACAAAAGGGGGAGAGAGAGAGAGAGAGAGAGAGAGAGAGAGAGAGAGAGAGAGAGAGAGAGAGAGAGAGCACCCCAATTTTTTATTTTTTATTTTCAGACATGCTGATACACTCCATACAGTTGTGACGATGAGGGGGAGTCCGAACCACTGAATAATTTTATCTTACATCTGATGATTGTGAAGGGCAGCCATTCAAATGACCAGTTGGTTTTAGAGGTCGTGGACATATGATGAACACTTCACCCACCTACTCCCTTCTCAAAATATATGGATCTGGAGTCTCCTTATCACTTTTTTTGGTTGGTGTACACTGAGTCAGAAAAACGTGTCTTTTTGTTTTTGGGTAAATTAAAAAAAAAAAAAAAACGTGTCTTTGGTAACCGAAGATAGAGCATCTCCAAGCCACTCATCTAATTTTCTCATCAAATTTTGTTTTTTCTGGCCTATGTGGCAATTTGATGTCTAATTTTTGTAATTTTCAAAGTTGAGACTCCAACCCACCCTACAACTCTATTAATTTCCTGCAAAAATAAATAAATAAATAACTCTGTTAACTTATTATTTTAAATCTTTTTGCGATTGTGCCCTGAATCGTGGCTCATGCGTGATGAATTAAGAGAATTGAGTAGGAAATTGTGACGATTGATCTGAAAATTGTGGGTTACACCCACAAAAATTATATTCTTTTGGTTCTGGAAATCCATGATGTAATTGGGAAAAAAAAAACCTCAGAGCATAAAATGATGGGATAGTGAATATTATATATGAAAGATAGACTTATTTTTGCAATTCAAACAAAATAGGAGTACAAAGTTATTTCATTTTTCCAGTGTCAACAGAAAGTACCAGCGGCCTATAAAAGAAAACGGCTTGTACCAACGGAAAAATGATAAAAAAAATTTAATTATAATAAATGATTAGATGACTCACTATATTTGATGAGAGAGAAAATGTTTTTTTGGCTTTTTGGGATTTTTTACATGATGTATTGTGAGAAAATGACCTACTTCGAAAAGCGCAATAAACTGGCTTTTTAGCTGTTTGAGCTGGTGGAGATATTTGCTTCTTTTTAAGATCTTAAGTTCAAAGCCTACTATGTACTATCAATTCCAATAAGGCTATTTTACGTAGAGTTTTGCTCCGGCTTTTAATGAAGGGGATGTTAGAATTATTCCTCCAAAATTAATCGAAATACGCGTAAGATGACCTTGACATCCTATGTGGCAATTTGATGTCTAATTTTGGTAATTTTTAAAGTTGAGACTCCAACTCACCCTACAATCTCTATTAATTTCCTGCAAAAATAAATAAATAAATCACTCAGTTAACTTATTATTTTTTTAAATCTTTTTGTGATTGTGCTCTTGAATTGTGACTCATGCGTGATGAATTGATCGAGAGAATTGAATAGGAAATTGTGACGATTGATCTGAAGATTATGGATTACACCCACAAAATTATATTCTTTTGGTTTTGGAAATCCATGATGTAATTGGGGAAAAAAAAACCTCATAGCATAAAACGTTGGGATAATGAATATTATATATGAAAGATAGACTAATTTTTACAATTCAAACAAAATAGGAGTATAAAGTTGTTGCATTATTCAAGTGTACATACTCCCTCCGTCCCTTTTTAAAACAGACTTTATTTTTAAATACCATAACTTTCAATCTATAATATATTATGTACTTTTGAAAAAATTGTATTTTAGAACTCATTGATTTCTATAAAACAAGAAAAAAATTTAAAATTATAAATACTTTAAATGATTAGATGACTCACTAAATTAGGATTGGAAAATGATAAAAAAATTTAAAAATTATAGTAAATGATTAGATGACTCAAATTAGGATTTAAAAATTATAGTAAATGATTAGATGACTCACTCGAAAGTAAAGGATTCGTTTTAAAAATTATAGTAAATGATTAGATGACTCACTATTAGGATTGTAAATTAATGAACCGAAGTTCGAATTTTACTCGGAAATGGGTTTCGTTCAAAGTTCGTTTAATACTAAACGAATCGAACTCGAATCTCAATTTTAGGCTCGTTTAATAAACGATCTTGAACTTCAAACTGACAATATTCGGCTCGATTAGGCTCATGAACTTGGAATATATGTATATCTCATAAGAATTTCCTATATAACCTTGGATATGTATAAACTTTTACATATACATAATGAAAATTTTATAACTTGTACTTGCATAAACCAATAAAAAGTATTATAAACTTAAAATTTACTGATATGTTTTTATAATTTTATACATGTATGAACTTATTTATGTACAAAATAGATTTTTTTTTAAGTTCTAGACTTATAATAGAGCATAAATATCTAATAATTTTTCCTCGTTAAGGCTCGTAAACAAGTTCGAGTTCGACTCAAACCTAGGCAAGTTCGGCTCGAGCTCAGCTCGTCAAATTTTCATTGAGTTCGAGTTCGGCTCGAATTCTTTTAAAATTTTAATGAACGAACTTGAACATTCTAAAGCTCGGCTCGATTCGGCTCGTGTACAGCCCTACTCACTATACTTGATGAGAGAGAAAATGCCATCAAATTGGATGTTCTCTTTTGATGTGTGGGTTGAAGAAGTTCTTTTCAACATTGCTCCTCAAAAAACATCAAAAAATAGTATCTGATGAGTGAGTTGGAGATGTTCCACTAAGGTGTTTTTTTGGCTTTTGGGATTTTTCATGTGATGTATTGTGAGAAAATGACCTGCCTCGAAAAAGCGTAATAAACTGGCTTTTTTGACTATTTGAGCTAGTGGAGATATTTGCTTCTTTTTAAGATCTTAAGTTCAAAGCCTACTATGTGCTACCAATTCCAAGGAGAATGATCTCTAAGTGAGAGATATTTGCTCCTTAATCAAAGCCAAATTCCGTGCGGACCAAAGCGGATCAAATTTCCTGATCCGAAGCAAAATCAATGTTTTAAAATGCATTTTTAGTCCACGCGGAAAATCTTCAAAAAAAAATACCGGAAGGAGCTTCCATCCACAGTTTTCGGCAAAAAGCGTACATATGTCATGATTTTACCGAAAATGTTGGATCAATTATTCATAATTGTCCCAGGAAAAATATTTTCGCGTGGACGAAAACCTCAAAAATGCATTTTAAGAATGAGCGTTGAAAGTTGCAAAATTTGATCCTAAAAGTTGAAAAAGGGCTTGATTTTGACGGAAAAAGAACATCCTCCAATCCAATAAGGCTATTTTACGTAGAAGTTTTGCTCCGGCTTTTAATGGAGGAGATGTTCGAATTATTCATCCAAAATTAATCGAAATACGCGTAAGATGACCTTGGCATCCCGTGATAAAAGAACATGTGTGTATCTTTGATATTGACAAGGGAATGGATCCTCTCCTGTCCAGACAAATGTTGGAGCTCCCTCAAAAGAGTGGGCCGCACATAAAATTGCTATCGATAAGAATCTCTCGCATTGTGAGAAAATTATTGGATTGTCCGGGACATTCCGAAGAGAATCCAGTCCCATAACATAAACCACTGGGGTCATTACTGGAATTAAAGAAATCAAAGCCGCCTTTGGAATTCAAATATGCCCCTGTAAAATATCCATTTCATGTGATTTACTTTTGACATGAAAATGACTACTAGATCCAATCGGATAATAACTTAACAAGTTTTTTACTATAAAAAAAAAAAACTTAAAAAGATAAATATATTTGTATATATATCAGTTTCAGTATCTTGTTGTATATAATATATCACAGGACAATATCTTGGAGTTGAAAAGTTTTTCAACACATGTGAGAAAAGATTACAAAAAGGTTCTGGTGAGTTAATTAGAGTTCATGTATCTATCATTGTTCTATATATAATCAGTTTCAGTATCTTGTTGTATATAATCACAGGACAATATCTTGGAGTAGGCACCTAATATTTAACATTTGGTTGGTTTAATCAAGTAGAATGAATATACACATGAGGGTGAGTTTTCGTCACGGTATTTTTAATGTCTTATGTATCTTTAAATTTAAATTTTTTTTATCAAATCTGTTAATGTATGTGTGAAAAATAAATTTTAAAAAAATACAAGAGTAAAATTTAAAAATACCTATCATCCCCCCTAGACTAATGGCAAGTTGGCAACTGTTACCTACTCTTTGCGCTGCGGCGGTCAATCATGGACTACAAACGACAAAACCTCTACGTACTAGTATTTCTTTAAGAGGGCAATCAAATCTGGGTTTTCGTTTCTGGATCCGATCGATCGACGTAGGCGACAGTTTTTTGAGCTACCCATCGGCAATGGTGAAATCTTCTTGCGGCGGCGACTGCAGCGAGAACGAGCTACAAGCACATCATGGTTTATCCTCCCACCCATATAAGCGGATCGGTGGGTCACGACACTGGTGTTGATTTTTTGGGGGCGTTTATTAGGGGTTTTGTGTAAAGCCACCGCACATTAAAAGCGGATCGGATGGGCCGCATTTCATCTTACATGCGGACAACAAAGAAATGCAAAGGTCTTTGAGGTGAAATTTGAGCCGGGCCCATGAAAACGGACGGCTCGGTGTGTCCGATTTTTTTGGGGCGTTTAATAACGTTTTTGTTTCTTGTTTTTTGTTTTTGTTTTCAATTTTTTTTTTCAAAACTGGAAACGAAAATGTGTTTGTTAATTTATTTATGTTTTGTGTTTATTAAAAACGTTTTCAAAATTTCTGAAAATTTTCAAAACACAAAAAAAAGGTGGTTTGCCTTGTTTTTGTTTTGTGTTGTTTTCATTTTTTCATGTTTACGAAAATTTTATTAGCAAACATGCTACTTCAGTAGGAAACTGCATTTTGGTTGAAAATGTCAACTCAAGACACAAGCGATTAACAGAATAATAATTGGCATTTCCAGGTTTGATAGTTTGATTGGAAATGCTACTTGGAACAAATTCTTAAATTTGGCCTTAGAATTTTGAATTTTCTCTGAATTTTTCATGGTCGTTCCAATGCCACTGGTTTAAAGATTTTAGGTTTTGTCTTAATTAAAAAAAATTTGGGTTTGTTAGTTTTGCGTCAAACTTTTGGTGATTTCTCTCGTCGAGACAAACCTATAATCACCAAAAATTGGACACAGAATTAACAAATGCAATTTTTAAAATAAAAACAAAACTAAAAAATTCTTAAGTCAGTGTCATTGAAACGACCCTTTTCAATTATACACAGGGACTATCATCAAGTTCTCCTTTTAGAATTCATATCAATTTATTCAAAATGCCATTTCAAAAATAAAAATAAAATTACTGTTGATGGAAAGAAGTAAAAAAACAAAAGGGGAGAGAGAGAGAGAGAGAGACCACCTGAATTTTTATTTTTATTTTTTCAGATTTTTCTTAAGTTTGTCCCCGAATTTGTATAAAAACAGGAACAACCACCACATATAAAAATAAAATAAAAATAAAAATGCAGACATGCTGATACACTCCATACAGTTGTGACGATGAGGAGGAGTCCGATCCACTGAATAATTTACTCTTACATCTGATGCCTTGGAGACAAGACAATCATCGTCACCATGATTGTGAAGGGCGGCCCTATTCAAATGACCAGTTGGTTTTAGAGGAAGTCGACATATGATGAACACTTCACCCCCCTACTCCCTTCTCAAAATATATGGATCTGGAGTCTCCATATCACTTTTTTTGGTTGGTGTACACTGAGTCATCAAAACACGTGTCTTTGGTAACTGAAGGGAGAGCATCTCCAAGCCGCACATCTAATTTTTTTTTGCCAGACGATATACATTAGCGGGAGAGGGAAGTTAGTAGTGTTAGCAAGTTAGACAACCGCGCCCCTCGTGGGGCTTGAACCTCCGCCTCCACCGAGAAGGCAAATGAACTTGCCAGCTGTGCTAGCTTGGCAGTTCTCATCTAATTTTGTTTTTGCTAGCCTATGTGGCAATTTGATGTCTAGTTTTTGTAATTTTCAAAGTTGAGACTCCAACCCACCCTATAAAATCTATTAAGTTTCTGCAAAAATAAATAAATAAATAACTCTGTTAACTTATTATTTTTTAAATCTTTTTGCGATTGTGCCTTTGAATCGTGGCTCATGCGTAATGAATTAAGAGAATTGAGTAGGAAATTGTGACGATTGATCTGAAAATTGTGGGTTACACCCACAAAAATTATAATCTTTTGGTTTTGGAAATCCATGATGTAATTGGAAAAAAAAAACTCGGAGCATAAAACGATGGGATAGTGAATATTATATATGAAAGATAGACTTATTTTGGCAATTCAAACAAAATAGGAGTACAAAGTTGTTTCATTTTTCCAGTGTCAACAGAAAGTACCAGCGGCCTATAAAAGAAAACGGCTTGTACCAACGGGAAAATGATAAAAAAATTAATTATAACAAATGATTAGATGACTCACTATATTTGATGAGAGAGAAAATGTTTTTTTGGCTTTTTGGGATTTTTTACATGATGTATTGTGAGAGAAGGACATACCTCGAAAAGCGCAATAAACTGACTTTTTAGCTGTTTGAGCTAGTGGAGATATTTGCTTCGTTTTACAATCTTAAGTTCAAAGCCTACTATGTGCTATCAATTCCAATAAGGCTATTTTACGTAGAGTTTTTCTCCGGCTTTTAATGGAGGGGATGTTCGAATTATTCCTCCAAAATTAATCGAAATACGCGTAAGATGAGACCTTGACATCCTGTGATAAAAGAACATGTGTGTATCTTTGATATTGACAAGGGAATGGATTGAAATGCAGGTAATTGGGGATTTTGAAACGTTCTTTCTCCTCCTTCTCTCTAGAATACAAAACTTAGGGTTTGCCTGGGGGAGGGGCAGCAGCCGCCTCTTTATCCTCCACCCCTCCCCCACCCCTCTCTCAAGCGGCGGATCTCTCTCTCCCTCTCACCCCTCCGCCCTAAACTCTACAGCTCCAGCCCCTTCCATAATCATCATCCATTTTCGTCTCAACTTCACGCCACAGTAACTTATCCCCTTCTTCTTCTTCGCGGCCGAGTTTGGAGATGTTTTGGGGCGGGTCTGGGCTTGAGGGTGCTCGGGTCTGCTGTTCAACCAAATAAAGATGCCGGATCTGGTGCGGCGGAGTCCGCAGATCCCTCTCCGGCAGCGGCGACTTCGGTTTCTTCTCCGGGGAGGTTTATCAATCCGACTCCATCTACGTCGTTCTTCGTTCAAATCATGGTGCTGCTGTTGGTTTGCTTTGGGGTGTGAGCGGTGTAGGCAGGTCAAATTACCGCTGCCGTTTCTCACCCCTCTTGATGCTGATGGTGATCGTTGATGGGTTTGAAGATGGTTATGGATCTGGCCGGATTTTTCAGTTTATTTGTTTTTCTGTTTTGTTTGTTTTCTTCTATTCCGTGTGTGGAATCGTTGCCCCCTTCGAGGATGGTTGTTTGGTACTCCTTTTCAGGGTGGTTGTTTTCTGTACTCGGTTTGTACTCATCCGAACCCACATGGATAACCCGTTTATCGGGGTTTTTTTACCCATCGATGGGCTCCGGTTCGGCGTTTGTAGCCCTTTGGGCGGTTTTTGAGTAATCAAAAACTCTGAGTTTGATCCAAAAAAAAAAAAAAGGGAATGGATCCTCTCCTGTCCAGACAAGTGTTGGAGCTCCCTCAAAAGAATGGGCCGCACATAAAATTGCTATCGATAAGAATCTCTTGCATTGTGAGAAAATTATTGGATTGTCCGGGACATTCCGAAGAGAATCCAGTCCTATAACATAAACCACTGGGGTCATTACTGGAATTAAAGAAATCAAAGCCTTCTTTGGAATTCAAATATGCCCCTGTAAAATATCCATCTCATGTGATTTACTTTTGACATGAAAATGACTACTAGATCCAATCGGATAGAAACTTAAAAAGTTTTTTACTATAAAAAAAAAAAACTTAAAAAGACAAAACCTCTACGTACTAGTATTTCTTTAAGGGCTATTTCATGGCCGCTCCACATTTGGGAGCTGAAGCTCCACGCGCTCCACTGACAAATTGAAAAAGAATCAATCTCTCCTTACTCCCCATGTGCGCGTCAGTCCTTTCATAGGGAACAGGGAGGTCAGTCCCTTCTCTCTCTCTTTATTACGGTCTCTGTCTCTGTCTCTCTCTCTACCCATCCCACCTAAATCCTAGGGCACCCTATGAAAGTGCTTAAACCTAAAGCCTAGGGTATCCTATGAAAGTGCCTAAACCACTAAAAACCCTATAATAGGAAAGTGCACTCTAAACCTAAACCCTAGGGTACCCTATGAAATTAAGTGTCTAAACCACTAAAAACCCTATAATAGGAAAGTGCACCCTAAGTGCCTAAGCCCCAAATAAGAGTGATTGACCTTAAATGGAGTCAGTGGTAATTAAAAAGAATGATTGGAGTTAGTGGTAATAAATATTTGTTTTTTGTATCAACCCGTAATAAAACCTTTCTTTAAGAGGGCAATCAAATTTGGGCTTTCGTTTCTGGATCCGATCGATCCACGTAGGTGACGGTTTTTTGAGCTACCCATCGCCAATGGTGAAATCTTCTTGCGGCGGCGACTGCAGCGGGAACGAGCTACAAGCACATCATGGTTTATCCTCCCACCCATATAAGCGGATCGGTGGGTCTCGACACCGGTGTTGATTTTTGGGGGGCGTTTAATAACGTTTTTGTTTCTTGTTTTTTGTTTTCAAAATTGAAAACGAAAATGTGTTTGTTAATTTATTTATGTTTTGTGTTTATTAAAAACGTTTTCAAAATTTCTGAAAATTTTCAAAACACAAAAAAGGTGGTGTGCCTTGTTTTTGTTTTACTTTTTGTTTTGTGGTTTTTCATTTTTTCATGTTTACGGAAATTTTATTACCAAACATGCTTTTTATTTTTGTTTTTATAAACAATAAATATGATTCTACTTTTAGTTTTTTAGAAACAAAAAACAAAAAACAAAAACATTACCAAACGCCTCCTTAGTGTTTTTGTTTCTTGTTTTTTTTGGGACCAACATGTCCTTTGTAGTAGTTACTTAATTATGAATATATGTTTATGTTTGTTATATATATAAAAAAAGATGGGGTATTTATGGTGTTTGAGTAAAGATAAAAATATTTAAAAAGTTCACCAAAGACAAATATAATCTAAGTGCATTATTGGATTATTGTAGACACCCCGATTTTGACCTGAGAAACTTATCAAGAATCCCCAAGGATGAAAATGCTCGATAAGAGCACGCGGAGGTTGATTGTGAACTTGGAAACCCCTCCAAAACCTCTCCAAAATAAACCCAAGCCTACACCTCCTTCTAGTACATTCAAAACCCTCTTTTTTGATATATAATATGTCCCAATCCATTTTGAAATGAGGGAGATGTGCCCGTTTTACCAAAACAACTTATTTTCCCGACCTTCTGAGGGTAAAATGGTCACATATTTTGATGTACAAATCATCTTGGGTTCAAACTACTTGGGTTAGAAAGTAGACTTGACAAGCTTTCAAACGCTTCAAACCATGCGCAAAATAGAGTTCGGTAGCACCCGAAATGGCCCTGCGAAGTTGGAATTTTGTACTGTCTCCAAGTCCAGGCGCCTGGATTGGATGATTCCAGGTGCCCACATTGAATCCAGGCGCCTGGATTAGATCAATATGGGCGCCTGGACTCTCTCCAGACACTTGCATCCCAAGGTGAACTGAGTGGGGAGGAGCGTCTTGGAGATCTTGGCAGAGATGTTTTGCAGTAATATAATGGAGGGAAGATAGGGTATCCTACTGAACCCCTTGATTGACCCCTAAGACATCTAATGGCCCCTTTTGACCCTTATTTTGCCTATAAATACCCTCCCTTCTTCTTCATTAAGGAGAAGATCAGTCCTCCCCTCTCTCCCTTACTGTTATTCTGCCCAAATATCCCCAGAAAATTGATCCCCAAGCTATCTCCCTCTATTTCATCCATCAAAACCCAATTTTCCCCATCCTAGCTCCCCATACTCACTTGGTTCTACCCATTTTTCAACAGTCACAATCAAATCCCCAATCAAACCACCTACAATCAGTTTGGTACACTTCCAATAACCAAAATCCAGTCCATTCAACTACTAAAAGCCCTCCAAAAATCAAACCCAAGTTCATCAATCAAAGCTTTTCAAGGTAGATTTTCTACCTAAATGCTCAAAATAGGTCCTGAGAGGACACCATCTAGGCTCTTACTAGTTCCTCATACTAGTTGAGAGTCTAGAAAGGTTTCAAATTTCAGAAAAGATGAAGTTTTTCACTTGCACCCATGTCAAGTCCAGGCGCCTGGACTAGCACAGTGTAGGCGCCTGGATTCCATTCCCATTACTGTATTTTATCTTCTTTACATTGTTTTCCTTGCATATTTGAATCATCCATGTGTGGTTATGAGGTGGAAGTCATGTTTATGTCATGAAAAGTCATTTGGGTTAGTTCAAATAGTGCATAAAAAAAAGGGATAAATCATGATGTTTGAGTTAATCCAAGGGTCAATCCACTCATTGCATACATTTGATTATTAGTTGTTTGAGTTGTTCACTTCACCTTTGAAATAAATAGAAGAGTTATCATTTCATCCATATACATCTTCATTGCATTTGTAAGAGATTTACAATAGATCCAAACTATTCCTTTTCTTTTAAGCATATAAGCATACTGTCCTTTGCATATGATCATCAAGCATGATAGAATTAAGTTCATACTCCATAAGTCTTGTCTCAAAACACGCCAAAATCATCTCTTTCAAGGCTTAGATCATCATCCAAAAGCTTTTTGTTGAGGTCAATCAGAAGCAGAGGAGTGGAAAATATCATTTTGCATACAATACAAATGGTGCTAAGGTTCTGATTTGCAGTTTGTGAAAGAACCAGAGATTGGGAAAGATTGGCCTACATCTCATTCCAGGCGCCTGGATTGCATCATTTTGGGCGCCTATACCCATTCCAGGCGCCTAGAATAACTTGCTCTAGGCGCCTGCACTTATTCCAGGCGCCTGGACCAGCTCAATCTAGGTGCTTAGTTTGCAGTCCGGGTGCAAGTCGTGTGACGTTTGTGAGTCTGTTTGGAGAGATTTTTCAGTATTGTTTGGTCATTTATTGAGTGGTTAGTGAATTCTAAGTTGTCATCTCACTATGCATACATCCACATACATCATTTTGGCTTTTATAAGTGCATTTATGTGCTTTTGCATCCTTTTTGTGAACAAAGTCTATCCAAACAATATTTTCACAATCCCTTAAACATTTAGTAGAGACCGGTGGTCACACCGGGCGTGGGGGGTGCTTTAAATTCCTTCCCCTCGCGTAACCTAGTTCTCGGACCCGAGAAATCCCATTTTGCGAGACCAGTAAAATATTTTCCATTCAAAGGGCAAAAGAGACATTTTTTCAACAGGTTTCTCGGGTACGGTCCTCAAACCCGGGTGGCGACTCTATTCAATCAATCAAGACCAATTTTCTTAAACTCAATTTCGTGGACATTCCCGCGGGGTGTTCACAAGCTGGTGACTCCGCTGGGGAAATCTGGTTAATATATATTTTAATCTTATTACAGTTACGTGTAATTTTATTAAAATATGTATTAATCATCGAGAGCTAAGCTTGAAAGATGTTCAAGGGATTTTTGAAAATGTTGTTTTATGGACTTTTTGCATTGCACGTGCATGGTTACTAGCCCCCGCTGACGTGTTTCGGCAATCTCGCCCGGCTTGCCGGTAATGGGGAATCCCAAAATGCTCAGCACCCCCCGACTGTGATAAGTCATAATTGTCGCTATTACCATCACCTTGCGGGATCCTTGGTGGTGGGAGACAGCTTTGACTTTGAGTCCGGGGTACCCTTTTCAAACCAAAACCGGCCTTTGCATATAGATAACCGTAGAACGCCACGCTAGGTGACCAACCCATGTGTTAGGATTATGTGCTCCATCCTGTTATGTGCTATGTGTTGCCATTTTCCTTAGCATGTCATACTCATACATACATACACTAGCTTCTGTACATATTCTAGTCTCATGTGCTGTCAGTTTAGCATAAGCTAGGTTCTCGACAGTTAGTAGAAGGTTGTCCCGGCCCGATGATGAGTCGTGCATCCCATATGTGCGTTGTTCTTACAAGTTAGTTGTAATGCCCCGAAAATTGGGTACGTTAATAAATAAATTTCAAAATTTATTTAAATAGAATACCAACTCCATTAAAATTTCAAAGAATACTTAATAAAAAATTTAACGGAAAGCTAAAAGTTAGCTTTCTTATTACAACCCAAAATAAAAAGAACTTTAACATTGTCTGGAAAACTTAAACATTTATTTTAAAACAAATTCACTGAAAGGAAATAACAGAGTCATCTAGCTAGGGGTCTACTGGTACAACCACGGCTCCGGCACTTCGTAACCTTCTTGCTGCTCCATTCCCTCAAACTCAGCAAGCGGTTCCTCTTCACCTTCTGTACCTGGCGTTGGGAACGCCAGGGGCCACAAAAGTAGCACCGTGAGTGGTAAAATTACACTCAATAGGACACCAAAACTACCCCTTTACAAAAATATACTCATGCAGCAGTTAAAACACATGGGACATCAATTTAAGACATAGAGCAACATTTCTCAACAATATAAGTTCAGTAGATTTAATACTCCGTCATCAACTCAAGGTTCACAAATTTCGTTCCCACTTCGAATAAAATAATTTTCATCAGCGGCTTCCGCCCACAGTATACTCAGGTGCTCGATCACACAGCAAAGCCACCTCGGGGTATACTGCGCACGGCTCACGATTGATCACCCATTGATCAATCTATATCCGGCATCGATTCCCACCCACAGTATACTTCCGGCGCTCGATCACACAGCAAAGCTACCTAAAAGTATAGCTGCGCATGGCTCACGATCCATACCGGACTCATCCCTTTTTCCCAAACCCGATAAGTGAACACTAATCTTTTAGTTTGTTAATTTAACCACAATAATTATTTACCCAAATTTAATGGTTTAACAAAACACCAGTAAGAAAAACACATGCATCCAATTATAGCATGAAATGAAAATTTAATGAAAGTCTACTATCTCGAGCCATACGTGTCAGTTATAAATCCAGCCACTAAAAATAGTAAACGGTTTCCAAAAATCACGAAATTTTACAGTAAGATATTTTATCAAATTTTATAAAAGTTCACTGTTTTGATCGAAGTCTAAATCCAGACCTAAACGAAGGGAAATAGCGTTTTAAGCTAGACAGTGAATCTGTCCCGAAACTGTTTAGTTCAGCCAACTTCGAAAAATCACAGTTAATTCTACGAATCTCGGATTGAAACAAGTCCTATATGGAAGTTGCTTAACTTTTCAAGATCTACAACTTCGAAGATTTACGTTTTCTCTAAATCCAAACAGAATTACCCGAAAATCAGCAGAACAGAACAGCGCACAAGAAAATGGTTTTCGTCTCTTTGGTTCCGTTTTAGACTTACAAAACTTTATCGGTTGGAAACAAAACCGCAACAAATGATCTCACATCATACTCATATCATCACTATATTTAGATATATGTAGATACACGAAAACACAAAAAAATAGTATACTTAAGTAAAAAGGAAGTTTCGATATCCTACCTTTCCTCCGAAGTTATAGCGCGCTACGAACGTGACAGGATTTAATGTTGTTGAACGGTTACGTTCTCGGAATTTAAATCTGTGAAAGAAACGATATTATTTACGAGAAAGAATCATGAAAATTAAACGGTAGAGAAAGATGAATGTTTACCGCACGAAAAGAGACAAACCGAGAACGAGGGGCCGAGAGAGAGAGTTGGTCTTGGATGAACAATTGAAATGGGAATTGCACTGCCGAGATTTTGGATATTGATGGAAGAAAAGAAATAAGGGAATGGAGGAGTTATTGGCAAGAGGGGAAATTAGAATAGGAAAAAGAAGTATCCTATTTGGTAGATTTTTCTAAGGGAGGTTTAAGGAAACAAAATTAGTGGAACTAATAAGTTATTACTTAATATATATATTCTATGGATTTCTTCTTCTCTTCTAGTCTAGCAATTTAGCACGTGAGGAAAACTAATTAGGAAAGATTTGAATTAGAGGAACAAGAAAGGTATTAACCTAACATTTTCTTTTGATTTTGTTTTCTATTCAAGTGTAGGAAATAAACAAATATGGGAAGTTAATATATATATATATATATATATATACCTGCCTAATTAGACACTTACCATAATATATGAACTAATTGATATAATTGCAAATATAAATTTACTTCCTAAAATCGTGGTCATTACAATCATGGTTGATCAGTTGCTAAAATCAAATGGAAATAAGTGCCTGATTTGAAAGTTCAATTCTTGGGTATAAAAACTTAAATTTTTTTGAAGTAAAACAAATATATTGTTTGATCAAGCATTTATTGATATCAGATTATATATATATAATTTAGTGGTCAACCATACTAACCTAGAAAAATAAACCTTTCTAATCATCAAAGTAAAACCCGAAACCCAAAATCATCATAGCAAAACACGAAAAGTACTCCTACTTTGGCAACAACATGGCAAACCCATCGAAGTACCCCTCGCAATACAGTATTCTTGTAATAACCCGAAATTTCGTAAATAAAAATTTCGATTTGTTTAATTCGAATAATTTATTTTCGCCTCAATTTTTTTAATAAATTACTTTAGTTATTATTTTTCGCGTCATAAGTCAACGTGTACGTACTGAGAACTATACTGTTTCGCGTCCGGAAACCGAGGTTTCCTCCGAGACTTACTCACTAAGCTAGACAACCCCATTTATTGCACTTACATCCTACAATATCCACCTATTCCATTTTTGGAAACCTACTTTGACATGTGTCGAATTTTGACTTTTGACTTTCCAACTTTGACTACAAGTACACCACCTTTTACTACTCCTATTTTGGAGTTTAGTGTGATAATGAGAGGGAGAGGAGGGAGTTGGTTGGGAGGTAGAAAAAGGGAGAAAAATTACTTCCCTCGCCGTGTAATTTTACGGGCGTGTATCCGTAAGCACGTTCGTGCGCATTTCGGCGCCGTTTTTCTTCTAAATTCCTAAGCGTTATACCTTTTGGAATCTCCTAATTATTAGGAAGACTACCTAGGGATTTTCAAACACCCTTATTTATTTCCTTTAAGTTAGTAGCTTTTTATTTATTTTTGTAGTACACTAGTTTGTATTTTTAGCGCACAAAACCAACTTTACAGGGTATTTTTCGTCCCGAAAAAGGGGAACTTATCCCCTAATAAATGGGAGACAATTTTTATCCTAATAGTACTGTGAACACCCCGCGGGAATGTTCATGAAATTGATGTTTGGAAAAATGATTTGATTGATTAACGGTTTGATTAATCGAATGGAGTCGCCACCCGGGTTTGAGGACTATACCCGAGAAACCATTTGAAAAGTGACTCTTTTGCCCTTGATATAAAAAATGTTTTATTGGTCTCATAGAATGAGATTTCTCGGGTTTGGGAGCTAGGTTACGAGAGGGGAAGGAATTTAAAGCACCCCTCTCACCTGGTGTGACCACCGGTCTTTACTAAATGTTTAAGGGATTTTGAAAACACCGTTTGAATAGACTTTGAAAACATATTCATGTGAGAGCACAAAGATATATTAACAAGATTAATGAAATGAGTATGGATGCTTATGCGAATGTCATGAATGCATGAAAATGAGATATCTCTCAATGAAATGCAAGAAAATACGACTAATTAACACAGAAAAGATCTCAAGATGGACATTCAAATGCTACGCCATGCACACCTGGATTACATACTGAACGCCTGGATTAGGCAGATCCAGGCGCCTGGATTGAATACAAGCGCCTGAAATTGGACAATCCAGGCGCCTGGATGGCCTACCAGACAGCGAACTTAAAACCCCATTTTCCACAATAAACCCCAAGTGTAATATTCTATGCTCATTCATACTTATTCAAAATGATGCTGATCACTTCATGGGTGATATGAACCTCGATATGACCTTAATTACTTGACGTGAACTTGGAAAAGACATGATTTTTTGATGATTTAATGATGAAATGCAATGCATAAGACATATCTCAGAACTGATGTACTATATCCATGCATATGTGATGTTATTTGAGCAACTTATACTTGTAGCAAAATGAAATGGAATGAAATCTATACTAATGAGGGCATAAAATGCTTATAATAGACCCTAACAATGTGGAAATACTTAAATGACATAAGAACTCCCCTAATCATATTAGGAACTCAGTGACCTGACCTCATTAATGACATATGAACTCATGCAAGTATTTTTCTTTCATGTGACCCTTTATCAAGCTTAGTTTTGCCTCCAAAACTCACCAAATGCTCATTATAATGATGGTTAGAACATGAGACATGATTAACCCAAAATCAATGCATGCAAATAATGAACCATGGGCTGATTAAAGTGCAAAAGAAAGCAAAAACCATGACCAAGGGGAAGGAATCCAGGCGCCTGTATTGAGCAAATCCAGGTGCTTGGATTTGCTGTTGATGCTCAGAGTGATTTTCTTTCCTATGTATTTCCATCCTCTTCCAAGTCCTCCACTAGTATAGAAGACTAGTAAGTACTTGGTTGAGTTCCCCTGAGGGCCTATTTGAGCACATTTGGTGGAAAATCTACCTTGGAGGCTTGATTGATGAGCTTGGAACAAGGTTTTGAAGGATTTTTGGTGGTTATATAGATTGAGATGGGTTTTTTCAGAGTAAAAACAAACTGAATATTTCTCTTTTGTGGGTTTTGATGATGGATGATTGAAGTATGTGGGTTACTAGTGATCAAGGTTGGGTTTTTAGGCTAAAAAAAAAGGGTTTTGGGCTAGGAATGAGTAGAACAAAGGGGAATGGACTGGGGATGGATTTTCTGGATGATTTTCAACAGCATAACAGCAGGAGAGTGAGGGGAGAACTGATCCCCTTCCAAATGAGTGAGAGAGATGGGCTTTATATAGGCGTGAAAGGTTCAAAAAGGTCCTTTAGGATGGCTTAGGTTTCAATCAAGGGGGTCACCTTAGGACCATCATCACTCCTCCACTATACTTCTGCAAAAAAATTCCAGAAATGATCTTCAAGACGCTCCTCCCCACCCACTTGACCTTGGATAGCAAGTATCTGGAGTGAGTCTGGAGCGCCTGGAATTGGTGAATCCAGGCGCCTGGATTGAGTTCGGGCGCCTGGAATGGGAATCCAGGCGCCTGGATTGAGTATGGGCGCCTGGAATAGGGTAATCCAGGCGCCTGGATTAGAAGACAACACAACATATGAAACTTCGTCGGGCCATTCCGGGTGCTACCGAACTCCATTTTGCGCATGGTTTGAAGCGTTGGAAAGCTTGTCAAGTCTTCTTTCTAACCCAAGTGGTTTGAACCCAAAATGATTTGTACATCAGAATAAGTGACCATTTTACCCTCAGAAGGTCGGAAAAACAAGTCGTTTGGTAAAACGTGCACATCTCCCTCATTTCAAAATGGATTGGGATGTATTATATATCAAAAAAGAGGGTTTTTAATGTACTAGAAGGTGGTGCAAGCTTGGGTTTATTTTGAAGAGGTTTTGGAAGGGTTTTCAAGTTCACAATCAAGCCTCGCGTGCTCTTATCGGACATTTTCATCCTTGGGGATGCTTGATAAGTTTCTCGGGTAAAAATCGGGGTGTCTACCGTTGCCCCTCTTGGATGGAACTTTGCATCATTGCTTGATGCGAGTTACATCTAAGATAGGGACATCTTGATTCGTTCCCTTAGCCTTTCTCAAGCTGCAAAGGAAAACATTAAAATCATGGTCGTGCCACTCAGGCTGCCTACGTACCCCATTGTAGGGATCAGACCGGCGTAGTTCTTCGGAGCGCATGCAAACAAGTTCAACGGGTTTTCCTGGCCCGCTAAAGAAACAAAATCATGTGAATCGACGAGCCTTCTCGGGTCGTGAAACGCCAAACAATCAAAGCATATGAATCAACGAGCCTTCCCGGGTCGTGAAATGCCAAACAAACGAATCAATTAAATACAACCAACTACTCATTCAAACGTATGCACCAGCTAGGTGGCTAAAACAACTCATACCGTGACATGATTAAATGGAGCTACCCTCTGAGCAACGGGGAAGCTAAATCCGATGGTGGCTATCCCTTGAGCAACAAGATGGCCAATGATAAGATGGTTGTCTATTGAGCAACAAGACAATCGAGGAAATGTGATTGCTTACTGAGCAAAGAGGCAATCAATATGCTACTGAACCAAACACATTTATGTGATGGACTTAGCGACACGACGGTACATCAACAACAAGTACTTAGAACAACTGATTAAAAGCACTAACTTGATATGAATGATGCACCAGCTAGGTGGCTAAAATGATTGGGGTGGTTAGGCGGCTAAAATGATTGGGGTGGTTAGGCGGCTAAAATGATTGGGGTGTGCCAGCTAGGCAGCTAAAATGATTGGGGTGCGCCAGCTAGGCGGCTAAAATAGGTGAGAAATCTATCTCCAAGCAACAACAAGAAATCTATCCCCTGGCCAACATGGCGAGGGAACTTAAATCAACAGTAACTAATCTACCCTCTAGACAACGGGGTGAGGGATCTAACTCAAAACTAATTGAAATATTGTCCCACAGGACGGTTTGATTGAAAAGCTGTCCCGCAAGATGATTAATTCAAAAGTTTGCCCCTCAGGACGATTGATTTAAAAGTTGTCCCTTAGGACGATTGATTTACAAGTTTGTCCCTCAGGATGATTTAAAAGTTGTCCCTTAGGACGATTGATTTAAAACGTTTGTCCCTCAGGACGATTGATTTAAAAGTTGTCCCTTAGGACGATTGATTTAAAAAGTTTGTCCCTCAGGACGATTGATTTAAAAGTTTGGTCCCTCTGGACGACGATTGATTTAAAAAGTTTGGTCCCTAAGGACGATTGATTTAAAAGGTTTGGTCCCTCTGGATGATTGATTAAAAAAGTTTGGTCCCTCTGGACAACTGATTTAAAAAGTTTGGTCCCTAAGGACAATTGATTTAAAAAGTTTGGTCCCTAAGGACGATTGATTTAAAAATGTCCCGCAGGACGATTGCATGTGACTCGTGCATTGACACTTGATGACAACAGCGACAACATTCCTTCTTTAAAAAGTAGGAGGCTCAATGGGGTGGCTCTTTTGCTTTACTTTCTTTCCCTTTTGGCCAAAGTCTTGGGTTTGAGCTTGGCAAGACTTGGGTTTTGGATTGGTTTTAGACTTTTAGGCTCCTATGCCCCAGTCCTAGATTTGGGTGTATGCTTCCCCCCGGAAGTGGCATTAGGCTAACATGCCCTAATTTTGGGTTGACGTGCCTCCACAGATGAAGAACCTCAATTCTGATTTTCCTTTTCGGCTCTACTGATGGTTTTGGCGACCAATTGACCATGTACCCAAATGCGGGTTCTTTGATGCATTGAAATCGTTTCCACGAGTCAAGGATAGACAAGACTAAGGCGACATGCTTAACCAAAAAGGTGAATTTTTACAAGGCTAAGGAATTTGATCGGCCTTTTGACAAGAGGGTGGTCATCGATAAGACTAACAAGGCCAAGGAATTTGATTGGCCTTTTTGACAAGGGGATGGACTTCGATAAGATTGATAAGGCCAAGGAATTTGATTGGCCTTTTGGACAAGAAGGCGGACTTTGACAGACAAGGCTCGAGGAATTTGATTGACCATGTTGACCTGACAGATAGGAGCAAGAACGTGTTGACTCGAAAGATATGGAAGACTACGTTGACTCGAAGTTCTGGAAGATGGCAAACATGCCTCACCATTAATGTCGAAATTGTCATGATAAAATTGAATTTGTGATTGTTTCACTCCATCAAATCTTTTTATCAAAATACAAGATTTCTTGTCATGAATCCATGCCCCAGATTGCTGATGATGCTTCATTGATTTTTCTTCAAAATGCCCCAGTTTAGAGGGCTGCTGATGAGGACCCGTTGATATGCCCCAGTTTTGATTTTTGCTTTGCATGACGCCAGCGTTTGCACAATGCTTTGACTTTTTAAGGGAGATTAAACTGTTCCATTTTGACTTGAATTCTCATTATCAAGTTGCATTTTTCAATCTGAAAGGACTTTATCTAGGCTGTAATGGGGCCAAGGTTATGAGCTTAACAAAGGAAGGATAATAGGCTCAAAAATCTCATTTTCCCTCGGGGTTGTTTGAGCTAGCATGCTATCTTGGACTTTTTGTGCCATTTTTGCTTCTGATGGGTGCTTTCATGTGCCTCTTCTTGCTTTAAATGAGCACTTTCATTATGTTGGCCATTTTTTCTTCAGTGCTCTTCATCTTGTTGCACCCATGCATTTTGACAAGCCTATAAGTTTGGTGCTTTCATTCTTGTGATACTTTGAATCTTCACGCGCTTATATCCTTGGCACTTTCATTATGTTGGTTGTCATGTGTTTGACACTTTCATATTTCTTGTTTCAACCCAGTGTGGGGGATAGCTGCCTAGCTGGGTTCTTTTTCAAAGAAATTGATTCAGGCTCAAAAGGGCTTTGCAATGGATATTTATGTGGGGAATAAAAGCAAAGAATGTCTTTCTTCATTTTGAATTGTGCAACTCAATAGGGAGAACTTATGCTTGCTCTAACTTTTGCCTAGATCTCATTTTGAAGTTCGATCTAGCGAGCTTTTTGCCTTAACTTTTGCCTAGGCCGCCCTTGCGGGTTTTCGACCTAGCAGGCTTTTCCTGAGTCCATGCATTGCTTCCTGATGGCATTAGGGAATGGTCCCTTGGAAATGCTCCTTGTGTGGGGCGAGGGTTCAATCAAAATTCATCTCGTGTTTTGAAGTGATTATCATGTTTCTCAAATGATGGTGGGAAACAATTCCAAGTTTAGGGATTATAACAAAAATTTAAGTTTATGATGACAATTTCAACACAACGGGGGATGACATTGATTTTGATAGTTGCAACCGAACCACTAAGGATTGCCTACGTATCCCTTTGCAAGGAATCAGGTTGTGCGTAGTTCGGGACTACAAAGTTGACTCTCTTTTCTTTTCTTTTTTTGTTTTTTTGGTCTTTATTTTTCTTGATGACAACAACAGACTCGAATCATGAGAACATACAGACAAGGAAAGCGAAGACATAAACTGACATGAATTACAAACTGACTCAATCAAAAGCAAAAACTTGACTTGACACTTGAAAACTTCCAAGACCTGTGGAAGATTGAAGTATTGCATGGCCATCGATGGTTCATTGGTTCAACGAGGTGTTCGGCTTCACCAGTGGAGCAGAGATGGATCCGTTGTCAATGAGATCTTGTATTTCGTGACGAAGGCGTTGGCATCTCTCGATAGGGTGACTGGGTGTTTGGTGGTAGATGCAGAAGGTATTTGGGTTGTAGGAAGGTGGAGGACTTTGTGGAGGTGGGGTTGGTTGAAGTGGTTTGAGGAAACCAGCCATGAGAAGCTCTTTATAGATTGAGGGCAAAGGCGCAGATAGTTGGGAAAATTTTCTTCGTCGGCTTTGAGGGCAGTTGATTTGGGTTGTGACCTCGTTGACTGGTTCAGTTTGGTTGGGATCATTGTTGGTGGAGCTCGAAGGGACATTTTCAGTGGAGATAAGGTTGTTTTCATTGATGTTGGGGTTTTGTTTATGTTGTGGCGTGGGGTTTGATATGATGTTGGATTCTAATGGCAAAAGAGAGATGGTTTTATTGTCAATGAGATCCTGGATCTTGTGACGGAGGCGTTGACAATCATTGGTAGTATGACCGGGCACTTGATGGAAGGCACAGAAGGCATTTGGATTGTGGTAAGCTGGGAGCTTTTGAGGTAAAGGAGATGGAGAGAGTGGTTTAAGAAGATTGGCCATGAGAAGCTCCTCATAGACCGAGGATAGGGGTGTGGGGAGTTGGGAGAATTTTCTTGCTTGGTCTTTAGGCCGGTTGATTTGGATTGTGGTCTTGGTTGGTTTGGCTTTGCTGATGGTGCTGGTTGCGAAGTTGGGGTTGATATTTGTGGAGCTGGGGTGGCGTTTGCATTGTTGTTGGTAAATGGTGTGTTGGCCTTCTCGGAGTAGACCTTTTTGCCTTCTGGAGTGAGGTGGTCCTTTTCGACGTCCCAGTAGTGCATCTCCACATCTCTAGTGCCAATGGAATTTTCAAAGCCTATGGGTTTGAATCCTTCCATGATAGATTCTTCTAGTTCAGAGATCTTAGCCAAAACTGCGGCCATTTCTGGGCTTTTTTCGGGTAGTTGGTGGTTCTCTTGGAACTCTGGAAGACGGTCACGGATGTCTTGCACCATGATCATGAGCTGGGTGATTTGATTGCCCAGGTTATTCACAGTCATCTTGAGTCCTTCGATTTCAGCCGGAACATCCATGTCTTGAGGTTTGGGTTGAGTCAACTTCTGCTCGGGGAGTTGTAAGGTTTCTTTCTTAGGACGAACGGCTCGGAACTGACAGTAAAGCAAAAAGGTCAAATTCAGATTGTGCCCCTGGTTTTTATCAAAGGAAATGTTGTGCATGTGTCGTTGTCGTGTCGTCCTAAGATCTAGACTACCGGTCTCGGTCTCACTTAAGGCATTGCACGGATGTGCGAAACAACAACCACGGGTAAGTCGTGACAGGCAGGTTAAATTCCAATCATCGTGGAATTAGAGCCAATCTCCTTATAGACCATCCGAGATAGAGCAATAAGGTTGTTGAAATCCGGATACGAATGCACTTAAGGCTAGCCCGAGACGCGGGGAGCCGTTCGAGCATGGTGAACACTGGAGGTATCTCAAACTCCATGGATTTAAAGTCTTCTAGACTGAATCGTAACCTAAGGACTCTGCTACCGGTTTTGATCTCACTTAAGGCATTGCACGGATGTGCGAAACAACAACCACGGGTAAGTCGTGACAGGTAGGTTAAATTCAAATCGTCGTGGAATCATAGCCAATCTCCTTTTAGACCATCCGAAACAGAGCAATAAGGTTGTTGAAATCTTGATACGAATGCACTTAAGGCTAGCTCGAGACACGGGGAGCCGTTCGAGCACGGCAAACACCGGAGGTATCTCAAACTCCATGGATTTAAAGTCTCCTAGACTGAATCCTATCCTAAGGACTCTGCTACCGGTTTCGGTCTCACTTAAGGCATTGCACGGATGTTTGAAACAACAACCACGGGTAAGTCGTGACAGGCAGGTTAAATTCCAAGCGTCGTGGAATCAGAGCCAATCTCCTTTTAGACCATCCGAGACAGAGCAATAAGGTTGTTGAAATCTGGATGCAAATGCACTTAAGGCTAGCTCGAAACATAAGTAGCCGTTCAGGCACGGCAAACACCGGAGGTATCACAAACTCCATGGATTTAAAGTCTCCTAGACTAAAATCAACAACTTTGGAAGGTTGCCCGATCCTCAAGTTTTCTTTTAAGTATCAAATCCTTGAAATTGAACAAACGAATTTTGAAAAACCCGACTTATACAGATTCTGGTATAAGTATCTAAATTTGGATATTTAGGGGTGATTATCCCTAATCTCGGGCTAACTACCCCTGAATTTGGTTAGATTATTGTCAAGAATCTGACGGTTCAAATTATCCCATGTCCGATCGTCCTAAAGACTAACTTGTAAGAACCACGCACATATGGGATGCACGACTCATCATCGGGCCGGGACAACCTTCTACTAACTGTCAGGAACTGACTTATACTAAATTAACGATGCACAAGACACAGACGACTATATGTACAGATGCAAATGCATGCACATATATATATATATATATATCTCAAAACGTTCGTTATGAAATGAACTACATTTCTATCACGGAAAAAGTTAGGTTCGGGTTGTTTTGGATGGGACCCAGTAGCTCAGAAGTTCAAAAACACATAGACACTGCTCCTCAACGATCAAAACGCTTGGGTTTTGTTTCTACTCAACGAAAATCAACGTATTATATATCAAAACGTTCGTTATGAAATGAACTACATTTCTATCACGGAAAACGTTAGGTTCGGGTTGTTTTGGGTGGGACCCAGTAGCTTAGAAGTGAAAAAACGGATAAACACTGCTCCTCAACGATCGAAACGTTTGGGTTTTGTTTCTACTCAACGAAAATCAACGTATTATGTATCAAAACGTTCATTATAAAATGAACTACATTTCTATTACGGAAAAAGTTAGGTTCGGGTTGTATTGGGTGGGACCCAGTGATTAGCCCCAAATATTGTACATATCTAGGGCATATCGTACTCATCTATCACACACAAGCACGCGATTTAACGCCTTATATGATTAATGTTGCGCGAAGTGTATTTTTGGAAGTTTCAGGTAAAACCACGGCATAAGGCACGATTTGAAGCGCATTAGGAACCGTCCCATGCAACCAAGGTCCACGTGGCCCATGGCACGCCAACACCGGGCCTCGAGAGCCGAGACACGATGATTTGGCTAAGGTCCGGGAGTGAACAAGCACTCACGAGGGTAAAGGAGTGGATGAAAAATTGCCAAGGCACAATCAAGGCGAATCTGGATCGATCCAGACACCATGTGGATCGATCCACTTGTGCACAAAACTTTTCCGCCTAATCTGGATCGATCCGGGTCTCACATGGATCGATCCATGCTCATACAAGTTTCTCCAAGCCATCTGGATCGATCCAAGGTCATGCTGGATCGATCCACTCCATGCAAACAACACCAGGTCAATCTGGATCGATCCAGGGTCAGTGTGGATTGATCCAGACTTATCCCATAACAGCAACAGCAACATCATCGGATCGATCCAGGGTCAGAGTGGATCGATCCAGGTCCCTCCGGATAGCCACTTTAATGCTCCTTTTTGTACTTTCCTTTTATGGAAATTTTTAGTTGTTGTGAGGACTTTATTAGATATTATGTAGAGAGAGAAAATGAGGATTAAATAGTCTCTCCTCTCCTTCCCATTCACTTCTTCTTTTATTTTCTTAGCTAGTTAATTAGCTCTCCCCTCTCTCCTCCATTAGAGAGTTTTGAAAGCTCTCTCTCTCTAGATTTCTCACGTAAGTTTATTTCTTCCGTTAATTTGTCGTTTATTAATGTTGTAGCTTGGACTTAGATTGTTCTATCTATCTAGTTTATTTTTGTTCTTGTTAAGTTTCTCATTTCCATGTTCCTTTAGCTATTTTCTCTTAAAAATCCTAGTTCTAAACCTTGTTAGCTAATTTCTCAAGTATTAAAGTGTTAGGCCAACATAGTATCTTCATTAAAATCAAGTTTATTTAGTCACTTGTCATGTTCTTTATTTCCTTTATAAAATTAGTCATGTTTTACCTAGTAATGATCGAGTAGTCGTTATAGGTTCGGTCATGGGATGATTAGCACCCCGTGACTTAGGTTGATTCACTCTCCTCGCCATAATGCAAACATTGCATGTTAATCAAAGAGTTAGGATTAATTTTATGTAACAAAATTTGGATTTGTTAATCCCGTTGATCCCACGTAGCCAAGGGCTTGTCCACTTGGCACGTGTGATGCTTAGGGCAATGTCAATCAAAATGTTTGTATAAATGACACAAGAATCCTATTCTTTGAGAAACACCATTTCTAGTTGAACGAGTTTAAAAACCAAATCTTCTGTTCGGGGTTGTTTAACGATGTCCCCGAACTGGATAATTTAGAGGAGAACGAATCGGCCTAAGTCATGGTTGTTAAAATCCCCTTGATTTAGCCTTGTTTAAATTAGTCTTTTTAGTCTCGCGTCATTCACAAAGTTAAGTGAATTCCACCCCAAACTACTAAGCCAAGTTTGTCGCTTTAAGGCTAAAACCAACAGTCGCAAGTCAACACTCACGCTCAGCACATTCGGTCTCTGTGGACTCGACCCGGACTTACCGGTATCATGCTGCCGCCGACCTAAACCTTACGCTTGGGGAATCTATATTGGAATACAATCCAAGGGCGCAAGCATTTTTGGCGCCGTTGCCGGGGACCCAATGGTCCGCTCCGCGTGAGTTTGCCTCGCGCCACGCCACTGTAAGTATCCCATTTCATTAGTACATATCGCTTAGTTTATTTTTGTTTAACTTGTATAGTTCTAAGAGCGGATACCTCTAACCAAACAGTTGATTGTTTAAATTGAGGTTTAACGAAGCTCGAGGAAGTATATTAGTTTTTAAATTTCTGTCATATATATAACGAGGCGGCGGAATAGCCCCTCAGAACTGTTGTGGTGAGGCGGTGGTATAACCCCTCAAGTCTGCTATTTTGTGTATGCAATTCTACGTGAGAGATCCTAACGGGAGAGTGATTGAGTTTGTAAACCCATTCGCCGACATGGACGTACGAGCGTGAACAACCACCACAAGAGCAGTCCATGCGAGAGTATCTTAACCCCACGCGTCACGTACCACCATCACCCATCGTTCATCCCAGACCCACTGCCAATCATGTTGTTTACACTATTAAGCCCAACACGATTTCCATGTTGCCGGCTTTCTATGGTATGAAATCTCAATGCCCTTACGATCACGTGAGGGACTTTTTGGATCTTGTGAACACACTTGTCACGGTCCCGGCTGAACTTGAGTCCGCACGCATGAAATTATTTCAGTTTTCTCTTAAGGACCAAGCCCGAACATGGCTTTCAACTCTAAAACCGCTTTCCATCACGTCATGGGAAGACATGCACGATGAATTTCTTAAAAAGTACTATCCTGTGCATAAAATGGTAGAGATGAAAAAGCGTGTCTCCAAATTTGCCGAAAAACCAAATGAACCATTTTTCGCTGTATGGGAGAGATTTAAAAATCTTTTGGCTGCTGTCCCGCATCATGGTTTTTCGGTAAAGGACAAGATGCAATTTTTCTACGAGGGCATTTCGCAAGGGACTCGGCAATTCATTGACACCATGTGTAATGGTGAATTTTTAAACAGGAATCCTTAGCAGTGTTATGATTTTCTTGAGCAACTCGCCGAGAACAACTAGTCGTGGGATTATGCGGATCCCTCGGACAAGACCTATCATCCTGCGAGTGCGAGTGCGAGTGCGAGTGCCAATCAAGGCTCGAGTGAGAGGGGGAAGTATGTGCTTAAAGAACAAGATGACTTAAATTTTAAGCTTTCCCAACTCACAAAGAAGTTGGAGAATTTGGAAATAAAGAGTGTGAAGGAGTGTGTGCTTTGTGTCACCCAAGGGCATTCAACTGATGATTGCCCGACTCTTCCGGGTTTGAAGAAAATCCTTCATGGTGGGGTCGCGGAACAAGCGGAGGTCAATGCCGTTGGTCAACGGTATGATCCTTTCTCGAACACCTATAACCCCAGAACCAAAGACCATCCTAATTTAAGTTGGGGGGGAACGAACCAAGGGCAAGCTCAAAGGCCACCCCCAGCCTATAACCAAGGCTATCGACCTTCCCAAGGTCAAACTCAAGGCCAAGGTCAAGCCCGGTTCCCTCCAAATCAACAACACCATGGGTCTAATTTTTATCAACCACCTCAAAAGCGCTCATTGGAAGAGACCATGCAATTTTTCATGCAAAGTCAAACGGTGACCAATGAGCAAAATGCTCATGCGTTGAGAGAGATCCAAGGTCAAGTGACTAGGTTAACCACATCCGTGGGGCAGCTTCAACAAGAGAAGGGAAGGTTCCCATCTCAACCCCAAGTAAACCCCCAAGGAGTCCATTTGGCATGCACCACGTCGGGCCAAGACCCGAATAATCTTGAGCAAGCTAAATCGATTTCCGTCTTGAGAAGTGGTAAGGAGATTGATAAGACTATCCCTCCGAAACCTACTCCTCCCGTGGTCCCTTCTCCTCCGGTTGTTGTTGAGCAACCTTCTTCGAGTGGTCTGGTTGTGCCACCAAGGGTCGTGGAGCAAGAACCTCCCGTTTGTCCGTTTCCGGCACCTTATCCTCAAAGGTTGAAAGTGTCGACCAAGCCTTCTTCAGACACCGAGGTGTATGAAGTTCTAGAACAAGTTAAAATCAACATCCCTCTTTTGGATGCCATTAGAACCATACCCAAATATGCTAAATTTCTTAAGGACTTATGCACTGTTAAGCGCAAGTTGAATGTCCAAAAGAAAGTGTTTTTAACCGAGCAAGTGAGTTCCATCATTCAAACCAACATAGCTCCTAAGTATAAAGACCCCGGTTGCCCAACCATTTCCATTGTCATAGGGGGTAAGAGAGTTGAGAGAGCTTTGCTTGATTTGGGTGCGAGTGTGAATTTGCTTCCATTTTTGGTCTATGAGGAATTAGGCTTGGGAGAGATGAAACCCACAAGAGTGATGCTTCAATTGGCGGATCGTAGTATCCGTATTCCTAGGGGTTTAGTGAAACTTTGTCTACCCGTGGACTTTGTGGTTCTAGACACGTGTCCCGTCGCCAATACTTCACAGGCACAAACACCCATCATTCTCGGACGCCCCTTTTTGGCGACTTCCGATGCGATCATTCATTGTCGTAATGGGTTGTTAAATATGACCTTTGGAAACATGAAAATGGCGGTGAATGTGTTTAATATTGGGTCTCAAATGGGAGACGATGATGATGTTCACGAGGTGAGTCTCATAGACACTTTGGTCCAAGCGCACGTAGACACTGTTCTTTACAAGGATCCACTTGAGGTTTGTCTTACCGCTGAGGAGGCGTCTTTCTTAGATTCACCGGAAGTTGAGTACTTGTACTCGTTGTTAGAAGTGGAGGATGTTTGTGGTACGGACACGTGGTATCCTAAGTTTGAAGATTTGCCTCCACTCGAGAGCAAAACTCTTCCGTCTAGTGTCCAACCACCCAATCTTGAGTTGAAAATCCTCCCGGACACTTTGAAGTACGTCTTGCTTGGTGTTAGTGAAACCTTTCCTGTGGTGATTTCCTCTTTCCTTGAGGCACACCAAGAGTCCGGTTTGTTAGCGGTGTTGAAGCGGGCACACAAAGGCCGTCGGTTGGTCCATTGCCGATATTCACGGGATTGATCCCTCGGTTTGCACGCACCACATCTATCTTGAAGAGGATGTGAAGCCGTCTCGCCAACCACAATGTCGTTTGAATCCAATCGTGAAAGACGTGGTTAGGGCGGAGGTCTTAAAGTTATTGGATGTTGGGATCATCTACCCTATCGCCGATAGTAAGTGGGTGAGCCCTATCCAAGTTGTTCCTAAGAAGTCCGGCATCACGGTGGTAAAAAATTCCAATGATGAATTGGTGCCTCAAAGGGTGACCACCGGATGGAGAGTGTGCATCGATTATCGTAAGTTGAACGCGAGCATGAGAAAGGACCATTTCCCTCTCCCCTTCATAGATCAAATCTTGGAGAGGGTAGCCGGTCATGCTTTTTATTGCTTTCTCGACGGGTACTCCGGGTATAATCAAATAGAGGTCGCTCTTGAGGACCAAGAGAAGACCACCTTCACGTGTCCTTTCGGTACTTTCGCTTATAAGCGCATGCTCTTTGGCTTGTGCAACGCACCCGAAACCTTTTCAAGGTGCATGATGGGTATTTTTACCGACATGGTGGAAAAAATCGTTGAAGTCTTCATGGATGACTTCTCGGTATTCGGGGACTCGTTTGAGTCATGCTTAGAGAATCTTGACCGTGTCTTAGAGAGGTGTGAGGAGAAGCACATTATTCTCAATTGGGAGAAATGTCATTTCATGGTGACCAACGGGATTGTGTTGGGGCACATTGTGTCGTCGAGAGGGATAGAGGTCGACAAGGCAAAAATTGATTTAATTGCAAACCTCCCTACCCCTAAGTGTGTGAAAGACATTCGGTCTTTTCTTGGGCACGCGGGTTTCTACCGCCGTTTCATAAAGGATTTTAGTGTCATCTCGCGTCCCTTGTGTCACCTCCTCTCAAAAGACGTGCCATTCATTTGGACACCCGCGTGCGAGGAGGCCTTTTCTAAGTTGAAATCTAGTCTCACCACTCCACCGATTGTGCGAGCTCCCGATTGTGACCTTCCGTTTGAGTTAATGTGTGACGCGAGTGATTACGCGATTGGCGCCGTCTTGGGCCAAAGGAGAGGAAAAGAGCCATGTGTCATTTCTTACGCGAGCAAAACTCTTAATGATGCTCAATTGAACTACTCCACCACGGAGAAAGAGTTGCTCGCGGTTGTCTTTGCTCTTGATAAGTTCGGTCTTACTTGATAGGGTCCCCTATCGTGGTCTTCACGGACCATGCTGCGTTAAAATATCTAATGACTAAGCAAGATGCTAAAGCGCGGTTAATTAGGTGGGTCCTATTGCTCCAAGAATTCAACTTAATAATCAAGGATAAAAAAGGAGTTGAAAATGTGGTCGCGGATCATTTGTCTCGTCTTGAGTTTGAGGATCACTCCTCGAACATTCCTATAGTTGACACATTCCCGGATGAGCAATTGTTTGGTGTCTCGTCTTGCCCGTGGTTCGCGGATATTGTGAACTACTTAGCCACGGGCCAACTTCCTACTGTTTGGACTCCGCAAGAGAGGCGGCGGTTCTTATTTGAGGTGAAAAGATTTTTCTTTGATGATCCTTATCTCTTTAAGTATTGTCCGGATCAAATCATCCGGCGATGTGTGCTGGATGTTGATCACCGTGCCGTCCTTTCCTTTTGCCACACCGAGGCATGTGGGGGACACTTCTCCGCCAAGAAAACCTCCGCAAAAATTCTTCAATGCGGGTTATATTGGCGGAACATGATGCCCTTAACCAATGTTATTGTTGTTGAAGTCTTCGATTGTTGGGGCATCGATTTTATGGGGCCGTTTCCTATGTCTTTCGGGTATCTCTATATCCTTCTTGCGGTGGACTACGTGTCCAAGTGGGTTGAGGCGATCCCCGCTCGTACGAATGACCACAAGGTGGTCATTGAGTTCTTGAAAGAACATATCTTGGCTAGGTTTGGTACTCCGCGCGCGATCATTAGTGATCAAGGGACCCATTTTTGTAATAGGCCCCTTGAAACTTTAATGCGTAAGTACGATATCACACACAAGGTCTCTACGGCCTATCATCCACAAACCAATGGTCAAGCCGAACTTGCGAACCGGGAAATAAAGCATATTCTTGAGAAAATGGTGAATCCAAATCGAAAGGATTAGTCTACACGATTGATCGATTCCTTGTGGGCCTATCGAACCGCGTATAAGACGGTTTTGGGGATGTCCCCTTACCGCTTGGTTTATGGAAAAGCGTGTCACTTGCCAGTTGAACTTGAGCACAAGGCCTATTGGGCCATCAAATCTTTGAATTATCACATGCCCGAGGCCGGTACGCATAGGAAGCTCCAAATCAATGAGCTTGATGAGATTCGGAGAGATGCATAGGAGAGCACGGCCATTTATAAGGCTAAAGTTAAAGAATTTCACGATAAAAACATTCTAAGGAAGGATTTTCATGTGAACCAAAAAGTGCTTTTGTATAACTCGAGACTCCATCTTTTTCCGGGAAAATTGCGGTCACGGTGGGTTGGGCCGTATTTTGTGCATCAAGTGTACCCTCATGGGGTGATCGATGTTTTTAATCCTAAGGATGGTGAAATTTTCAAGGTGAACGGTCAAAGATTAAAACCATTTTTGGAAAATTTCAATGATGAGGAGGAAGTTGAAAGGTTGGTCGATCCGATCTATTCGGACGACCCTCCGGTTTAAAATTCTTGTGTGATTTGCCCATGGAGTCTTCGTGACTTCACTTTTCACGGGGAGCTAACGTGTACCTCTGAACTTCGTTGTTTGGAGGGCCCGGCCCTTTGCTTCCTCTTGCATTGGGTTTCCCACTATTGACTTGGGACTAGCTATGCACGTCGGCTAGACAACAATGCGCGTGTGCCCAGCTCCGGTTAGAAGGGTCATTCTTTATTCTTTTTAATAAAATCTTGGAGACCCCACATGTGAGGATAAGATAACACGAGTGCGTCAGTGACATAGGACTCGTTTATAAAAAGTCGTTCTGATAGGAGTAATTCGCAACTAAACGCCCGCGCTCTTTAGATCAGCCCCTGGCAGAGAGTGAGTTTCTGTGAATGGGTGGGGGCGCTTGAAAATATTCCCATGCTTATGGCACGGCGACAGGCTCTGTCTTGTGTCCGCCTTGTGCGGAGTTCGTTGGGGATGTTGGACTTGATTGTTTGACGGGGTATTGTGTGCGACTTGGACGCTCCGAGTTCTGACGTAACAAATTTCTAGGAGAAGTAAAATCCGTGGAGTTTGAGAGAGCTTTAGTGTTTGCCGTGCTCGAACGGTGTTTGGACGGTCCGGTATAGCCACCCGAGCTTGAGCTACGTATGGCCTAGCCACAGTCTCGAGCTTGGGAAGAAAAGTAGTACTCATGCGATCATGTGAAGATCATGCTGGATTTTCCTTTTTCTTTGTACATATTGTATATATTGTTCATTGTGGAGCCCGGATAACACGAGCCGGGCGGTTCTCATATCGTTTCTCTTAGTAGGTAGTCGGCAATTAAGTCTTTTTCAGGGTGACCATGCTACCGTACCAGCCTTGGTAGTTTGGGCCTAACTTGGTAGTGAGTGCGGCATTCAGGAGCTCTAAGCATGGGTGCGACGAAATGTCGCGGTTGTAAGGCCTATAAAGTCATTGAGGATGGTCATGTACGACTAGTTGTGGTCCCGGAGTGGGGCCGAAGGAGGAAGCCTTGGAAGCATTGTCGATGACGAAGGGAGTAAGTGATAGAAAAATTCCTCACACTTGGTCGAGGTCTAGGAGGTCGACTTGCCTCCCCGTCGGTACAATTTTTTTGTTCCCTATCTCTCTTTACTTCCGTTCTCTTGCATTGAGGACACTGCAAATTTTAAGTTGGGGGGAGGGAATAGTGTAGTGTACATATTCCGGTTTGTTTTTCAATTTTCGTCAAAATTTTTGCGATAAAACTTCCCGTTTTAGTACAATCTTATAGTGAGATACGGTAGATATGCTCAATCGTTCTATAATGGCTAGAGTATCGTATTTCGGTGATTTTGGTTGAGAGTTAACTTGAGCATGCACATATACATGCAATTTGATGAACATGTTAGGCTGCATGCGTAGTTGAGAAACGTGCATCACTTAGAGTAACGATTCACTCTTCCAAGCATCCCATGTTTCTTGTTTTTCAATTCTTTGGTGTATACATAATTTTTTATTTGAGTTAAGCTAGCTTATTGTCACTCGTGCATCATGTCGGAGTTTTTAGCGTGCTTAGGAAATGATACAAGTATTTTCTTTGTGTAAATTAAACCACACATGAGTCCCATTGCACCTAATTGTTGTACCAAGTCCGTTTCCGTCAATTCTTAGCCTTGAGAAACCGGTTGTTTGGAGGGAATTAGGAGGTGAGATAAGGGGCATGCCAATTGAAAATTAAAAATATCCAACGGTAAAAAAATGAGACCGGATGTTTGGAGGATAGGTTGGAAGTGGAGATGGGCGATACATCTCGTGAGGGTATTGAATGCAGAATTTTACGTGCCGTATCGGGCTATATTTTTCATAAATTGAAGTGTATTTGGGGGATGGGAGTTGAATCAGTTAGCAAAGGCTAAGGGAAAATTGTCAAGAAGCATCCGGATCGATCCAGGGGTTATGGGGTATCAATCCAGTTGGTCTCAATCTGCAACAGAGGTTTTTGGATCGATCCGGGTATGTCATGGATCGATCCATGTTTGAAAAATCCCCAACAGATGGATTTGGATCGATCCGAGTCTGTGGTGTATCGATCCATAGTGAAAAAAAATGGAAACAGAATGATCCGGATCGATCCGAGGGATGAATGGATCGATCCATCTATGGAAAAATTTAAGCAGTTTGTTTTGGATCGATCCTGATGGATAATGGATCGATCCAGGTTTATATGAAGGGCTGGATAAACTTCCCCATTTGGTTCAAATGAAATAAACTCTCTCTCTCTCTACCCCCGATCGATCAACACCCCTTTCTCTCTACTTCTTCTTCTTCCTCTACCTTCATAGCCAGACCACCACCATTGCGAATCACCCACACCAAAACCCATACACCCTTCTCTCTCTCTCTCTAACCCGTAACCTCTCTCTCCCTTACACCACTCGAAAACCCTAACTTCAAAACCCCAAGCCCTAACCACCGAAATCTCTATCTCTGCCATAGACCACAACCAAGACCCACAAGGGCAGTCCGAAATTTTGGGATTGCGTCCACTGAGGTTCAAAAGTTTCAAGAAAACTTCAGAGGAGTAAGGAAATTTTCGCGTTTTGGGCAAGTTCTGAGGGTCAGAGGTTTTCAAGCAACTTGGGTTTCATGCAAGGTAATGGATGGCTTACTCTCTCTCTCATCAATGCTGAATGGTATTACTGCTGTTGTTGCACTACTCCTGTTTTCATTGTGAAATCAGATTTTGGGTTGAAAATCTGGGCTTGATTAGTTACTGTCATCTGTATTGTGAACTTTAAAGTGCTGTGAGTTATATTATTTCGTTGCTCTGCACTGTTGAGCTGCATTGTGATTGTCTGATTGAATTGTGAAGTAGGGGGTTGGTTGGAGTTTGATCGGAGGTTTAAACTACATTTGCGAACTTGGAGGTTTGAATTGATTTGTCTGAAATGGCACGAACCAAGGGTAAAGGGAAACCATCCGAGAAACTTACCAAGCGACGCCGTCAGAATTCAGACAGTGAGTCTAGCAGTGAGGAATATGACCCCACTCGGGAAGAGCGCCTTATGACCGAAGCCGGTGCGAGTAGAGGGGATAAAAGGCCTAGTAAGAGAACTAACGACGAAGTGGGGGGTGATAAAAGAGAGAAATGGTTGGCCGAGTTCAAAACAAAGAAAGTAAAGTGTGAGAGGCAAGTAAATGCACAGGAGTTAGGTGAACAATACGGAGTGCCGGAGATTCGTCAAGAGGGTTTACAACAATGGTTCGATCCAGTTCCGGGGTACAATCTTAAGTGCATCAAAGAGTTCTATATGAACATGGTGGTTGAGAGGGAAGGTGAAGGGGAGAATGCGGTGCCGGTAAAACTCACAGCAAAGATGGCAAACAAAGTGGTCAAAGTGACCCCCGACCGCATCGCCAAACAATTGAAGTACAAACGGCCAGACCCATCAACCGTTAACTATCCTAGGGGGGGTTGAAATTGTTGAGGAATTGCTCAAGGAGACACTTTTCCGGGACCCATAGAATGGTATGAAGCCAGTCATCCCGAGCCGTTTCAATAATGAAATTCGGATCCTCAACAGGGCCATCCATGCAAACCTCTATCCAAAGGGGAAGGAAACCAAACCGAGTGACAAGTTGGCCGAGTTGCTAGGGGTATTCATGGATCCGGAAGTCAAGGTGGATTGGGCCCATTTCATTTTTCTTCAAATGGTGGACTACCTTGACACACAACCGGGCTCAACCCTGCTATGGTTCCCTTGTTTGATCACGAAAATTTGCCATGCTCATGGAGTGAAAGGCCCGGGGTACACGAAGTTGGAACCATGCGAGGGGGGGATTATTGACACAACGACTTTGAAGAGGAGCAAGGCACAATCCAAGGAAAAGGGAGTCAAGGTTCCAAAGGCCGCCCCTAGTTTGACACCCGGTGCTTCGTCCTCCACGGTACCTCCCCCGCTCCCAAAGGCAAAGTCTAAGTTGCTTATTCCTCCTCCGGAGAGCTCAAAGCCCACAGTGTGGTATAAAAAGCTTTTCAAGCTAACGGCTTCCGCGTTCAAGAAACTAGACAGGATGGAGAGGAAAGAGAAATCGGAGAGACACTATAAGGAATGGCAGAAAAAGGTTCTCGAGGATCTTAGTGGCCAACGCTATGAGGTACCTCCGGTGCTTATTGTGGAAGACAGTGACGATGAGGAGGATGAAGAGGATGACTCGGGGAGTGATTGGTGGTAGATCTTGACAACAATGGTAGTACATAGTAGTATTAGCGAGTCGGTGGAGTCGAGTACATTTATTTTTGTTTCATTAGTGTCACATCGAACTCTTATAACTTTAGTTGTTAATTTAGTTTAAATGCATGTTTGGGTGCCGAAACTTGGCACATGATGGGGTAGATGAGGGTTGGTGGCGGCCAAGGGGTAGATGACCCAAGCTAGTATATGGCCGCCACACTTTTTGTAGTCCCTCCTTTTTGCTAACCAAGGTCAATACAAGCTTTCAATGTTTAAATTTGTTTCTTAGTACGTGATTAACTCCGATAGGTGCACGCTTAGCAATATTTCATGCTTACACTTGAATGCTTCCCGTCGGTAATTAGCTTATTTGTTCAGAAGCGCATTTTTGTTTTAGCTTGCGGTAATCTTTTGCTTCGTTATCGCATATCATGCTAAGCGCTTATCATGGGATGTCTTGATTCTTCTACGTGTGTGATTGAGATTTTTGAGAAATAATTTTTGTTAAAGCCCTATTGGAATTGAAACTCTTGGGAGTGCAGAACACTTGCCTACTTGTGTGGCCAAGTACTTTCATATTTGTGTATGGCATGTGTGTGCACGAGTCGCCTTTGATTGGATGATCTGGATGACCGGTATTTTTGCCTAGACTTTTTGTAGATTGAGCATAGTTATCGTATCGGGTACTTGGGAAGTTTTATTTAGATTATCTAATTGTTCTAATTTAATTTGCTAGGGACTAGCAAAGTCCAAGTTGGGGGGTGTGATAAGCCCCAAATATTGTACATATCTAGGGCTTATTGTACTCATCTATCACACACAAGCACGCGATTTAACGCCTTATATGATTAATGTTGCACGAAGTGTATTTTTGGAAGTTTCAAGTAAAACCACGGCATAAGGTGCGATTTGAAGCGCATTAGGAACCGTCCCATGCAACCAAGGTCCACGTGCCCCATGGCACGCCAACACTGGGCCTCGAGAGCTGAGACACGATGATTTGGCTAAGGCCCGGGAGTGAACAAGCACTCACGAGGGTAAAGGAGTGGATGAAAAATTGCCAAGGCACAATCAAGACGATTCTGGATCGATCCAGACACCATGTGGATCGATCCACTTGTGCACAAAACTCTTCTAGCCTAATCTGGATCGATCCGGGTCTCACATGGATCGATCCATGCCCATACAAGTTTCTCCAAGCCATCTGGATTGATCCACTCCATGCAAACAGCACCAGGTCAATCTGGATAGATCCAAGGTCAGTGTGGATCGATCCAAACTTATCCCATAACAGAAACAGCAACATCTGGATCGATCCAGGGTCAGAGTGGATCGATCCAGGGTCAGAGTGGATCGATCCAGGTCCCTCCGGATAGCCACTTTAATGCTCCTTTTTGTACTTTCCTTTTATGGAAATTTTTAGTTGTTGTGAGGACTTTATTAGATATTATGTAGAGAGAGAAAATGAGGATTAAATAGTCTCTCTTCTCTTCTTCCCATTCACTTCTTCTTTTATTTTCTTAGCTAGTTAATTAGCTCTCCCCTCTCTCCTCCATTAGAGAGTTTTGGAAGCTCTCTCTCTCTAGATTTCTCACGTAAGTTTATTTCTTCCGTTAATTTGTCGTTTATTAATGTTGTAGCTTGGACTTAGATTGTTCTATCTATCTAGTTTATTTTTGTTCTTGTTAAGTTTGTCATTTCCATGTTCCTCTAGCTATTTTCTCTTAAAAATCCTAGTTCTAAACCTTGTTAGCTAATTTCTCAAGTATTAAAGTGTTAGGCCAACATAGTATCTTCATTAAAATCAAGTTTATTTAGTCACTTGTCATGTTCTTTAGTTCCTTTATAAAATTAGTCATGTTTTACCTAGTAATGATCGAGTAGTCGTTATAGGTTCGGTCATGGGGTGATTAGCCCCCCGTGACTTAGGTTGATTCACTCTCCTCGCCATAATGCAAACATTGCATGTTAATCAAAGAGTTAGGATTAATTTTATGTAACAAAATTTGGATTTGTTAATCCCGTTGATCGCACGTAGCCAAGGGCTTGTCCACTTGGCACGTGTGATGCTTAGGGCAATGTAAATCAAAATGTTTGTATAAATGACACAAGAATCCTATTCTTTGAGAAACACCATTTCTAGTTGAACGAGTTTAAAAACCAAATCTTCCGTTCGGGGTTGTTCCCCGAACCGGATAATTTAGAGGAGAACGAATCGGCCTAAGTCATGGTTGTTAAAATCCCCTTGATTTAGCCTTGTTTAAATTAGTCTTTTTAGTCTCGCGTCATTCACGAAGTTAAGTGAATTCCACCCCCAAACTACTAAGCCAAGTTTGCCGCTTTAAGGCTAAAACCAACAGTCGCAAGTCAACACTCACGCTCAGCACATTCGGTCTCTGTGGACTCGACCCGGACTTACCGGTATCATGCTGCCGCCGACCTAAACCCTACGCTTGGGGAATCAATATTGGAATACAATCCAAGGGCGCAAGCACCCAGTAGCTCAAAAGTTCAAAAACGAATTTACACTACCTTGCAACTAACGAAATGCTCGGGTTTTGTTTCTACTCAACGAAAATCGACTTATTATATACCAATGGGTTCAGTAGGATGTAACGTACCTTTCTTCCGAAGATTAAGCTAAACCGGAGTGATTTGGATCGGCCTCGGTCGCGTCGAACGGACTGAACCTTTTTCCTCCTTTCTTCTTCTTCTTTCTTTTTTTTCCTTCCTACCCAGCTGTCTCTCTCTCGGTGCAAAAAAAAAAAGAAAATAGAAAAGAAGGAAAATAGTGGAGGAAAATAGTGGAGGAAAATGGTGATTAGTTATCCCTCACTCTCTGCCGAAATGTTCTCCCTCTCTTTGTCTTTTCCTTCTTCTTTTTTTCTTTTGCTGAGTTGAGAAGGATGAAGGAGAGTTTAAAGGTGGTTGGGTTTAAGACTAAATCTTTTGGATAAAGAAGTTTGGAGGACACCTATTGTTTAGGAGATGGAGGAAAGTATTAGTGGGGTGTGTTGAATTCTTATTGGTTGGGAAAAAAAAGGAAACCAAAAATAGCTAAGCAAAAAAAAAAATTTGGTGGTCGAAATGATGGTTTGATTGAAAGGATAAAGGAACCTTAGTAGGGTTAGGACCGTAGTTTAGAATTTGGTTAGGATATTTAGTTACAACTTGGCTAGTGTAATGGAACTAAGATCATCTAGTCTAGATTAATACTAATAAATCACAAAATAAAATCAAACATTACTAGATTTTGTTAATAAAAACTATTTCATAAAAAAAATATATATATATGGCTAAAATTCGGGTCATTACAATCTATCCCCCTTAGAACAATTTCGTCCTCGAAATTTGGATGTTCCTCCAGTTATGGGTCGTTGCTGACTATCGTTGTTTGTCGTCTTTAGATCGGTTCTTCTTGCACAGGCGTCATTAGAGAATATTGACAAATATAACTTTCTTTCGTCTCATGTTCTTCTTTTCATAAACTTGAAATGAGATTTGGAAGCTACTGTGTCATTAGTCGTGCTTCTTTGATTGTCGAGTCATTGTTGATGAGTAGTTCCGTCTATCCCCCTTAAAATTTGAAACACGTCTTGTTCGGAGAGTAAGTCCTAACTACCTTCTTATGACAATTGATTACAGCCTGGTGGGCAGATAACCAATCCGTTCTCAAAATTACTTCAAAGTAAACCTTCTAAATGACGCGGAGGTCGCCGGTAAAACAAAATCCTAATACCACTAACTTTACATATTAGGCGTACTAAAATCTGATCTCCTAACGGTGAGTTGACCTTCATTGTCGACCTTATGCGTTCAGCTTCTACACCTAATATACGCACATATGCAATAGATATAAATGGGTGTGATGCTCTAGAATTAACTAACGCTTCCACGTAAGTACGAAAAAGTAGGAGATTACCTTGGATCACCGCAGGATTATAAGTGTCCTCCTCTCCTTGGAGTGCGAACAGTCTGCCTCCAACAACGGGTTTTGCCGGGTTCCATTGTAGCTTTTGCTGATTTGGATTTTCTGAGAATTGATTTCCTCTTCCTGTCTTGTTTCCCTGTGGCTGCTGCTGCTGTTCGTATTTTGAACTTCCAGTTCCAACCAACTGTTGGCAGAGGCGTTTGATATGGCCTTCTTGACCGCATTGGTAACATCCTCCACCTGATGCCTGCTTCTGTCCCTGGTTTTGGTATGGTCCTTGATTTGACCCACGGTTCTGGCCCTGGTTGTTGTTCCTCCACTGCTGGTTGTTCTGTGGTTGCGACCGGTTGTAGTTCTGATCATACGGTTTGGGTGCGGAGTACCCCTGGTTGTTGTTGTGAATTGGCCCTCCTGATGCCTGGTTGCCCTTCGATCTGCTCTCGAAGTCAATGCTTTCCCGTTCCATCATTAGTGCGCATTTTACCACTTGAGCATACGTGGGGTATTCTAGTGCCATCACTGATCGACGTGTCTCTCCGAGTCCCCATTCAAACTTCCTTGCTTTCGCTTCATCTGTCGGCACGAGAGTTTTGGCATATCGAGACAGTTCCTCGAACTGGGCAGCGTATTGAGTGATGGTCATAGAGCCCTGCTTCAAGCTCATGAACTCCTGAATCATCGCTTGCTTGATTGGAGTGGGAAAATATTTGTCGAGAAAGATTGTCTCGAAGTTTTCAAATGTCATCGTCGTCACGTCGTGGAGCATCTCCGTCATTTTCCACCAGTGTTGAGCTTCTCCTTGCATCTGGTACGTAACCAATGCAATGCAATCTTCATCTCTCGTTATTGCTAGTGTTTTGAGCACCTTCTTGATTTCTTCAAGCCAAGTTTCGCAGCGGTCGGGTTAGGCTCGCCATGGAAGGTTGGTGGTCGGCGCTTGCAGAACTTGTTCAAGGCCTGACTACGAGTTAAAGGGCCCTGAGGTGTATGAGCTGGTGGTTGTCGGGGGATGTTGGTGGCTGCAGCTATGAAAGCTTAAAACATTTGAGCGAGGTCTTCTACTCCGATCGTTCTGTTGTTCCTCTCATTGTTTTGGTTGTTGTTGTTGCCATTGTGACCGTTCCTTGTGTTCGCCATCTACATCGTTAATTTTAAGTTAGGAAAGGGGTTTTCTAACTATCGAAACCTCAAAACAAAATCGCGAGAAAATATTGGGGTCGCAGGAATGAAACGTGGTTACATTAGTGATTTTGAAAAGGTGCAAGCGATTGCAGTCTCTCTCATTCTACTAGCATATTTCAATACAGAAGCTGACACGCAGCAGTACATGTCATACAAACAACCTAGTCGCTAGTCAAACACGTAGGCCTATATATGTTTTCTCACCGTATATTCTCACTCTGTCTCTACCCTTTTCCTTGGGGAATGAGGGTTCTTCGTTAGCAGGTTCTCAAAGTTGTTTCATTTCAGACTCGAACTCCTCTTCTCGGTTGATCGGGTGCCCAGTTACAGAGTGAACAGTTCTTCTACTTCTTCTTTCGGGTCGGAGTTAACATCAGTCGCTTATCTCATTGGAGACGGAGTCGTGAGAGGCTACACTTAAGGGGAATGCTATGTAGTAAATAAGAATACGCTTAACTACCTCGGTTTATACTCTCGAGAAGTGATCTACCCAATATACCCAAGGCCGAGGGTTTTAACCTATAGCTCTGATACCATGTTGTAACGCCCCGATTTTTCGGAAACGTTAAAATAAATTTAAAAATCAATTTCACAAAAGATTTCATAATCCATCATAAAACCGTACCGAAAGCAATTGTTATAGTTTTACAACCATATCGAATTAAAGTTAAACTGTCAAAATATTAAAATTTTCAATAAGACTTGAAGCTTTCAAAATGTAGTCGACTAATTTTGTTCAGAGCGACTAAGCATACGGAAACCAAGGCTCGTTGGCTTTCTTCTCAGCAGTGTTGAAATTTGTCTGCTTGCACGGTCCCTCAGCTCCGTCTTCATTACCTGGTGATAAATCACCACAGTACAAGTACCCATGAGCTTAAAAAGCCCAATAGGAATATTCTACACTATTTAACCCCATGTATCTAACAGATAAACATGCATAATAAACAAATAACATGAGATAGAAAAAATAACATTACTGATTAATTACTAGTCATTTACCTACGTGTCATCTAGGATTCTCTACCACGAGATCCATCCTACCCTCCAACCTCTAGCATAGGCCAACTGGTGTGATTCGACTCCCCCTTGCGAAGATTCGGACAGAGAACCTGGGTTATATACCCGAGTACCACTTCCATGACCCCAAGGCACGATAAACGAGATTCACTGGGAGTGCGGCCCCACAACTCATCCCCGGGCTGTGACGCAAGCACAGTGCCCCCCTTATAGCCCGACCATTCTTGAGAGTCAATCACCACCATGTCCTATCTAGGATTTCGTATTGTAAACGTTCATCCGTCCGGGGCCCACTCCGGTCACCCCCGGATCCGCAGCTCGTCAGCTCAACAATATTTCCACACATTTTCATTTTTCATTACTTTTCAATTTACATCTACATGTAAATCTCCAAACCGTAAACCCACCCATGAAACAATTGTTCGTCTAAGTTATTGGGATATGACAAATTTGCATAACAACATTACTATAAAAAGATCATCTAAAACATGTGTTAAGAACTCGAGTGCAAAATAATAATACAACATGATCGGAAATGACAGAGTAATGACATAAGCTAAACTTTCATAAATTACTCCACAAAGTATTATATCCAAGTGCTAATTAACACTTTTAATATATGGCTATTCTAATATGCTCAAAACTGGTTGAAGGTGCAACAGTTTTTATCAAATGCTCGCCTAATTCCTTGAACACAAAGATAAATTTATAGGGGTAAGAATAAAGTGGGGCCAGAGGTCGACTTGGTTTAGCTTTCTGAAAATTTTCCAAACTATTTATTCACTTGATTACAAGTCGGTGTACTATACCGAGTGGGGTGGTAGTCATATACTCCCCCGATCGAAACGTCCGGGTTTTGTCTATACACGATGAAAATTAACAAATAATATATCAAAATGTTCGTTGGAACATGAACTACACTTCTATCACAGAAAAAGTTGGATTTGAAATGGTTTGGACGTGACCTAGTAGCTCAAAAGGTCAAAAATGCATATACACTGCTTCCCGACGATCGAAACGCTTGGGTTTTATTTCTACTTAACGAAAATCAATGTATTATATATCAAAACGTTCGTTATGAAATGAACTACATTTCCATCACGGAAAAAGTTAGGTTTGGTTGTTTTGGATGGGACCCAGTAGCTCAGAAGTTCAAAAACGCATAGACACTGCTCCTCAACGATCGAAACGCTTGGGTTTTGTTTCTACTCAACGAAAATCAACGTATTATATATCAAAACGTTCGTTATGATCAATGAACTACATTTCTATCACGGAAAAAGTTAGGTTCGGGTTGTTTTGGGTGGGACCCAGTAGCTCAGAAGTTCAAAAACGCATAGACACTGCTCCTCAACGATCAAAACGCTTGGGTTTTGTTTCTACTCAACAAAAATCAACGTATTATATATCAAAACGTTCGTTATGAAATGAACTACATTTCTATCATGGAAAAAGTTAGGTTCGGGTTGTTTTGGGTGGGACCCAGTAGCTCAGAAGTTCGAAAACGAATTTACACTACCTTGCAACTAACGAAATGCTCGGGTTTTGTTTCTACTCAACGAAAATCGACTTATTATATACCAATGGGTTCAGTAGGATGTAACCTACCTTTCTTCCGAAAATTAAGCTAAACCGGAGTGATTTGGATCGGCCTCGGTCGCGTCGAACGGGCTGAACTTTTTTCCTCCTTTCTTCTTCTTCTTTCTTCTTTTTCCTTCCTACCCAGCTGTCTCTCTCTCGGTGCAAAAAAAAAAAAAAGAAAATAGAAAAGAAGGAAAATAGTGGAGGAAAATGGTGATTAGTTATCCCTCACTCTCTGCCGAAATGTTCTCCCTCTCTTTGTCTTTTCTTTTTTTTTTTTCTTTTGCTGAGTTGAGAAGGATGAAGGAGAGTTTAAAGGTGGTTGGGTTTAAGACTAAATCTTTTGGATAAAAAGAAGTTTGGAGGACACCTATTGTTTAGGAGATGGAGGAAAGTATTAGTGGGGTGTGTTGAATTCTTATTGGTTGGGAAAAAAAAGGAAAAAAAAGGAAAAAAAAATAGCTAAAAAAAAAAAATTTGCTGGTCGAAATGATAGTTTGATTGAAAGGATAAAGGAAACTTAGTAGGGTTAGGAATAGTTTAGAATTTGTTAGGATATAAAGAACTTGGCTAGTGTTAATGGAACTGAAAGATCATTTAGATTAATACTTAAATAAAAATAAAATCAAAGAATTTGGAACTAGGATATTTTACTAATGTTAATAAAAATATTTTTAAAAAAATCATCTAGTCTAGATTAATACTAATAAATCACAAAATAAAATCAAACATTGTGTTAGATTTTGTTTTTAAAAACTATTTCATTAAAAAATAAATATTTTAGGAATTAAAATCGGGTCGTTACAACAATACTTCCTCCTTTTAGGAATTTCGTCCCGAAATTCAATTTTCAATCAAAATTTAAGATATTTTTTTATAAAATAAATTCCATCAAAATCTTAATTATTATTACTATTATTTTTCCCACAATGAGCTTACTTACTCTTATTAATATTCATCCTAAGATGCAAAAGATTATTTTAGTAACTAAGATTATTCCAATACTATAAAGCTTCATTCCACATTTAAGCAAATAGAATTTTAGTAATTTTATTTAATACTATACCACACACATTTAAGATGCAAAAAGATTATTTTAGTAATGCCACAGAAGCAACTGATTTATGCACATAAAAGTTAAGGCTAACACCACGAAGGTCATAAATAATTTGCCACGAAGGCCACAAATCCTGCCACGAAGGCCACGCCGCGAAGGCTACAAGGCCACGCCACAAAGGCTACATATTCTGGCACGAAGGTCATGCCACGAAGGCTAAATGGCCAAACGGCCAAACGGGTGGCACATATAAGCCTCTAACCCATGTCCAGCTATCCGAGGATGGATGCAAATTTTTCAAATAAACCCTATATATGTCACAAAAAACAATTAAAAAAAAAAGTACTACAGTATTCAAAACAAATAAACTAACAAAATACTCCATAATCATTCCATTAGTCCAAAATGTATTACTAAACATTATTACTACTCCCTCCGTCCCTTTTTTATTGTCGAGTATTCTATTTTGGACTGTCCTTTAATGAGTGTCTTTTGAAACTCTTTTGAAAAATTAATAGGTAAAGAGTTAATCGGTAAAAGTGAAGCATAATTTTCAAAGTTGACGTGAAAGGTGTAATAATAATGTCTCTTTAAAAAATTGAATTTACGAAACAACACACTTAAAAAGGGTACAGAGGGAGTTGCATTTTTTTGCAGCAAAAGTAGTAAAAAGAAAAAAGTCAAGTGTAGCTGCCATATCTTTTTCCATTTACAGCGTATCTAATTCATTCATCATTTCTTGCAACATAGTTGACTGAAATAAGATCCGATCAATTTTAATTTCGAAAAACTTGTTTCTCCGGAGGCAACAAGTATAGTAAAACCATATTTTAAAGCAATCCATGCGTTTGGAAAATAATCACCTATTGATTTTAAATAATTAAGTACTTCCTCTAACTTTTTCCGTTCTTGTGGGTAAAACATCCTTCACTGAGACTCTAGATGTTTTGATTTTAAACAAGTTAAAGACAACTTGCTAGTGCTGATTATAAATTGCAACCCACATACTTTTAAACTTATATCTTTGCCGCCATTTGTCTTAAGTTTTATTTGTATTTTCCTAATAATTATATGTTCATATACCCACATACTTTTAAACTTATATCTTTGCCACCATTTGTTTTGGGCCTTTTGTCTTTCTTTTTTTTTTTTTTGGGTAAAGAGATAGAAATATCTATTAAATCAAAATCACCGGCCTAGAACCGGCAACCAATACAAGCAACACAAAACAACCGGCCCAAAACCGCTTGCCAAAAAATCGCCTACAAAAAATAACAAAAAAAAAATACAAATAAAAAAGTACAGAAAATAAAAACGCCAAAGACATCTCCGGAGCTGTCACCACGCCGCCGCCGCTGTCATTGTCATTGTCATGGTATGGAAATCCCTAGATCCGACTCCCCTCCTGCCCAAAAATCGGTTTCGGCCGCTCATAGGTGGAGGAGAGGAGCTCAAAACCCACAAGGAGTCACCGGAAAACCAAAGGTGAAGCAATAAAAGGGGGTGGAGTGGCCGCCGGATCCGAAAACCAGGGAGAAGCTTCTCCCATAGCCTTCCTCTCACACTCTCTCTCTCTCTCTCTCTAAAGCACCTCTCTCACTGGGCCTTTTGTCTTGAACTTCCACTTAAATTGGACTCTTAAGTTCTATTTGTGTTTTCCTAATAGCTATATGTTCATATACATAATCTAAGGGCATAAAAAACTAAAGTTTTATTTGTATTTTCCTAATAGTCATATGTTCATATACAAAATCTAAGGGCATAAAAAACTTGAGGCCCCAAAAATAGGAAAATATTGAAGACCCAATACAGCAGTATCCTCAGCGCATGCCCCCATAGTCAACCTGGTTTAACCCATTCTTCTCAGTGCCTATTTAGCCATTCTTCTCAGTGCCTATTTAGCCGTGGAACTCCCGCTTGTGGACAATTGAATTAATTGTTTTTCAAAGATTAATCGTAGTGCACATAAACTAGCTTGGACACTTAACTATAAAATATAAAATATATATAAAAAAAAATAAAAAAAATTTCTGACCATACAACAAGAGGTGGTGGTCCCTTTCGGGGACATCCAATAAATTAATAAAATTAGAGGTGGGTACGACAGAATAGAGTAAAACGTTCACTAGAGTAGCCAACAATCCATTCCTTTTTCGTCAATTGACTTGACTCACTTAGATGGCAATTTCGACGGTTTTTTTTCTCCTTCCTATCCATGATTTTTCTTCCCATTCTGCTGCTATGCCAATTTCATTCACGTAATTTACATCATACCATACACACCACCAACGAAAATTTGACATCCAGAACTTATACGCGAGAGAGAGAGAGAGAGAGAGAGAGAGAGAGAGAGAGAGAGAGAGTTCCGACTATCTTTGTTTTTCTTTTTATCCTTCTTTTAGCCCATTCAGCTGCAATTGATACCATGTAGTATTATCCTACACATACATAAGATACATGTATTTTACATATGCAGGAAAAGATCTAATACACATGTGTGGCCTGAGAGAGAGAGAGAGAGAGAGAGAGGGAGAGATGTTACTGCAGCGGAGATAACCGTTATGCGCCATAAGGAGCAGATGTAGGAACTTTCCGTGACCCAGATCCGCCTTCGACCCCCACTGGTTTGCTTGATAAGCGACGTTTGTAGCGTTTGAGGACTGATGCCAGATTCTCTTTTCCTTTGGGGAAAGCCACGTCACCAGCTGCAGTGCCTGACCGACCTTTCCGGTATGATATTGCAATTTCCACGTCCTTGATTATCTCGACAAGCATGGTTGTGGTCGTGATCTTCCCCTTGCCCTGTTTTGCAGGTGGGGGCAATCCTCCATTTGAAAAGGGTGGGGGGCTTGACCTCTGTTGCTGGTATCCCGCTGGGATTTGAAGGCAGAAACAAGGGGTCATTGGAGTACGAGGCTTCGAAAATGCCAGATCTATGATTCCCTGTAATCGTGAGAGTCATCATCAGAAAGATGGATCAATTTCATAATCACCAAACTGTGCACATTCTACCTTTAAACCAAGAAACACTCCATTCGCTTGAGGTGCACAAATAGTGAAAATTTGACAACGATTCGGAAAATGTGCATAAAAAATATCTTCCCTAAATGTTGACTTAAAAAAAAAATCCTCCCTAAATCCCATTTGGCTACAAAAGCGATTATATTTCACCTTTGACCTCTCCATTGAGAAGCAGATTATACCAGTCACCAAGGAAAAGCATGGGAAATTACTCACTATTTTCTGCAAAATATGGCTAATTTCCACACAATTTTCCGACAATCTACACTAAATATTAAGAGCTCCATGTGTTTCAGAATCCTTGGTTATTCCATCATATTTTAACCGGAAATTAAAAATTTTAACTTGCAAGATTGCATTATCCAGTTAGGTCAATCTCTTTTTAACTTCGAATTCCGCAAATCTCTCCATGGATTAGATTCCTAACAAACACAAATATAAATCTGTCCATTTTAAAGAGCTCACACATAGCAAGGGTTAGCTGCTAAGAATTGAGTTCAAAATCAACATAATTGGTCAGGTACTAAAAACTCAGGGTTTCCAGTTCTCGCGTGTCATGTCAGAAATTAGGGATACTTAGGGATACTGGATTTTGGAGTAGCCAAATTTGTTACATGGAAATGTTTGAAGAACACAACACGAGAATTAAACAACATCGACTCTAACTTTCAAACAGCTCACATTTGAGAAACTATCATGTTAGATTCCCAACAAATACGAGAAGCTATCACTGTGAAACGCTGAAATACCCCCAATAAATACGAGCAGAACACATACCCTCAAAATTAGGCATCACGTTACCACATGTAAAAGTAATTACAGAGCACAGAATCTGAAAAAAAAAAATAAAAAAATACCTGAAGACGATTTAGTACATATGTGTATTTTCCCCACAGCTCCGGTCTACTTTCCATAAGCGAGAGCTCAAGAACCCGGTGAATGCACCACACCCCAAAGCTTACTATCAAATCCACTCTCCAAACACAACCATCTCCGCAGTTAGGAAATGACGAAACCAGATTATGGGAATAATCTCTCTCGACATTTTTCAGAGCAGAACCTGGCTTCCTTTCAAAGGAATATTGAGCTTCACCCATCCGGACCAACCGGCTTATCTCCCTAGTTTCAGCTTCATAATGGAACTTCTCCCTAGCAGCCACACGATCTATAAGATCCTCATCAGCCCCATCATTCTGCGTAAACAACCAGTCAGATCCTTCCAGTTTCAAAAGCTTAATTATACATTGTCTGAATGACTGAAGTAGCTTCGCTTCTGAATCCGCAACAGAGGTTGTTTCTTCAGTACCTAAATTTCTCTTAATCCCAACTCCCTCACTTGTTATTTTGTGTGTTTTATCAGATAATCCAAACTGTTCAAAGGGCTGTCTGGTCCACAGGGATCCAATTTCTGAGCTGGAGCTGTACTGTAAGGTGAATGGGTCTCTGTACGGCTTTGAAGGCGATAGATTTTCATATGCCAAAGGTGGTCCCACCTTCGATAAACTACTTGGGTGTAAGGATGTTCCAATCCCATATCCAGTGGTGCTGTCAAATAGAGCAGTCCTATCAGATAAGTGTGAATCCATGTAAGGAAGAGAAAGCCCTGATATGTCTGGCAAGCTATGAAATTTCTTTGTATTGACTGCGTTGTTGACATTCTCGGTGGGCCCAGGTGACCATCTATCATTAACTGGTCTTCCAGATTGTGCCGAAATATTTCTTGACACCATAGTGGTCGAAAATCCAGGTGGCTTCATAGTGCTTAACCCATTTTGCAGTTTCCGTGCTGAGGTGAAACCAGGTGGATCTATGTAACTTGATATACCCAAAGATGAAGATTTAGGGGTTAGTGTCTCCATTTGCCCATCTAAATAGTCATTTTGTCTCTCTTTTGGAATGTGGTTAAGATATGATGCAATCTGATAGCCATGCACAGTGGCCGGCTGATAGTCGGTTCCATCAGAAGATGGCGGAAGTCGCAAACTAGAATAACTAGAATAGCGCCTCTCACCAGCATCAAGAGCATTGGGGCCAGAGTGCTGCATATATGTATCTAACATCTGCGAACGGCTTGACGACGGTGAAGATGAACCCCTTTGGCCCCTGTATGGCTCTATGCCACTTTGCATCCCCAGAAGCTCTGCAGTGTTGTATACACCTGAATTGATAGGAGAATCAGATCGTGTTCCCCCGACAGACGTGAAGTACCCGGTAAATTCATTGGCATTGGGGTCCACTTTCAACTGATTGGCGGGCTTTTGATCAGACTTTGAAATGACCCCCAGTACCAAATCTAGTTTCTTAGCCATTGCCTCTGTGTTGGTTGCCCATGGAGATCAAACAGTTGTCCCCAGAACTCCTCAAGAACTGTAGTCAATTGACGTCTTGCGGCACGCCCTAATCCTCCTAATCTCGAGAGACTTCCAGTCCCACTTCCACCTTCCTCTCCTTTAAAGCTGAGACTCCTGTATGATCCTGGACCATCAGACTGTAAGGATGAGTTCATCCCAGATACCCCTTTGGATGATGCTTCTGGCTCCCAAATATCTCCCTGATCATCTATCACAGTCCCCGAATCCACCTCTGCTTTCGTGGTTTTCTCTGCTAAATGGAATGATTCTGCCTCCCTGGAAATTGTATCCACCAACTCACTGACAGAACCTTCATCACAATGAGTTGAGACCCCAACTGCCTCAACTGTGGCAGATGATTCCTCCGGATGGGATTCAGACCGAGTAGGACATGCAGTATTAGAACCATTGTCCGCAATAGCTGTCAAATTTGGAATTATATCATAATTGACAGGTGTCTTGGGTAAATTCAGATCAGAACTTGTAACCGACATATTAGTTTGAGTACCCAAGGACTTTCCTGGTGCCAATGCAGGTTCTTTGTTTCCTACAGATTCCTCTCTGTAATATCCAGTTTCACTCAAATCAATTCTCTCTCTTTGTGCCGATGAATCAAGTACATCCCAGTTCCATGCTTGAGCATCTAATCTGGAAGTAGCGGATTTCAAAGGTGTGGTTGCAAGCCAAAGCATCAACAAGAGCAAGGCAGAAGCAGTGGTGAGAAGAAAAATGTAAGACGTCGAAATGCTACTCCCCACATTCCATCTCAAATTACCTACCCAGTCAGAGTTCCCAAACACCATCTCTACCACAAACGCAATCTTTAATCCAAGCATTCCAACAAATGTGATCAGGGCTAAAAATTCCACAAATTGAGAAACTTTGTTGACACCCATCACTGATCTTGATGAGGCGATCCGAAAAAGGGGGATCACAGAAGACGGCAGCATAAGAGCAACCACTACCTGTGAAAGTATTAGTAGTTGATAGACTCCTTCGGCTCCTGAATTCCAAACACAGTGGAGAGCTGGAATAATAGCAATAACTCTGATTGTAACATGATGGAGCCAACCGGGAATGTCCATACCGAAGAAATCTTGCAGGATTGCTTGTCTACCAAGATTCCCAGTTACTGCAACGATATGCCTGGATATAAATAGAACTAGTAGAAATGCAAAGGGTACTATTGAACTCCTACATGCCTGCAATAAATATTTTCACAGAGGAATTGTTTTAGAATGCATTTAAGTGATAATGGACAATTACATAATTACATCTGATATGAGAACAGTTAAAGCATGAAGAATTGGTTGTGAAACCAAAACCTGATCAATCAACGACAACGCATCCTGAAAAGTGAGCATGACAAGGCCAGCATTATAGAACACATTTGCTGCCGCATTCATCAGCACATAATTCACCAGGCGATACCACTGAAGGTGCAGAGGATGGCAAAGAAGTGGTCATTACACAATAGTCCTTTGGAGACATTCAGTGGTCCCAGATCTTGCTGCTGAGGTTAAAAACAAAAAGAAGCAGAACTGGATTAATTTCCCATATAAGTACCACAAGAAGAAAATTTAACTCGTTCTTACAGCAAGATATAGGAAGATGAGCTCCCCTTTGAACAAATCTTATTTGCAGCTATCCTATAGGTGATCATGCTTTATTCACTCTTAAGGACTACCAAGGATATAATCATCTCCCTCTTTATTTAGTAAACTTGTGTCATTAACTATTAAAAAACTAAAAAATGTTACTGGGTAAAATAACTTAAAAGAACTAACGAAAAATTGAAGTTCAGGAACATCTATCCTCCTTTTAAAATTAGGCAGTCAGGTCTTATAAATACCAAGGAGACCCCCCTTTCAGTAAGGAGAAATCTTTTCTTGTTCAGAGACGCACTAGGAAAAAATTCTACATCAATAATATGGATACATAGGAAAAGGAATAGATTTAAAACTAAAAAGTGATAATGCTTTCAAACTTGGGTCATGCTAACGGGTGCCATAGTGCACCCGTTAAGGGTAAAAAAAGTACACTTTTGTGGGTCCCACGTTAAAGTACACTTAAAGATGTACTTTAAAGTACAAATGTACTTTTAAATTGTACTTTTTTGTACTCTTAACGGGTGCACTATGGCACCCGTTAGCATTTCCCTTCGAACTTTTCATTTCTTATGTTGCTTGTGAAAACACTCACAAAGTTAATCACCAAAAATCCAGCCAAACCTGCATACAAGTCACTCGCTTCTAGGAGGATAGTTTGAGCAGAACTACCATAGCTAATTAAAAGCTTGAGAAAAACTTGAACCTTGTTAACTGTTCAAAGCTGAGCCCTACCACGCAATAGATGTCTAGGCTCAGCTGTTGCGGCCTCTGCATGGGAACACTGTATTCCTAGGGGTTGATTATAGGCCTTCTGTGGGCTGACTATCTCACACGGGCCCTCCATTCTAAGGAATGGATGGTATACAACAAGGCACTAAAATAGCATAATGAAGTAGCTGTGAAACATAGGCAACCAGTCCATAACTTTTTAGCATGATGCCAATAGCCAGCAAGACAGCTGTGCTGAAAGCAATGACAACAATGTCAACTTCAGCTTTTCCCCAGTCCACGTCTTCGTCTAGAGCTTGTATAAATTATAATTTTAGAGCCATCAACTGACACCAAAACAAGTTCATCCAGATATGTTTGCAAATTTTTTTTGTAAATGGTACCAGGAGTATGTTCTACTATTTTCTTGAGTCAGAAAAACCAGTTTAACTTAAATGGCCCAGAAAACCCAAAGAGAAAAAGTTGCAGTCACGGCCCAAATGCTGCCACTGTGTATTTATACTAAATTAGGAGTAAAAGTGGTATCGAGCCAAAGGTTAACATACCTCCCGAGTATTTTGACACCTAAATATTGACCAAGTCTACACTTCAGCAGAGTAATGCAAGTTCCCAAGCAATCTCAACATGTGGATGTCGTATTATAGAAAACATTTAGCTATAGCACCATGGACATATGATGCTATGCTGAAGAAGCCAGTAACTTATAATGCAGTAGAGCAAAAGTCAGAGATAGAAACCTGTACAATCGAAGAATGGAGATAAAAATTGTGAGGCATAATATTCGCTCCAAGAAGACTCATCAGTGCAAATGCACTCTCCCCACTCAACTTCATTAGTGTCCCACTTGTGGAGATTGAAATTTCCGGTTGGCTAAATAGCACTCCGAGGACATAAAAAAGTAACAAAAAGCTTGCTATAAATATGCCAAGGAATTTTGCCTTGCCATTGTCCTGAAAATTGGTTGGTGAGATTAAACCACATAAACTTCAAAATTTTCCAGTTAAGAGATCACAAGGAATGCAATAATCAGCGATTCAGACTTACCAGGAGAGTGGCAAAAACAGGAAACAGGACAGCATCAATAGCAGTCAGAAAGACACAAGTGAAGAGGTCCACGCCAAAAATTAAATTTAGCCCATGTGCAGTGCCCAGAATCTATAAGCATAAAGACGATTATCAGAGGGTCTATGATTTAGAAACCAACAACAAATGCATCATAAATAATTAGTCAAAGGAAGCAACTACCATAGTGAGGTCCCAAGCAATCATGGAAATCTCTGTTAGAACTCCTAAGAATATGCATGTGGCCTTGCCATACTCTTCGCTGCAGATCTTTTGGCATCGCAAAGGGAAACAAGCACAAAAGGATAACTAGTTAGTCAACAAAAAGAAGACTATCACTAGCTAGCACCAGCCAAAGAGAACATAAGTAGATCAAACAACATTATTGCACCGACAAATGACAACAGCACATATGAATAAACAGTGTTCCCAGATCCAACTAAGTCAACAGTGTAAACCCAACATTAGAGGAAATAATAGGAGTTCATTTTAAAGCCGTTCAATTTTCTACGCAAAAGTCCTGCTATTTAACTACAATCAAATGATCAATTACTCATCCTTTTGAGACAAATTGTCATTTTTATATCTCTGTATAGCTAGGGACCTAGGGTCAAAATAAATTGTCGACTATCCCAAGTATAATTAGTAAACTTAGTAATGTTGAAAGGAAAACTAATCCCAAATTCACACCGTAAGGTCCGGAATGGACGTATCTCTTTTCAAAGATTTCTTCCATTTCAGGTTAGTGGAGACAGACATATAAAGAACTGCACAACAGTTCAAAGTCATTGAAGCCCAAAAAGTCATTGAAGCCCAAAAAACAAGATACTGATGGTCTTCATGGTAAATAGAATCAAGAAAGCAAGGAAGAACCACCTGCGAAAGATCTCTTCCTGTGACAACAGCAATACTAGCTGAAAGGTACTGACATAAAATAGCACCAAAACTGAAAATGAGCATTAGCAGAACCAAATCAGACCCAAAACGGGCTCCTCCCTCCACAACTGCTGCCCACTTTCCCGGGTCAACATATCCTATTGCAATTAAAAGCACAGGTCCAAGAGCAGGAAGTAACTGCTGAATGATCATTGGCCGATCATTAGCAGTAAAAATTCCGGTGTCCATGTAGTAAACTCTTCAAACAAATAGGACTTCAGTCAACAACTAACTCTCCCACGTAACTGACGTACTTCCTAACGAATATCCAGCCCAATAAGTTACATAGTTGCATATGCCAAATGTCATTTCAGTGCACAAATGTTAATCTTTCACTTGCATCGGGAATAACATGTCCACTTAAGAACTTAGGTGCAATGCCATTGCCTTTAGAGGTTACATACAAAAAGCAACTACCCAGCTGCAGTAAGTCTGACAGGCTCTTTCACTAACTTGTTCAGATCAAATTTAACAGCTTCCCTCATAACTAGCAACTCACATGATAACTGGTTGCATAGCAAAACTGACACTACTCAGAATCAATACCACCTTCTGGCAATGCTGAATGTTCCCGTAAACCTTTACTAATTTAATCTTTGCCAGGAAAACACAAAGGTGCTAGCAATAACACCCAAAGTTCATCCAAACATAAGAAAAGGAGGTACTCTTGAACAACAGAAACGAGCTCCACAAAGTTAAATATTGCCGAAGACTTCCTGATTGAACTGCAGGTCAAACTTCAAAACCTGATTCAACAAGACACTGAAAGAAGAAAAAAATTAGGTACAATAATCACTTCAGTCCATATATAATAACATGTCTGAAGGACAAAAATAGCATAATGAACACTAGGACGTATGAGATTGAGAACAATTTAAGAAATAACATAGTGTAAATGTATCACTACAAACCCAACTCAATTTGATTCTCAACCTAATGTAAAAACATTAATAGCATTGTGACAAAACCAAGGCAGAAGTTCAGAAAATAAATACCTAAAACTTTGGAGATCACTTCAGCTTGCAATGATCACCATTTGGAACGTAGGCAAAAGCAAATTTCACACTTGCGTTCAAACACGTTATTAGCTAAGGTATTATTAGCTGAGGTATTAACGCTTTCTAGTGGCACTGAGCAGGGGGCAGCACTACATTTCGACCTCACATGGACCCATTCAACTCCTCATGTCTGAATTTTCAGTGGTCAACGCAGTGGGTAAGTCTCATGAACCGTGTTGATAATTTGTCGAACCTTCTTACGCTTCACAAAAGCCTTTTTTCACCCAATTTTAGTACTACCAATCCTACGAGATCCTACATTAATAACCTCACCCGTACGCCTGGGTTAGCCTAACCTCAGGTCAATCTTTCATTTATTTTAATAATTCAGGTGTCTAGGCAACCTTACGCCCATCTTGACTAATCTTGTGGACCAATCCCATTGTCCACTAGCATGGGGCCCAATTAAAGTCAGGGCAAAGCTCAGTATTGACTGTCCCGATAGGAGTTCATAGCACGTTTTGAACCTGAGACGTCCGACCTTAGGAGGGAACAACCCAGAAGTCTCAGGCCTTGACCTAATCTCGAGAGTCGAGACTATCTCATTGCAATTAGTCAATAGATGCTAATTACAAAGATGAGGTGAAAATGACGAGGTAGCTTGCTACCTGAACCCTCTGACATGGTCAATAGCGCTGCCCCTAAAACTGAGTAGGACCCAAAAAAAAGCAAAAGAAAAACCTAAAAATCACTTGCTCATATCTTTTATGTACTACCTACATCACAAAATTAACAATAAAACAGTATTTAACACACACACACACACACACAAAAATCCCTCCAGCAAACAGAAGAAAACAAGAGTCTTCTAAAATCTACAACATACTAATTTGATTCCAACTGGCATGGATCTGAACATGAACTAGATGCAAATGGCCATTGCAGAAACCACAGCAGAGAGAGATACAGATACGTAGCTATAGATAAATACGCGTTCATCGATATGTACAGCTACAAATCTATCCAATTAGGGTTACCAAAACTGTTGCTGTTATACCTTCTTCTCCAGAAGGCTTCCTTGTGGATTCTGCCCAATCTTTGTGTTCAGAGTAGATCAGAGGGCTTTTCAAGAAACCACACGTTGAGACTGAGACAGATAGAGAGAGATGCAGTTACAGAGGCAGTGAGGGAGAGAGGAGAGAGAGAGAGAGGGGTAAAAAAATATAAATGCGTGTGTGTGTATAAAAGGTGTAGTAAAAGCCTTGTGGAAGAGAGCTCTAAAAGACGTGGTAACGTTTTCTCTACTTTCCCATTTTTTCTTTCATGTGGGGGAATAGAGTCTATATTAGATACACTTTCCGTCTCTCTCTACAACTCTCTCTCTCTCTCTCTCTCTCTCTCTAATCTATGAAAAAGTTGTCCGGAACGTAAATTTTTTTTTTTTTTTTTTTTGGGTTAACGGTCAGCGTGTCCGGAAGGACCGGAACGTAATTTTGACATGCCTGCTAGTGGAAATTAGACATTTCCTCAGAGTACAAAGGGCGAAACAAAATTTCAATCCAGAGCCTCAGGTTTGGTAAAAATGCCTCAACTTTCAGGGTGTTCAGGAAAATGCACTGAGTGCAAGCGAACAATACCCACGAAAGGTATGAGAAAGTCCACACGGGACTAAAAAAAGCTCCAAAAACGGAGCTAAAACTGCTAAAATTAAAAAAATAAAAAAAAATCCCCAACGACACACAACCCGCCACACATCCGGCCACCAACAACCACAAGCTATACATTAGGCAGACGCACCTCAAACTGAAGATATGTCGTGGCAAAGGCATATATATGTAGATCCCAACTATGGTGAGCCGAAAACGCACAGATCATCTTCGAACCACCGTTTCTGTACCTCTAGAAGCCAAACCATCCCTAATCTTCATCCCAGACCCTAAATCAAGCATGCATCGCTTGAAGACAGCATCATCGAGGTAACCCGAGAGCATTGACATCGAAGATTTTTCAAAGACCAGATCTAGTTTCACGCGGAGATGCGGGGAAGATGAAACGGTGAAGTACATGTGAGTGAAGTGGGGAGGGACAAAGATGAGAAAAGGTGGAAAGCATGAAATGAAAATCTTCTTCACCCTTTCGCTGTCGCAGGGGTGAAACCCTAAGGGGAAGAGGAAAAGGAAAGGCTGGCAACGGGTTTTTGATTTCTAGAGAGAGGTGCTCTTGTTTAACTTGAATTGTACTTTAGACATGAAATATTGTGTCTTCAAAATTCTCATTCTTACACTATAGTGTAAACCTAAAAAGTGCATTAAATAGCAAATGTATTTCATAGACAATGGATTTATTACTGAAGTAATCACTTATTTAGATCGCAATTGTTAGAAGATGAAGCAATTGGTTTCGAAAGTAGTTGTTAGAGCGAAAGTCGGCACGAATGAAACCGCGAAACACAACTAAGAATACATGAGAATAACGGAAGAGAGGAAGCTGTTGAGATCATGAGAACGTAATTTTGTTGTCTATGAATTTATTACTGAAGATAATCACTTATTTAGATAGTAAGCAATTGGTTTCAAAAGTAGTTGTTAGAGCGGAAGTTGGCACGAATGAAACCGCGAAACACAATTAAGAATACATAAGAATAACAACGGAAGAGAGAAAGCAGTTGATATTGTGAAAACTTTTGTTATGCAGAAAAGGAAAGCCATTCAACATTCAAGAAATTTGACTTATTTCATTAAACCATTATTGAACTTCATTAATTTTTGCAATATGTATTGACGGCTCCAATAATCTCAGATCAGATGATTTATATCAAAACATCTTTACATCTTATAGCTGAAAAGTTACATTAGAATATGGGGAAGAAATTTTGGGTGCCAAGAGTTTCTCTCATCTTTACATCTTTACATCTTTAAAATGGAAGTGAAAACGGTAGGAAAATAAAGGTGCGAAATGCAACTAAAAATAGATAGACAAAAAGCAGAGAAATAGGTAAGTATTTGAATAAGAAACTAATAGCCAAAGGTTTGAATAAAAAAACTCAATATAAAATGGAAGCGAATTACTATGTTGCGGCATTTATACATGTTTAGAACATACTCGGACCTTATCCCTACAAAAAATTTGTAATTTTAAAACAAAAAATAAAATAATATCAAGCATAATATTTTTAAAAATTCTTTGTACCAAATTGAAAACTTCGCACACATAAATAAAATAAGTTATTTTTTAATTCAAAAATTGTGCATCTTTCCATAAGAGACATTAAAAAGGAACGGAGGGAGTAGCATATAAACAATAAATATATCTACATTCCACTTCTAATTTTTCACTGTCCTTTTGCCTTCCAGACTCCTTGAGGTGAAATGACTTGACTACAATTTTTTTCTCTTAAATTCTACTAAAATTGGAAGGTTTTTTTGCCACAACAATAACCAATGATATTACTAAAATCACAACCGAAACATCAGGCGGAAAAACCGTCCCGAGAAAGGGGATTAAGCAACCACAATGGGGGGGACTCAGTCCAGTGACTATACCCCATACCACTAAGACCTTTACCAGTCAAAACATGAGCAACATTATTACCAGTCCTACGGACAAAGGAAAAACGGCAACTTTGGAAATTTTTACTCAAAACCTGAACATCATGAGTAATGACTTCCACCTCTTGACTAACCGCTACCTGACCATTGAGCATATTCACGATCAATTGAGCATCAGTCTCCAAAATAATCGACCCCAAACAAAGTTGGGAACCCAGCAAAATACCGTGCTGGATTGCCAAGGCTTCTACGACCAATGAGCTCGTACACCAATGAAAAAACCCCATAGATGCATCAACAAAACAACCTCTAAAATCCCTGATAACCACCCCAAAACTCCCTCTTCTCTCCCTTTTCTTCCAAGACCCATCCACGTTGATCTTGAAAACACCACTAGGAGGTCTCTGCCATGAACTAAGGCTCCCTTCCCCACTTGAAAATATAGTTGCCGCACCCAAAGAGTTTGCCGATAAGAACTTTTGCAAGTACGCCACTACCCGCTTGCACACCATTCCTGGAAAGAGAAAGCTTTTGTTAAAAAATAACCCCATTTCTACACTTCCAAATATGTCATAACAGAACCGCAACTACCAACAAACACCAGTCCTTATTAGCATGATCATGCCACCCAAGTTTGATATAATCCCAGAAACCATTAAAGGAATTGAGCTGTACAGCCCCCATGTCAACTTGTAATGGCGAAAACTGTCACGTCCTCAAATTTTAAAGGTACATGTAATATAAATCCACGTGGAAAGTCAACAAAGTCTAAGGTCCAGGTCAGAGTCTAAGCTTGACCCACATAGTCAAAGTCATACACAACATAGTTCACGGGATCCCCATGCCCAACAATAAGTATGAGAGTTACAAATGCTATTACAAACCCAAGTCAAAAGATGAAACTCAATTAAGTTACAAAATCATCTTATCAAAAATATAAGTTTCAAGATGATGAGGTAACTCCTTCATTGCTCTTTCAAAACATGCAAGCACACTTCAAGCAATCAACTTCATGCTCCGTGTTGGGTGCCTGAAATTATTAGGGTGAGCTCACTAGCCCAGTAGAGAAAAGTCTACCAATCCTAAATGCAATGAAATGCAAGTGTGGGATAGACAAAGAGGAAAAAAGACATACAACATTGTTTAAGGAGTTATAAGAGCTAATGGAACAAAGATAAACTCACAAGTCCCTAGGTTTTCTTTACTTTCACCCTGTTGGACCCGACACGTACCCAATCTCTCAATTGTGTCCAACTCGTTCAATTCACCGTGTCATCGATTCGTTTAGTCACCGTGTTTAAATTTTAGAAACACAGTTTAACATTTTAGTATCATTCCTAGCGACACATCCTTTAGGACCCATAGTATCATTCCCCCGGGCTATCTTTCGACCACATATAATCTTCCCCTTGGCCAAGGCATATTCCTAGCCACACGTCCATAGGACGATCCTAGTATCATTCCGGGCTATCTTACACGTCCATAGGCTTGTTTTTTAAAAAAAAGGGTATCTTCGGGTCATTATGTTTTTAAATTTTGTGTGCAATATTTGCTCAGGAAGTGCCCATCTATTTTTTTTAATTGCTTGAGCATGGCATTTTGCCCCTTCTTTTCTGAGTGGATATGGGTTTAAATTTCCGTTCGATGAATTTCTCTTACAGCCATTTGCCTATGTGATTCATGTTATTGCAAATCGTTTAATTCTCTCTAATTCTCTCGTTTGCTTTCTAGTTACATGTGTCTCACTCTGATACCGTCAATTCCTTTGTTTTTCCGTGACAAAAAGGGGGAGAATTTTCACGTGCTACTGTTTCTTTGGGGAGATATTTATAAGGGAAGAGTTTATTATATATGTTGACCCATTCTATTTTTCGTAACATATACTTGGTCGCATAGTTTTTGTTGAGCTGTCTTTGCAAGTATTGGAAAATCAACTCAAGCTTCATTGGATAGACCTAGTTTAGGCTAGTGTTTGTTTCCTTCAGTTGTAATTTTTGGTTTTGTGTTAGTGTAGTTGGTTTTGTCCTGAAAATGCCAAAGGGGGAGATTATTAGATATTTTGACACTTTCCTGGGTTGTCCAAAACCATCATTCACGTATTTGTTATATCCACTCCGTTAGATTTGAAATGGGTTTTTTTTTTAGAGGGTAGTTGCTCGCTCGATGCACCACCCATTAGCTGCCCCAAATTGATCGCTGCAAAGTCAATCTATTTGTGTGACAGGTAAATACATTGCACAACACATCATGCGTATTTTTTCCCAAAATAAAAATTTTGTTTCTGCATGATTTGCCTCTCCTATAAACCTCTCCGAAAAATTTGCTTTCCATACATATGCATATATTTATATCAAGGAAACAATTTTCTTTTACCTTTCCGATAATTGTGTTTTCCAAATATATATGTATATCAAGCAAACATTTTTCTTTAGCTTTCCGAAAATTTGGTTTCCTTATATACATGTATTTATATCACGTGACAATTTTCTTTTCTCTCTTTCCAAATGCATGTGCTTCATTAAAAGATTTTTATTCCTTTTTTATTATTTGGAAAATAAATCAAAGAGATTTGTCATTCACATGTATAGTCAATTTTACTTGCCTATTGGTGCACTTGCCATGCCTATATACGGATGCACTGGCCATTGAAAGTCAATGTGCATTTTTGTCTTTTCCGAGAGAAACGAGAGAAATTAGATATATCACTCTTTTCATTATGCACACATTTTTTTAACAGAAAAAGAGAGACTATATATTATTTTCATTGTGCATTAATCTTTTCAAGCTACACTTTTCATATCACATTATTCGTCCATTTGGTGTTCGTGTTTCGTGGTGCCGTATACTGTTGAGGTCGAATCTTTTGGAGATTGATTCGGAGTCGGTTGAATCCGGAAATCGGTCGTGAAGTCTGTGGTTCATCTATTGAATCTTGAAGAAGCTCTGGGAGCATCGGAGATTGGCGAGAATAGGTAAAGGCTTGGGGTAAGGTTTTTACTATTTCGCAATCTGTACTTCTTTTTTATTAATAGAATAAAGCAGTAATGTTAGGCCGTGGTTTTGGCTTAGGGTTATTTAGGACCCTAAGTTTTTCCACGTAAATCGTGTGTTTCTTGTCTCCATTTTATTTCACTCTGCTACTTGTGGTTTGGTTTAAATTGTCAAGATAATCAACCAGTTCTAATTTAATATTTTTAATTGGTCATTTTTTTTACAAATTGGTAATTTTTATTAAAACTCCTATAATTTCAGAAAGTCATTAGAAGCATATATCAAGCACAAATCCAAACCAATGTGACTAGAAAATGGGTTTTCAAAGGAGATTTTCAAAATCAAAGGAGAGTTGATCAAATAGGAAGGCAATACCCACATTATACATCCAAATACACTTGAGAGAGGTAGAAGTTTCCTTACCAAAGAGGGTTTTGAGCAAAACCCAAATAAAACCAAGGGCCGGCCTCCAAACACCGAAAATCGTCTCCCTCCAAGTTTAAAATCAAGACCCAAGTTCTAAATCAAGTAAATAATGTGCATCAAGTGTGAGATTTCACTAAAAATTAAGAGGAGAGAGAGAAAAATTTGAAAAATCTGAAAATGAGACCATGGAGGTGAATCCTTACCTCAAAGAGTGACAAACCCGAAATCAATGAGAGATTAGATGTTCAAACACGTAAATCTTGAAGATTTGTTGAAGATTGAGGTGAAATCATAACGATTAAGGTATAAATGAAGAGAGAAGGTGGAGAGGCGAAAGTTAGGGTTTTTCGTCGAGTTTGGGAGTGAAAAACGGGCCAAGGGTACGTCTTTAAATAGATGCTCAGATCGTGTTCTCGATTTTCAAAAGAAAAAAATAATACCACTTGAACCAGTTCAAGGAAAATGCTTGTACCGAACTATTGTGTTTTTCCATGGTTCTATTGAGCTTGAACCGGTTCTAGCAAAATGCTTGTACCGGTTCTGATGAAGAAAATAAGTTATTGATCAATGGGGTACCGGTTCTAACAAAAACCAAGTACCGGTACCACCTGGAAATTTTTGAAAAGTGATACCCCAAAAGTCGAATCAATCCCCGAACATCACAAACACCAAGAAATTGATTTCCCAAAAATCCACCGAACTCTCGGCACGCCAAACATACATACGTCTATAGAAATATCTTGTTAAATACATAATCTAATTTTGGTTAAACCTAAACCACGTCACTCATAATAAGTTGAAATAAAATTTGAATTTATGGGTCTCTACAACAACCGCCACACCGGGCAACTAGAATCCGCCGCACACCTTTCTCCTCTGCAAAGCTTTCCTAGTTGGTAAAATTTCATGAAAACATTTCCACAGAAAATGCTTAATTTTCTTAGGAATATTCAAACCCCAAATGCTCTTCCAACGCTCCTCCATTACTGCCAAAGATCTAGGACCATCCTCATCTCCCATCCTCATTAGTCTTTGGTTTTTCAATTCCAAATCTGACAAGTAGTTATAGCTAACATTATAAAGACCCGAATGCGAATGATGCCAAACAAGTTTATCACCTCTGTTTATCCACAACAAAGGAATACTGAGAATGCACCTCGCATGATCCAGCTCAAAAAGACTAGTAACCACATATTCCTTCCATGAAGCCGCATCCGAATTAATAAGTTGGCTAACAATCCTAATCTCCCCATCCTCCACAGTCCTTCTCGGTATAAAAACCCCATCCATTGGCAACCATGGATCCTCGTCAATACGAACCCGTTCACCATTCCCGATTGAGCACCGAACCCCCATAGTAAAAACATTTTTACTTTCCTAAACGCTTCTCCAAACTCAGGAAGGATTAGAACCCAAATCTAAATCTATGAAAGATTTGTTCATGAAATATTTACTCTTAATAACCTAGACCATTAAGCAACTTGGAGACATCATCAGCCTCCACCCTTGCTTAGCTACGAGAGCTAGGTTATAAGAAGTACGGTCTCGGAATCCTAACCCTCGCTTAAACTTTTGGTTTACAAAGGCGGCTCCACTTCATCCAATAGATCTTCCTCTCATCATTTTTTTGACCCCAGTAGAATCTTGCCATAGCTGCTTCATTTTGATGACACATACCCTTCCGGCAACTTGAAACATGACATAGCATAAACCGGAAGAGCCAATGCTACCAATTTAAGCAACACCTCCTTCCCTGCTTGGTTAAAAATTTTCTCCTTCCACCCAGCTAGCTTTTGGAGCACTCTGTCCTTGATATAATTAAATAAAGCCGTCTTGGACTTCCCCAACTCAGCCGGCAGCCCCAAGTATTTCCCCAAATCAGACCGAACATGAATAGATACCAACGAACTCAGTTCCTGCCTTAAAACAACCCATGTGTTTTTACTACAGAACATTGATGATTTCTGGAAATTAATAAGTTGACCGGATGCACATTGGTAATCATCTAGAATAGACACTTTAGCACACAGCTCACTCCGCTTAACCTTACAAAATACCAAAGTATCATCCGTAAAGAGCAAATGAATGATAGTAGGGCTATCCCTGCAAATTCTGAGCTCATGAATAGCATTCCTCATTTCGGCCTTGCAAAGAATCTCAGAAAGCCCTTCCGCACACAACAAGAAAAGATAAGGCGAAAGCGGATCACCTTGCCGCAACCCACGAGAAGGAGTAATGTAACCTAATGGTTCCCCATTCAACAATAAAGAATAAGATACTGTTAAAATGCATCCCATTAGCCATTTGATCCACATATCGGTGAACCCCATCTTTCTCATAATCGCTTCCAGAAAAACCCATTCAACTTTGTCATACGCTTTGCTCATATCTAATTTCAAAGCAACAGACCGATTACTCCCATACCTCCAATTTTTCTTGAAATGCAAAGCCTCTTGGGCAAATATAGTGTTGTCCGAAATCAGCCGCCCACCCACAAATGCACTTTGACTTTCACTAACAATATCAGGTAAAAACCACCGCCTCCGATTCACAAAGATCTTGGACAGAACTTTATAAACTGAGTTACAAAGATTGACAGGGCGAAGCTACCCCATATTCATTGGACATTGTACTTTAGGAATAAGAACAATATGAATATGATTTATACTATGGAGAAGATGACCGGAATGGGAAAAACTCAGGACAGCATCAACCAAACTCGATCCCACAACGTCCCGATATTCTTATAAAAAACCTGCCCCCATCCCATCGGGCCCTGACGATTTATCAGAAGGCATTTGAAAAACAGCCACTTTGACATCGTTAAAAGAAATAGGCCGTGTCAAAAATCGATTCATTCTATCAAAAACTCTATGATCCACACAATGAAGTACCGTATCAACATTAGTCACCCCCTCCGAGCTAAAGATATTTTGAAAATAACACAACGCAATCTCCTTCACTGCTTGTTCTCCCTCACACCATCTCTTGAAGCATCCTCCAACCCCATTAATCTATTTTGTTGAGGACATTGGATGGTTTGAGCATGGAAAAAAGCAGTATTCCTATCACCAGATTTAAGCCAATTCACCATCGCCTTATTCCTCCAATAATCCTACTCATCAATAAGAGCCTTTTTCAACAAAGTTTTTGTTTGCCAAAACTCCTACTGGTCAAAATTAGTACACTTAAAAAGCTGTTGAAGTATAGATTCCAAATGATCCTTATTGAACCTGAAGTTACACTGCTTATGCTTCCGCAATTAAATCAAACCAAACCTGCACGCCTTAATTTTCTGATGGATCTGAAACCACTTAGAACCTTGGATGCAAACCCCCCCAAGCTTGCCGAATTATGGAACCACAATTAGCTTTACCACCCCATCTCTTATAAAAAAATAAATCGATACTTGAAATTCTCCACACGAACCAAACTATTCAGCAAGATAGGACAGTGGTCAGAACCCCCCGGTTGAGATGACTAACCACCGCATTTGGGTAACGAATCCTCCAGCTTGGATTGGCAAGAAAACGATCCAGTCGAACCCGCACATTATCCCTATTGATAAGATTACTCTCCTGAACAAACTGTTGAAAATTTGTAAGCTCCCACGTCTATCTTTGCGTACCACCGAACTTCTCATCAACGTGCAAAATAGCATTAAAATCCCCACCCACCAGCCAATCCACAATACTAGCATTAGCTATGTGCAACAACTCCTCCCATAAAACCCTCATGCCTTGAGTAGAATTAGGTGCATGCACCCCCGTAAAATCGAAATTGGCGTTGATCCATTGTAATATAACTATCAATAAAAAGATGAACTACTACTAATACATTGAAAAGACACCCTCTTCATCTAGTAAATACACAAACCACCAGCCAAACCCAAAGAATTTACACAAAAACAGCCATATACACCCAGGCATTTCTGAAGCTGAACCAAAATTTGGGAATCATTTTTGGTTTCCATCAGAAACACCAAGTCTGGGGAATGGAGTCTCCAAAACTCCCTCAACCGAGAAACTGTCAGAGGGTTCTCCACACCCTGTCAGTTCCACACAAGAACCTTCATTGAGACTTCGGGGGCCGATTTGGGTCGGCTGCCTCCACCTCACTAGTATTTGTAATATCCCCCCAACAAAACTGTTTGACCTGCTTGCTTTGCCAAACCATCAGAATCCAGCACATCCAAACGCCGTTTGCCAGCATTTTGAGAGGACGTACCAGCTTCTCCATCTCTTCTGCTCACCTCAGAAACCGAAACCTTCCTCTTGCTAATCGGGCCTTGCTTTCTTCCTCTCCCATTTCCCTCTGAAAGAACCAAGTAGAACCCTCCCCGATTTCTCCAACTGACTCACCTCTGGCAAATTAGACACATGAACTCCCAGCAAATTATTTGGATCTTTAACCCCTATGCCCACATCATTACCCAAAGTCTTAGCTGACCCAGAAGAGAAAAGAGGCCCAGACCATCAGACCCCTTGCCCAAAGTCAGCGAATTATTAATGTGCACTTGGGCTTCTTTAAAAGGATGGCCCAAGCTCACATCAGCCCCTATAGAACTCCCAAATCCCCCCTCCAAAGATGGACCTGAATTCAACCCACCACGTGCCTCTGTAATATTCAAATTCGGCGAAAAATCTGGTATTAAATCCCCCATTCGGAATTGATTACCATTTATTGCCACAACCGTATCATTCGCCACCTCAATCAAGCAAGAATCCCGTGATTCCATCTCATCTTTATCCTTACCATTTCTATTCCATAACTGCCCGTCACATGTTTCGACCCCGGGGAGAGCCCCCGCAACCATCACCATGCCCAAGCTATCGGAATTCGCATCCTCTCCTCCCCATCGTCTATGATACCCCTGATCCCTCTCCTTCCATTTGTAGCCCCTCCGGAAACTTGGTATCGCTACCATCCATGGCCCATAAGAGTTCTCTTTAACACATCCCTCCATGACATCCTTACTTTTAGTTGAACACTCCTTAATCTCAGGATCAATCATACCACAATAATGGCATAAACAAGGAAGTCGTTCTTATTTGTAATCAACCCAACATTTCAAACCTTCTTGTAGCACAACATTACCACCCCGTCGTAACGGTTGGTTAAGAGGAATCCGAACTCGGACACGAACATAGCGACCCCAATCCCTTTTCTCTGTCACCTTATTCACCTCCAACATTGTCCCAATACGTCGACCTATCTCCTCACTGATCTCTTGTGTAACATATTCAAAAGGTAAACCCCATAATTGGATCCAAAGATCAATCTCATTAAAAACAACCGTATCCGCTTTCAAATTGGCCTCCCATCACCTGAGTAATAGCAACATATTATCAAAACACCACGGACCCCCGTTAAACACCCGCTGAAGATCCGTCTCATTGGCAAAACGAAAATGGAAAAGATTCTCACCTACGTCAACCATACGCAGTCCTTCCGGCAATCCCCGCACCTTTTTCATCATATCCTTCAAAGCAGCCCTACTAAACCCTCTCCTAGTAAGTAGCTTCCCTACCAAACTCGTCGAATAGTATACAATCGCCCGCTCCCAAACAGTCGCGTCGATCACAATATCATCTTCTTTTTTTGGAGTAAGAGAGAACCCCTTCAGCCGCTCCACAATCTCCTCAACCATTACACAAGAAGATAACTTCTAGTTCCAAGGAAAACTAGAAAACACGGAACCAATATCCTAGCCTTCTAACGCACTAGGCCTATGCCTCCCCACAACAGATGATTGATGGGGGGAAAATAGAATTGAGCACAAGGATAGAAAATCAAAGCAAAGGAAAAACCCTAGGGAGAGAAGCTCTCGAAACGAGAGAGTTCATTGGTAGGTTAATTGGTGCGAAATGTGGTAACCGTACTTTCAAGGCGGGGAAAATGTAACATATATTTGCTTTTCATGACACCTATTGAAGTTCAATATCATTATGGCATATTTATGTCACCCACATACCACATAAACTTGAAAATAAGACTCACATAAATATTTCTATATTTCTCTGTATATCTATCAATACGGAGATAAGCGGGTGTATTGAGTTTAAAACTATTAACGGAAGGAGGGTTGGAGTTAATTAAGGGAAAATTACACTTAGACCCCTATAATACTTTGAGCGGTTTTTAAGGACATCCCCTAGACTTTAAAAGTGCACACTCAGACCCTTAAACTCTCAAGTATAGTGGTAGTTTCCTTGTCAATAACTAATGTGAAAGGTCTTAGATTACCACAGGAAAGAGATACAAAATATTGAACAATTTTGGAATTGTATTTGAAACTGCTAAAGCATATTGGTCATAAAATTATCACATACTTTCTTGTTCCTAGCTAGCCAAATTTTACATAATGTAACTACAGTTAAGACATTGAAGAAATAACCTATGAGTTCACTTTGGAGTGTTTGATGTTGGTGTAGAGCCATTTCCTCCATTTCTCTATATCGTCTGATAGTGGTACCTGAACACTAGAAGATTGGATCCAAACATCAGCACTCATAGGGCATTCAAAGAAAAGATGCTTCAAATCCTCCCTTGCATCATTGTAACAAAGATCATTGTCAGCCAACCTTCTAATCAAGTACTGAGTATACCCTTAAGGGTGCAAATGAGCCAAGCTAAGATGAACTTTGCTTTGTTTGAGCTCTTTTCGGTTATAAACGAGTCAAGCCGAGTACATGTACCTAACGAGTCTTGATAAATGAGCCGAGCCTTTTCGACTGGAGTCGAGCTTTGGATTGTTGAGCTCAGCGCATTTACTGAATAAGCCCAACACTTGCTCGAGCTTAAGCTTAGCTCGATGAGTAAACGAGCCGAGCCGAGCCCTAACTAGCCGACCCTCGAGTTGCTCATTGTAGTTCTACCTTTAAGGCTTTGATGGCACTATATATACAAGGTGATTGTAGATTGCCATTCAAGTTTGACTTCAAAAAGGGCGTCAGTACATAGGATGGCCAATGACGTTTGTTTAGATAGCGTTAAGGTGCCTGTTGCAGCACTCCTTATGAATTCGATAGAGTCGCCACTTGGTTTTGCAAAACCAAGAAAACAAATAAAGATTTTGGATTCGGGAACCAAGGGTACGGTGAGGGGAAGGTGTTAAGCACCCCTCTCCGCCTAGCCACAAAGGCTAGCCCGTACTCAGTCAACATGAAGCTGTGAAACTATTTTAAGGGTCAAGGGTATCACAGTATGTTATGTTTGTGTCAATTTGGAAATACATGAATGATCTAATGGTGTAGTTGTTGTGTGTTAATTAAGTGTATATATACATTACATATAATATTGTTTTACGTGGTCCCCACCCCCTTTCTTTCTCCTCATCTTTCCCCTTTCTCTCTTCTATATTGTTAGGCTGAAAAAAACTTAACAAAGGCATTGGAGAGCGAAAAAATGAAGGTAGGACAAGTATGTAACTTTTAATAGCCTTGAAGGATACATTGTGATATAAAATATCTGTTTATGCAAAAAAAATAATGAAAAAAAGGCCGCCAAATGGCACTTTCTAGTTATTTTTAACAGAAATTTTTTTATCTAACAAAAAAAAAAAAAAAAAAAAAACTGATAGTTGCACATAGCATGAGAGTGTAGAGGGGTGCGAATGTGCACTTAAGAAGTCAAGGGGATATCTTTACAAATTCCTCAAAGTATAAGCAGTCTTAGTGTAATTTATACTAAATTGGATCTACTCCAGCTAGTAGTTTATTGGTCTACTTCATGTTCACCTCGATCATTTTAATCGTTCACTATGAGAATATATATATATATTTTTTAACTGATGAAAATTGAGCACTATGAAATTCACTAAGAAGATTATTCACACAAAAAAGATTAGATTTCTTCTGAATTGGTTTAATAGCTCACGATTCTACCTTCAGTCCAAATAAATGCGACCCGATCATGTAATTATAGATTAGGTAATCCGTTATATATTTAGTACTAGGATTTTTCATTTTAATTAATCCTGAAAAGATGATTTAGAGAATTTTCAGTTGCCTTGCCTCTTCTTCTATTTGGAGGTTTTGCCAAGCCAAATCTCTAAAAACCCCAACTCAACAGCCTCACCTTCCTCCTTCGCCACCCTCAATGAGTCATTTATATCTTCAACACCCTTTGCTACAGTACATGTGATTCTGGCGGCTCCACCCTATGGGGTGGATGGTCACATGACCACCCTAAAAAAAAAATTGTACTAATAATACATGTAAAAATTTGTACAAATTTTAGGTTAGTTCATGTTTTGAACACCCATCAGAAATATGAATGAACACCCAGTGCAAAATTAAATGAACACCCACCAACAAATCAGTCTACTTTGAACAACCTAAATTTCATCCCGTTATAGCCCAATCATAAGTGACACCACATATAAGAAAATGTGGTCAATTGAACACGCTTTTTTATTTTGTTGTTATATTGCATCTAGTAATTTTATTTAATATTTTGTTTGAACACTTAGTCCTATACTATAAACAAAACACACTGCAATTCAAGTAATTTACAAGATAGACATCTTAATGACAAAAAAATGGAGAGACAAAAATATCTATTGGTATCGTTATGGTGTAGTTTTTCTTAGAGCAGACAATCCAAAAATAAAAACATACGTTTAAAAAGATCCGTGCAAACGTATTCGCTTCATAATTTCCTAAAAAAATAAGAATATTTATGCCCCTGTTTGATTTTGCTTTGATAAAAATATAAAAAAAACTGAAAACAACTACAACGTTTTACGTGTTTTTGTATTTTTGAGGTCGCATTATACACACTAGTATATGAAATTTTGTGAAAATACGACTAATTGGTTAAGCTAGTAGAGTTAAAGGTAATTTCTGAACACCTTGTTAAAAATTCCTGGAGCCGCCACTGCATGTGAATGACATCTTGAGTTTTGAATAGCCATTATGACTAGATTGTTGGAATGTTGATGTATTTTATGATTAGCTAAATTAGAATTTGAAATTTTAGGCAGTGGCGTAGCTAGAAAATTGTACCAGTGAGGGTACAATTAAAAACGCCAGTATTTTTGTTGTGTAAAAAAAAAAAAAACTATTTTCTTTAAGAATCTAACATGCTTTAATTTTCAAAAAAATTCTTCAAGATACTATATTCTTATTTGAATAGTACTTAACTATCAGATTATCGTCAACACTGTAAAAGGAGTCTCACTTTACTTACATTTTTATGGTAATATGATACTTATAATTTTATAAACATGCTATAGTTTTGAAGGAAAAACTCAATCAATTCAAGCTTGCTTGTGAGGAATTAATCATTTAGTTGTCCTGAAGTATCACCACGTGGTGCCCTAACACTCTTCTCCTTCACGTTTTTTTATCGGCCTTCATTAGCACATATATAGGTGAAACTCATATTTTTAATTTTGAATTCCACATAAATATGTGAAGAGAATGACGTTATAATATCATGTGATTACGTTCCAAGAGCACACAATAATTTTTTATATAAAAAAGGCAATATAGTAATAAAACATCTGCTAGGGAAATGATTTCCACACCCCCCATTTTACAATCCACACTCCATTTTTTGTCTTTATCCACATGAATTTACAATATTGCCCTTTTTCAATACACATTTTTCACACATCCAAGGGTAATATTGTAAATTCATGTGGACAAAGACAAAAAAAGAAGTGTAGATTGTAAAATGGGGGTGTAAAAATCATTTCCCCTTCTGCTAATATATTTTTCTACCAATAAAAAAAAAAAAAAGAAACTGGGAAAATTCAGTGAGGGCCCGCCACTAAAATTTTTAGGTAGGGATTTTGACTAGAGACTGGGCGAAATGCTCTTTAGATCATGGGAAGTAAATGGGACGAGGATTCAGAGGCCCAGTAACTGTACTTTGCAACCCGTGAAAGGACTGCCGAGAATTCTCGTCCTCAAAGAAACGTACTATCATCATCTAGTGAATAGTGATCTCTGGATAGGAAAGTTTGACCGCCAATAATTGATGAGAACAATGATACATACACTCCCTTTAACCACTTTCCACCACTCATCCTCTCACATGTGGTGGGACCCACCACATGTGAGAGGGAGAGTGGTTGGGGAGGGAGTGTATCTATCATTTTTTAATGAATCGAGATTGTTTACGAGAAGTGCGGCTTTTAACGAGAATCTACCACGTTTTTATGTAAGTTTAGCAAAACTATGAAGAAAAAGTTGAGTGCAATTTCAGGCTTATGAGAAAATAAAATAAAATTTAGGCTTTGTCATGAGCTTTATTTTTTGTTAAAACAAAACAAAAATAAAGACTTGATTTAATTCTCCAATGGTTTTTAAATATATAAGTCTTTGAGATATTTTTTTAATGATCCGAACATTCTTTTTAATCACCATTTGTTCAACATTAGTGTGAAAAATCAAGTAATTTGGATATCGGTATTGGCAGGAATCTAATCCGTTAGGGTAAACCAAAACTTTTATCGGGAAGCCGGGGTGACACTTGCCACCCCGCTCCACCACTTAATTCCGGGTTCAGGTAATAATATGGAGGATGGTACCGGGTTCAGGTAATAAATTAGGGTCATTCAATGTTGTAATTTACTACATTTGTTTCTCTCATAGCACTGGCGGCTTGTAGAGGGGAATATGGTTACATGAACACCCAACTAAATATGAATAAACACCCAATCCAAATTAATTTGAACACCCACCCAAAATATTAGTCCACAAAACGATCCATTTCAACACTCAACCTTACGTTTTGAACATCCATTAATTCAAGTAATTCATAATTGGACACCTAATAGCTTAGCCCAAACAAGGTACATACTATTATGAAAACATTATTAAAAAATTGAGAGAAAAAGAATGACCTACTGGTATTGGTATCATGCTCTGGCTTCCTTTTGGATGATACTTGACTCTACATTTCTTAAAAGAACAGAATATGTCCTAAAAGATTTGTGCCCACCTATTCGCCTCAATTTTTCCTAAAAAAAATTAGCAGATTTATGCACCTATTCAAATGGGAAATTTCGTCAAGAAAAACTATAAAATCTTGTGTATATATGTTCATATTTTCTAGTTGCGCTGTTATACTTCTTCTGCCTCTAAATGATAGTCTCCTCTGAAAAGACATGCAATTTTTAGATGAAAAATAAAGTACTTTCGTACATGGGTTTTCGAGTTTCTTCGCACCTAATTTTAGATTTCGATTTAGTTCTTTAATTTGGAGAGGAAAATTTTGAGAAATTAGGAAATTTCAATATTTTTTTTATTCGAAAATTGTAGGTCTTTTTGTTGGGACTATAATTTTGGGACATAGGGAGTACGAAATTTTGTGTATATTCTATTCATTAATAGAGCTCCTAAAAAATACTGCTATTACAATTAAAGAAATGTAATATATAAATAAATATACAGATATTAATTGCTACAACCAGGGATGGCCCGAGTAAAAGGGTGTGAGAAAGTAAATACAATCCCCATGCCGTTTTCTTATTGATTTGGAGAATACCCGCTCGGAATGGAGATGTTAGAGGTGGGGTAGAGGAATTTGCCATCTCTATCCACATCATTTTTTTATAATACTGCGAAAAAGAAAGATCTAAGGAAAATGTCAAAATTTCATATCTAAAACCCTTAAGAATAACACCCCGTTTGGATGGGGGATATGCCACCCTCATATTTTTTCACCCCCTCTTAAGAGGGTGGCCCATCGTTATACCCTTGTTGGTAACACCAATCTTCATCCCTCATTTCTCTTCACCCCCTATTGGCTTATACGCCCGGAGGCTCCTCTCCCGGATAAAATTTGGGGTACCTCTACCCTCCCCAAAAGTTATTCCCTTGAAGAGGGGAGGGGTTTTGACCAAAACGACCCTCCTTATCCCCCTCCCCAACCTCCATCCCGGTGGGATACCAAAAAAAAAAAGGGTTTTATCTACAGACAACGAAACAGATCGAAAACAGAGTAGGGAAATAGTTTTCTGGATGTATTCCGGTCGGCCGCTAGAAGTGCAAAATGGTACCGAAAAGTAATGGAGGCCCACTGGGTGGAATATAATGTATAAGGCCCAAACATATAATGATAAGGCCCAACCAAATAAATGACAAGGCCCAAGCACACTTTAAAAATTGAATTGTTTTTTCTTTTTGGTACAAAAACTGAATTGCTTAATTAGTTATTTTATTACAGCTTAAAATTGCCCAAAATTAATTAGTTATGTTTCAATATATGGTAATGGATAACGAAAAAAAAAAAGATACAAATATAGGGTAATGGATAATGAAAAAAATTAGTTGGATACTAACAATTCTAAAAATAAAATTGGATAACAAGAAGTAAAAAATAAGATAGGCCAACAACTAAAAAAAAAACGTTTTTTTTATAAAATTTAGGATGACAACCAACCATTCAAATGTTAAAAAAAAAGTTTTTTACTTGCGGTGAAATAAATTAAATTAACTTCAAATTGTCCAAAAATAATAAAATAAATTAAGTCTTGAAATTCTATCATTAAATTAATGCATAATAAGGTTTGGTACACCACAAGGGGAAAAGAGTCATTTGACAGCTTTTTCCATCATCCACCCCCTCTTATTTTTAAGTCATCCAAATCAAGTCAAAAGTTATCCCCTGTTTAATCCCTCATCCAAACCATCTACTTTTTTTTATCTCCCTTCCATATACATCACATCAATGTGGGTCAACCCTAAAAAAATAATACCTCCTATTATCTTATCTTCGTCTAAAACTTATCCCCTGAAAATAATACCCCATCCAAACGGGCCGTAAGGGCGTTGAGCAATTGAGAGTGGGACGGTAAATTTTGTGCCGATTTTTCCAATTGGGTCCCTCCAATTGCCAGCCCCTGGTTTAAATCAGAGGGGTAAATTAGTCTTTTCACATACTGGAGTGCTGCAAACGCGTTCTGCATGTAGAGGTGGTGCTGGCATCCCCTGAGGACTTTGGCGCGCACGGAGGAATAGTTTTCCCTTTTTCGCTGCTCTCTCTCTGTCTCTCTTCATCTAGAGTTCGACGCCCTTCTACAGACTACAGCCCTCAATATCTCTGCCACAATCACAGCCATCGCCATGATCAGGATGTTGGGAAAAATAGCCGGCAATCACAAATTCCAAAGAACAATTTATATTGATATGAACAAAAATACGTACAATAAATAAAAAACTGAAACGGAAATTACAGAAACGGGGAAAAGATACAAACAGTGTTTAGGAAACACGAGCCGAGTCCTGTGATACCACAGTCTCCTTAACAAAGATTCGCCGCCTACCGTGGGTGTTGTAGGATGCACCAGCGTCTTCGTCCCAGGATAAAACGGCTAGAACCACTAACCACCGGAACACCTCCGTTGGTAGCCTTGGCGAACTGACTGCCGTCTGCCTCTCTCTCTCAAAGACGTGTTTTACAGAACTTCGAATGTTAGACGTTTTCTGGTATAGAAACCAAAGGCCAATGCTGCCTTTTTATAGTTGATGAAGAGCTTCAAGCTTTCAATACGAAAATGAATAAGCAATTCAAATGAGGAATTGAATCAAAATAAATCGCCACATTGAATTGCTGTAACTCCTGATATGAATTGAACCATTAACCTCAATTCATGAGGGGTAATAACCATACAAAACTGCTAGATATTTACACTTCGTCCAAATTCATCGAACCCGGAGTAGACCGTTTGGTTGCCTCGTCAGACCCTCCGAAACGCACCGGTTTCATTCATCCGAAATTCCGTGAAATTTCCAACACAGGAATCGCACTCTCTGTTGCACAGGTTCTCTCCCTCTCCATCTCCATCACCCTCCTCTCTCTCCCTCTCTCACACACGCGCATGCACACCGATCTCGCTTTCTCTCTCTCTCTCTCTTCGCAATCTTAAAAAATGTAAGCACCCTTAGGGTTTTTCCTCCTCTGTTGCAGATTGAAACTCTGGAGTTTTGGCCCTTGGGCCGGTCACGGCAAGTATTGACGAGGGAGATGATAGGGCTTCATATGTAAGAGTTGGAGCCCTCACTTGTTGCGATCGAACATTGTCGATTACATATCAGAACCCTAGCTACTGCTTGCGTGAGCTTCAAAGGTTATTCCTTTTGGTTGATATCTGTGACTGTGTTCTTAAATCTTTTGAATCGAAGATGTTTTTTAAGGATAAATCTTATATCTTAAAATCGAGTTCTTCTCCTACGATCTCTCAGAGTTTTTGAGTGTGGGTTTCTTTTTTTCTTTTTGGTACTTTGGAAATATATTTGTGTGTGGGTTCTCTTATAAAAAAAAAATCTAATTATTGTAACTGTGTGCCTTTGTAGCCCTCTTCTGTTGTTATTGTTTGTCATGGACGGTTGCAACTCCAGGTGCTCTGGAAATGGAGGAAAATCGTTTAGTTGTCCCCCTGAATTGAAGGAAGGAATTTAAAGAAAAGAAAATTGGTCTAAAGGACAAATTTGGGGTTTTAAATGGTGTTTAGTCCAGTTTAACTTATTTTAAGGCATCCAATACATTGATAGGAAATTTTTCATTTCTCAAGGACAACACTAGACAAAAATACCCTTAATGAACCACACCACTCACGCTCACCATGTGCAGGAATTTCCTGCTGACCAAAACAATTACCCCACGGACAATTGCAATTGTCTAACAGTTGGGTCAGACAATGACCCATCATTGTCCCGACAATGACCAATGTTGTCCAGACAATGACCCATCATTGTCGGTCAAACCCTCTCTCTCTCTCTCTCTCTCTCTCTCATCTCATGCTGTCAAACCCTTCTCTCTCATGCGTGGGATTAATGGATGAGACCAAATTAATTTCTCTCTCTTCAATTTTGTGGGTGGGTTCAATTGTGGGGTTCAATTTTAGGGGGTTTATGCTCTTTGGGGTAGGGTATAGTGGGTTTAGGCACTTAGGGTGCAATTTTCAATTATAGGGTTTTAGCTGTTTAGACACTTTCATAGGGTACCCTAGTATTTTAGGCACTTTCATAGGGTACCCTAGGATTTTAGGCACTTTCATAGGGTACCATGGGGTTTAGGTTTAGGCACTTTCATTAGGTTTGGGGGTTTAGACACTTTCATTGGCTAGTGAGGGCATTTTTGGAATGTGTAGGTGATTTGTCCTTTTGGCATTAAAGAAAAAGTTGATGTCGTTATTGAAGTAAAGACTCATTTACTATGTCCTTCCAAAAAACGAACCTTTTAAAAAAGCATTTGAGGTAGATTCCTCTTTTAACGGAAGGAAAAAGGCATAATGAGAAAAATCTTCATTTATTTTACATGAAGAGTTACTGTTTTAGACACACTCTCACTTTTAAGCGTTAAGCTATAAATGATTGCGACAAACTCTCCACCTATGGAAGATATGAATCAAATGTTTTTTCTCCAACTTCTGCTTATGAATAGAATACTGGATGAGGATCAGTATGTGATGGAGAAAAAATAGAGACCCTACCCTCTTTTTTTTTTTTTTCTTTCCTTTTTTTTTCTTTTCTTTCCTTGTATGGTGGCTTGGGCGCCCTCCGGCGAATAAAGCTTCCAGATCCCGTAGGTGGCGGCGACTTTGGAGCTCGGTTACATTACCCCGGAGCAACTGGTCGGCGACTCAGTGAACTCGGTATGACTCGGCATCTCAATGGGGTAACTCGGCGGATCTCAGTTGGTACCAGTTTGTTGAGGTTCTGATTAGTTAGTTTTCTTTTTCTGGTTTGTTCTGTAGATGTTTTGGGTGTTTTGTTTACCGATTACTAGTGCTGAATGTGTTTAGGGTTTGAGCTGGGTTCCCTCTTTGGGTTCTCTTTTGCTGACTTTTGAGCGGATTCATCATCCCGTCTCAAGGAGTAGGTGTCGCCTGCTTTGGCGGGTGTGTGTCAGGACCCATGGTGGCGCTAAGTGTTAGCCTAATGCCGTGCTTGTTTCATCTGTTAGTGGATTTGGTTTCATTCCTATTTTATGTAATCGGTGCAAAAGGGATTTGTTGCTTGTTATGAAATTTCTTTGCGTTTTTAAAAAAATCCTTTTTCTTCAAAAAAAAAAAAATGGGGCGACATAACTGTGATGGTCTGGTATCAATTTCGTGAACTTTGTTGCATATCTTAACACACGATCTTGCATATGGTTAATTTTGATGTGGTATCAAAGATGCCCGTTTGTCTGTCTCTCAAGCAGGTTATGTTTGATAAAATATTTATTTTGTATGTCCATCTTACGAACATGTAAAACATCACTGATTAGATAACTAAACTTAGTCACAAAGTGCCAACAAATCCCAAGAATTCTATAAATTGAGCAATTTTTCAGTGCCAGGAGGGTACCACGTGGTGCCCCCTGCGCATCTACGTTGTCCATTTTGGTTTTCAGCGGCCCGGATCTGGAGAGAAAAAGGAGAGAGAAAGAGGAGAGAGGGTGTTTTAAGTTCGGCAGTCCAAAATTTGGGTACCACGTATGCTCGGCCCCATGATACCCATTTGGTGCCTAAGAATTTTTCCCATAAATTGGAATCCGATCCGTCCTTTGAACATCTTAAGAATCTATAAAAATTGAAATGGTTCAAAAGGAGATTTGTTGCTTGTTATTAATTGCATCCTTTGTATTTTTATTGCTAATTCTTCTCTTTCAAATACATGGTCGTTTTTTAGCAATCCTTTTTCATTGTACATTTGTACCTCATGAGTAGGGCATTTTACCTATCTATGTTTGAAATAATTCGGAAAGAGGAAAAGCAGAGTGGTTACTTGATCTATTCCAAGATATTGACGATGCATGCATGCAACAATCTATTGTCAAGGGGTTTCAACTTTCAAGAGGTTACTACCTGTTTTTTATACCATGTTCTGGTAATGTTAGCTTGCCTTTTGTTTTCATTACAGGTGCATGAGATTAAACAACAATGCCTTTTGTAACGATGTGATAAATAAACGGGTTGCTGTCACTAATGTGCAGCAAGCTGAATTCTTAGTTACACGTGGAATGTTAAAACGTTCGACAGCTAGAACAAATTCTAATAATCAGTCCAGGTTTGTTGGCTTGTTGCAGTTAAAATATGGTTTGGGTTTGTAATTACGAGTCAATGATAGTTTTACATAACATGAAAAAAAGTTGGATGCATTTTCTTTCCACCATTCTTCATTAAGTGCTGGTGTGGATTAATACTTGTGTTGAAGAGTCAGAAAATATTTTGCTGCTCCACGAAAAGGTTTTATTGCGTTCTTTCTAGTTGATTAAGGTAAAATGGGTTTTTAAGTGTTTAAACTTTAAATGGTCAAAGACTTTGCCCTGTGTCAATTGACTGCCCATCAAGGAAGGGGAAGTCCCCATAGTAGTCAGAAACCTCTTTTAAGTTATGCTTAAGTAACTTAGACTATTGTTATTTGCGTAGTTCTTTTACACTAACAAATTTGGTTTTTCCTTCTAGCTGTTCACAATGCATAATCAATTTTCGCTCAAACAGTGCTGTCTTGACTGTTGTTGACCTCGCTGGAGCTGAGAGAGTTTTGAGGACAGGGAATCAGGTACCAATCTTTTGTCAATCATGGTCACTCTTACGTATTGGACTTTCGTTTTTTTGTCAAGTTGGGTGTGCCCTAAGGCATCTTGGATACATTACCCTGTTGTAATCGTACTCTTTGTTTTATAGACGTCTTCTTCTTAGATTTATAAATACTCTTCGCATGATTTATAACGTTGTCATGCAACTACTTGTTTACAGGGGCTAGATTGATGGAGGGTAACTTCATCAACACCACATCGATGGTGTTTGGTTTGTGCTTAAAAGTATGTTGCTTTATGATTTTTCGGACATCATCGCCCTGACCGATTAAACCAACTGACCAATTAATGGTTGGTATTGTGCTATGGTTGGTAGTGTTCTATTTTACTATGTTTCATTAATTCTTTTTAAACTATTGGGTTTTCATCAAATAATTCTTTCATGATTTATACGTTGTGCCTTGTTTAAGGGGCTAGATTGATGGAGGGAGCATCAACACCCGTGAAGGGTGGAATCTTAAAAGGTAATATCATTTACATTTTTTTTTGTCTTCAAGTTAGGTTTCCTTCATCCCTTATTAACTGATGGTTTATACTAAAACTACAATAGGTGGTTGAAGAGCGGTGGGGATCGTGGGTCAGCTACCAGTGTTTATGGCATCTCGTAGAACCAAGCATTACTACTCGAAGAAGTGAGGTACTTTCGATGTAGCCTGATTTTATGCTTCCTTTTAAATAGGTAACCTTAGACATCTTGCTTGCCTTTTGTTTTGGGCAATGCAGCCAATTGAGCTTAAATTCATCACCCTGTTGTTCCAAAAAGCAGTGTTGCTACAAGTAGTGGTTTTATATGGTTAGGTTAACCACTTGCGTTGTAGTTTTATAGAATGCACTAATCTCAGTGATTATACTTCACTATTTTTAGATGTTTGAGGCCCCTCCCCTGCTGTGCCGGTTTCTGTCCCAATAGCACTGGCATGTTCGCAGCCAATGATTGCTCTGACAAGGACTATGCAAGAGGTATCTCTTTTTCTGTGTGTGTGTGTGTTAACCATGTCACTTCAAGTTTCTTGTAATCGGTGTAGAATTATGATGGAAATGAGTTGAATCCATTCTTGATTTCGGGTAATGTGGTAGATCCATGAGGAACTTAGTTTATTTAGTGTTTTAGAAGTTACCATTTTTCATGGTCAATTGGTTTCGGTGTGGTTCGTGTGATCTAAAAAAAAAAAGGCAATAAACAAAAAAGATTTTTCAGAAGCTTTATTTGATGCTTATTGGCAGCGTGGATGTCTGCTGAGTATGTTAGAGCAGTTTCTTGCTTAATTATCTGCGGAGTTTAGAAATGGTTCACCCATCGACATTATAATGCCTCTGGTCTAGAAAATTCAAGTGTTCAAGCATAAATTTTGAGAAAAATGCCATTAAGATAGTCAAGATTTGGTTTAGTAACGGGTAATAGTCCTACAACTATGATTGAAAGAAAAGTGAATGAGGTCAATGATATTACCATTACCTGTTAGGTATTTTCTTTTGAAGCATTTCCAAATTTCATGGTAGAGTTCTCTCATAGTTGTGTTCCTTCATAATTGTTTGTTCCTTTTTTTCCCCTTTCTGATCTTTCATTTTGATTAATTTTGTTGTTTGTTGATATTTGCTTGATCACTTAATGCAAAATGATTGGGGCGGGATCGTTAAGAGGTGTCACGATATCTTTCTGAGCTTGACTCAGGTATTGAGAGCCCGTTCTGCTTGTGGGGTGATTCGGTGGGCCTTTGGGAAATTAGAGATCTGTTTGGTTTTTCTTCCAAACTTTCGCATGCAACTCTGGTTGCATCCAGAAGCGTGAAGTTTGTAAAATCTCACCTGATCTTGAGCAGATCTGAGCGAAAACTTTTCATGCAATAGTATCTATATGCATTAGTATGTAGTTGCTTTGCCATAGGGAATTAACACTAAATCTCATTTTGGGTTTTGAATCTGATGGTTTCTAACTTTCTATCTTGCAGGACGAGTTTGGACTTTGGGTTAGAAGTGTAGTGCTGATTCCCATGTGATTGGTTTGGTGTTTCACTATTATTTTCCATGAAGAATAATACTATAATCCAAAGCCATAACAGATCAGGCATGCTTCTAAGCCATGAACCTCCAACTGTGTTTTTAGGTTCCAAACTTTGGCTACATATGAATGTTTATTATGTTCTGTGCCAGCATTTTTCCGGTTGGTTTTTATACGCATAAAGGAAAAATCTCCTTCTATAGATTGAAAATAGACTGGTTGATATTTTGGATAAAATCATATTGGGTGCAAATCAACGCAACTTAAACATACCGCAATTGAATCGGCTTGGAAAATGCTTTTGCACATTCTCAATTATATGCAATGTTGGAAAGGTGGTTGTCAAGAGAAAGATACTATTGCACAATTACAACTTCTTATGCATGTTTTCTCATTAATGTATGGCCGAAAATAGCGTATAAATAGAAACAAAATTTTAGAAATCAACGGGACGCAACACTGATCGTGCGTCGCACGAGGTAAGTCACCTAGTCTCCTCTATACGTGCATGTCTATATGACCATCTGTAATTTTTAGTTTAAATTAAGTGGTTGAGACTATATTTTTTTGAATGAGAAATGAAGCATTTTTTAATTGTTATATTTTTTAATGAAAAGAAGTTTCCATGAAAATGGTGCTATAAACTATGGGTTTGACAATCAAATTTAGCGTCATGAGATAAAAAGAAGAGAGCATTGAAGTACTAAATTTAACTTATACTAGCATTGGGCACGTGCATAATTATCGCATATATCAGATATTATACATTTATACCCACGGTTACCTCAAAAAAATCAAGGGCGCTTAAATAATCATCATTTTAGTCACTTGTAATTAGAAAATCATCCTGAGATTATTTAGGAGTTATGTTTCCATCCCGAGATTCAAAAAAATCATAAAATGCCCTTTATATATATATAAAATTATATAATTGTAACATATTAAGGGATTGAAGACTAAATTAAAGGTTGCATATATGGGGTGGTAGGTAGTGGACCATTTTCAAAATTATGAGGATCTCCCCTATAATTTAGGGATTGAGGGATAAAATCCAATCCCTCAATTCACGCCATCTTCATCCCTTTTGAAAACTATAATAGGATTTCTGAATTCTCGAATCGGCGGTCCTTCAATCAACGTTCCAAACCTTCAATCCTCGAGGTCCCATGTCGCCGTCGCGATCATCCATCCTGACTAAATAAGCGTAGTCTCCTCGCCGTCCCAAATCGTCATTTCACATCATCCGTCGACGTCCTCCATCTCTGCCGACCACCACCACCCTCTACTGTCGTCGTTTTCCATCTGGGATCTTGTAGTTGGGTTTTGTATATTTCTCTTCATTTTCATTGAATTTTCATCAGAAGACAAAACCTCAAGAAAACCATTACCCCATACCAAAGGGAAGAAAACCCACCTCAGATATTCATCACCCTTTGATTCTGCCTCTGGTTTTGCTTTGAAGATGGTCCAAAGAAAGGTACCCAACAAGCTTTGTATCCAAACTGATCTTCGTGTTAAGTCCGATAAGCGGTTGGGGAACCTCAGACCATCTTCTCCAAAACACCAAGATAGCAAAAACAAAGGAAGTGATCCAAAGAAGAAGATGAAGAAATCAAGATCAATCACGCAAACAGATTTTGAGAGCTCAAAATCACATGATTCTCATGTCCTTTGCTGAGTTTTTGATGACGCAATTCATTGTTGATGGTTGAAAAAAAATGTAATGGTGGTGTATTTGATTCATATACTAATTTATCTTCAATTGAATTTACCATGTTTACTAGTAGGGACGTATTTTTTTTACCATGATTCTAGGGTAATGAATTAGATTAATTATATTTACCATGGTTCTTGTCAAATTATTATACTCACTGTTATATACGTATTTTTTTACCATGACTCCTAGTGTGTCAATTATGCAAAATTTACCATTTTTACTAATTACCATGTTCATCAAACATGGTAAAAAATGACAACAGATGCAACACATTTGTTTACCATGTTTTTTTATTTATTGGCATACTATATTTTTTACCATGTTTGATGTGTTGTACATTTTTTTAAACTGTTACAATGATCATTATGTAATGTTTTCAAATGATAAAGAAAGAAAGAATTAAAATATATTTTAAAATTTCAAAAAATTTCCACTTTTCCTTTTCGGTGGAAGTTATGGGTTACAAGTCAAAACCCAATATTTTAGGAAACCAAATCATCCCTGAAGATCCGAAAATATTAAATTAGTTATAAATGGCACCAAATTTTTTTACCATAAAATACTTTTATATGTTTTAGTATTTTTACCATGATTTGAGTTCTAAAAGTATTCTATATTTTAAAGAATGAAAAGCACCTACGTACCCATATTGTTACCGTGATTTTCAATCTTTATTCAATTTTACCATGATTTCCGTTCTTTACGGATGGCTTTTTGTATTTATTTTGAATTTCAAATTTTATTCATTTAAAATGGAAACCAAATCAATAGGATTTGGTTGTTTTGAATGTTTGAAATTTTTGAAGATATCCAATCCCATCAATTTAGGAAGACAATATACACATACATGTGGATATTTTAATAAAAGGGTAAGATAGGTAATTTACACTCTGAGAGGATGAAAACATAACCGTTCAAAATGACCAGGATGAAAAATTACATGGAGTGGAAAAAGAGGACGATTATTTAATTACCTCAAAAAATTAGTACTAGTACTATAGAATGTGTAATTATTATGTGTAACTTATTCTTGTTGATATTCTCCATTATCTTCATTAGTGCCTGTATTATTGACTATTAACAGAAAGCGACATAAGAAACAAAAAATCTTTTTTGTAGCTATCAAGAGTCATCACATCTGCTTGACATTAAACATCGTTGAAACCTGAAAGCATCACAAACATGATTACTGCAATAGTTAATTAAATACGTTCATAGTTAGATACGGAGCTAAAGTTTTCTTATACGAGGGGGCTGCATGAACAACGAGTTTTTTTTTTCTTCTTCCGATTATCGGTGTTTTGATAGTGTAGGTTGGTGAGGACCCAGGTTAATATAAACTCGTCGAATTTCATCTTGTTCATTAACGTCTTAATCACGTGTCTGCTTACGTAATTCAGGATCACGCTCCAACAAACTCGCGTCAATTTCCTTAATTTCAATTTTTCGAGGCTTTGTAGGTGGATTTTCAATAAGTGGTATGGCGGTTGTATTAGAAATTGGCAATGAAGTCTCACCAACATTGACTTTTGAAATTGAACAATTTGAGTTTTTTCTTTCGAAATACCTAAAATGGTAGAGACCCTTCCCATATCAGATTATCAATAATCTATGTGGGGGCATCGATTCCGGAGTGAACCTCTTGAGCTGTGTAGGGGCTCTGCCTGAGGCCTTTCACTTGAGCGCTCTTGCTAAGCGCTTCCGCCTCAGGTCACTTGTTTAGGCATCTAGTGTCACCTAAGCCTGAGCACTCTACCTAAGCGCTTCGTCTTGGCACTCTTTGTCTAACCGCTCTCATCTGGTTCTTCCTCTTGAGGCTTTCTCCTAGCATGCGCAGTAGCAACATCGTTAGCGTCTAATCGATCGGGGGTTCCAGCCAGGAAGACACTCCGACGCTTAAGTCAGAGGGGGAAGAAGATGAAAGAAGCAAGAGCTTTAGAGTTTCTAGAGAGAGAAAGTGAGAGAAAGGGGGGTTGAGCATTTTGAAAATCCATACCTCTTCAAGTTGGGAGAGTCTGCCTTTTATAGGCAAGTAGTTGCTTGGGCTCCAAGCTCTCCACGCACCTCAAGCGTTGTCGGTTCCCTAGGCACATTACGTGGTTTGGTTAGAATGCCTACAGGTTAGTCGCTTCGGATGACGTCACTCCTGTCATGCAACACGCAGCCTGACACCACATCTAACATGTCAAGCACGTGTGACAGTGAGCCCCAGGCAGAGTCAACTCAGTTAGGTCAGAACCCACCGGTTCGACCCATTGCAAGTGTCCTAGAAGGCTAGAACCCATCAGCTTGGCACTGTGTGCCCGGTTCGATAAAGTGAATCGGGCTCTGCAAAGTGTGCCCGGTTCGGCCAATTGTCGATTCTATAAAGTGTCTAGTTCAGTAAAGTTCCTAGTTCGGCCAAGTGTGGGTTCGGTAAAGTGCCTAGTTAGGCCAAGTGTCGGTTCGGCAAAGTGCCCGGTTCTGCCTGACCGATGAATCCGCCTAACAGTGAGTCCTCCTGGCGGATGAGACTAGTATGGACATTGGCATGTTAGGCCATTTGAGAAAAGGGCTCGTTAACCGATTTGCGGTTTTTTTTATAACTTTATTATTTAAAACACATTTTTTTGAACTTTATTCCTAAAATACGTGAAAACGTTTTTCGCAACCAGAAAACGTGGTTCCGTTTCACGCTTTCACAATGGGTTAAGACTGATTAACCCAAAAATTAAGTTAATCCTAATTTAGCTTGAAAACGTGTTTACCAAACACGATTTCTAAAAACGTGGTCCGTAATCACGCTTTATGTAAGTTATAAACGGGGAAAAAAAAAAAATAGTAAAAGCGTGATTACCAAACACGCTTTTAGAAGACGTGTTTGGTAAACACGTTTTTCATTTTTCCCCCGAGAAACAGTTCCATTACAACTTGTGCTTCATGTCTGGACCATGGAAAACCAGAATTCGGGAATTTTGCTAATTGTGCTTCTGACCTCGTGCACAATTTGCAAGGAAAGAACGAATTTTACAACGGTGGTCCATGTTTTGGTGATTTGGAACCAATTGTTATTTCCCTTGACTGTAAATGGTTGTAGAATATTAGTTACATATTATGTCCCTTTCACATTTCTATTTGTGAGTTTATAGATACAGACCTGCAGATTGGGCCAAACTGCAAGAGAGAGAACGAGGAAGGCGAGAAAGGAAATAGAGCAGCCGCCGGAGTAGGGACCGGTAGCGGAGATGGTCGGAGGGCCGGATTGGTTGAGATGATCTGGTGTTCGCTTACGTAGAAGGAGGAAGAAGTATAGTGAAAAGGGGCAAAAAAAAGTAAAGGGGCGTGAAGTGCTTTAATATTTAAGGCAAAAATGTGTTCTTGAACACGCTTTTATTATTGTTTTGATTATTCTGTTTTTCACTTTAGAAAGCGTGTGTACGAACCACGTTTTTAGAAAGCGTGTTTGGTAACCATGTTTTCAAGCCGAATTAGGATTAGTTTAATTTTTTGGTTAATCTGTCTTAACCCACTGTGAAAACGTGAAACGGAACACGTTTTACAGAAAACGTGTTTGCCAAAAATGTTTTCACGTACTTTGGGAATAAAGTTCAAAAACACGCGTTTTAATTAATAAAGTTATAAAAAAAAAAGGCAAATCGGTTAATGAGCCTGAGAAAAGCATAATTCGGGCCACTACAATAGTCCATCAACTTCTTCAGCCATCGCTTGAATTTTGGACGGATCATCTCAAATGGCCAACAGCTAGGCTATAAGACCTGGCAGTTTTGCCGAGCCCCATCAATCGACCCATCGATCCTGTTGTTCCTTTGACCCACTGGTATGGCCTCCTAGCCGAGCGCCATGTTTATCCACCGGTCATGCCATGGTCTTAGTGTTCCATCGAACGAGTTAAGGGGCCATGGCGACCCACCGATCTGATGCCATGGACTTGGTGTTCCACGTTGAGGTGTCATGGCGACCCACCGGTCCGATGCCATGGACTTGACTTCATTAAGTTCCTTTGGAGTGCCAGAGCGTGATCTTTAGTGTTGGGCTTCATGCCCTCTTTTGTCTACGGCTTCTGTTCGACCCATAGGCAAGAACACTGTTCAGCCACCGTCTAGGTGAGAACATTGTTTAGTCCCTAGGCGAAAACTTCCTTCAACCCCTAGGCGGGGACATTGATCAGTCCCTAAGAGAAATTTTCTTCAATAGCAACTTTATTCAACCCTTAGGCGGGAGCTATGTTCGGCCAACGGGTAGACAGGAACATTGCTCAACCCCTAAGCAGGGACTTTCTTCAACCCTTAGGAGGAGACTCTCTTCAGCCCTTAGGTGGGGATTCTCTTCAATCGCTTGGTGGGAACTTTTTTCAACCCCTATGTGGGGACTTTCTTTAACCCTTAGGAGGGGACTTTCTTCGGCCCTTAGGTGGGGACTTTCTTCAACCGCTTGGCGGGGGCTTTTTTCAACCCCTATGTGGGGGCTTTCTTCAACCCCTGGGTGTGGATCTTCGGTGGCAACTTAGTTCGACCCTAGGTGAGAACTATGTTCAGCCCATGACTAGGTAGGAACATTGTTAAGCCCTTAGAGGGAACTATCTTCAACCCCTAGGAGGGGACTTCCTTCAGTCCCTATGAGGGGAGTGTTCGACCCCTAGGCAGGAGCCCTGTTCGACTAATGGTTGGGCAGGAACACTACTCAACCCGTAAGCAGGAACTCTTCTTTAACCCCTCGACAGGGATCTTCAGTGGCAACTTGATTCGACCCCCTAGGTGGGAACTATGTTCAATCAACGACTAGGCGGGAAATCATTTAGCCCCTAGAGGAACTATCTTTAGCCCCTAAGAGGGGACTTCCTTCAACCCCCAAGAGGAGAGTGTTCCACCATAGGCGGGAGCCCTGTTCTGCCAACGGCTAGGCAGGAACATTCCTTAACCCCAAGGCGGAACTATGTTCAGCCCCTGGGAGCGGACTTTCTTCAGCACCTGGGAGGGGAGTAATGGAACCTTAGGTGGGAGCCCTGTTCAGCCAACAGCTAAGGCATGAACATTGCTCAACCCCTAGGTGGGAACTTTTACCGCCATGCAGGGCAGCTAGGGATAGACGTTTGAAAAGAATTCACGCCGCCTTGTGTCTTGAGTGTTGCCTTGTGTTTTGAGCATTGCATCGCGCCTTAAGCGTGATTGGACTGCCAAAAAGAACAACTTCCCCACCCATTGGATAGAGCAAATAAAGGTGAGTCGAGAGGTTCTAAGAAGGTGTTGAGAGAAGCTGAATCGAAAACCACCAGGAAGAGAGGTTGGGAAAGACAACTCTAGGGAGTTGTCGTGTAGGGGCTCCGCCTTAGCCTTTCCACCTGAGCGCTCTTGCCTAGCCGACTGGCTAGGACTGTAATATTCGTATTTTCAATAATAAGGGGAAAAGAAAAAAAAAGAAAAAAAAACTGATGTGGGTGTTTGCATGGAAGACTAAGGAGATAAGTGTCATGCATGCGTGCAGTAGTGGATAAAAAACAAAATAGGAGGATTAATATTTGAACACTTGTCTAACTAGTGTCCATCTCGGTGTTTTTACATTTTGTATAAAGAAGAATGGGGGGAAAGGAAACACAGGAAAAAGGAGGGGATGAGGTTCTAAGAGAGAATTTTTGGGGCAAAGAAGTGGACGCCAGGGCCGAAAGAGAAATAAAGAGAAAGTGGAGAACTCGGCTAATGTTTGAGTTGGGGACTGGACAAAGAAGAAATGAAAAGTAAGTACACAGGAAAATGATGAAAAATGTACATGGGAAATTATGTAAGTATAGAAGGAAGTGTGTATGACTATTTTAATATTTTGCTGTTTGTTTATCTAATGAATTGGGGCGTAAATCACTCATTTATTTTATTTCTGAGCATGATGTTTGATGATCCGGATCATTGCAAGGATAGATCTTGCCTGGGGCCTTTGCCTAGGCGCATAGGAACTCCGCCTAAGCCCTTTTACCTAAGTGTTTCGCCTGAGCACTCTTGCCTAGTCAACTGGCTAGGACGGATCTTGTCTAGGGCCTTAGCCCAGGCGCGTAGGGGCTCCACTTGAGCCCTTTCACCTAAGTGCTCCGCTTGAGCGCTCTTGCTTAGTTGGTTGGCTAAGACGAATCTCGCCTGGGGCCTTTGCCTAGGCCTGTAGGGGCTCCGTCGGCAGAGCGCTCTTGCCTAGCCGACTAACTAGGACGAATCTTGCCTGGGCCTAAGCGCTCCACCTAAGTGCTTCGTCTGACCGTTGTTCGCCTAAGCGCCTCCGCCTAAGGTCACTTCTTTAGGCCTCTGGTGTCATCTAAGCCTGAGCGCTCCGTCTGAGCACTCTTCATCTAAGTGCTCTCGTCTGGTTCTTCCTTTTGACGCTTTCTCCTAGCCTCTGGTTCTCCTGAAAACCTTGCTTGAGGACTCCACCGAGCATGCGCAGGTAGAAACATCGTTAGCGCCTAACTGACTGAGGGTTCCAGCCAGGAAGACACTCTGACGCTTAAGGGAGAAGAGGAAAAAGATGAAACAAGCAAGAGCTTCAGAGTTTCTAGAGAGAGAAAGTGAAGAAGAGGGGGTTGAGAATTATGAAAACCCATACCTCTTCAGGTTGGGGAGTCTGCTTTTTATAGGCAAGGAGTTGCTTGGGCTCCAAGCTCTACACGCCCCTCATGTGTCGTCGGTTCCCTAGGCATATCATGTGATTTGGTCAGGGCCAGTCGCTTCGGATGACATCACTCCTGTCACATGTCACGTCTCCTGCAGCACGCCGCGTGACATCACATCTGACATGTTAGGCGTGTATGATAGTGAGCCTCTAGAACCCATTGGTTCGATAGAGTTAGCTCGGCTAGGTTCGAACCCATCAGTTCGGCCCTTTGCAAGTGTCCTATAACCCATCGGTTCGGCAAAGTGAGCCCGGTTCGGGAAAGTGTGCCCAATTCAGCAAGGTGTGCTTGGTTCGGCAAAGTGCCCGGTTCGGCCTGACCGGCGAGACGAAGCCATCTAACGAATGAATCAGCCTAACAGTGAGTCCTCTTGGCAATTGAGGCTAGTATGGACATTGGCCTGTTAGGCCCTTTGAGAAAAGCATAGTTCGGGCCACTACAATCTACATGTTGGGATTCTACCCCGTGTGGGCCGGTTGGGCTTAGGCCCGGAGGGAGTGGATTAGGGTTTTTTTTATTGTAGCTCAATAAATACACCTCGTGCCGTGTTTATTTTGTGTGACAAAAGTGAGAGAGGCAGAGAGTGTGAGAGAGAGATACACGAAAGAACTTGTGAGGTTTCATTATTGTGAAATTGAGAGCGAGTGTGTAAAACAACTCGGATTTTCTCCGGATTATAGTGAAAACCCCTCCCCGTGAAAGTAGGTCCGATTTGGCCGAACCACGTAAATTTGTGTGTCTTGTTTCTTGCTTGATTTTACTATTTCGTGCGAGAGGTGCGTGTTTGGGCACAACAAACTGGTATCAGAGCTTTGGTTGAAGAACCGGAGAGCACAGAGTAGTTGGATAATCACTTGGAGGCCATTGGAGTACTATTTGAAGCTTTGGTAGGACAAAACAAGTGACAAAACTTGTTTTTTATCAGAGGGATAGGTGCTACTCTCAGAGACGATCACAACGGTGTGTGTGTGGTCGGTTTTGGTCACCGGAGGACGAAGCACAGACGTTTTGAACAGAGGCGGATGAAAGGCGAGTGGCGGTTGCATTGAGATCGGAGAAAAGTGATGGGGATAGAAGTTTTGAGCACATGATCGTGTTCGTCTCTTCAAGACGATCACAGTGGTACAAAGCACGTCGCCGAAAACCGCTGGAGTAAGCAGTACGCGCTGGAGAAAGGCGGCGCGTGGCTAGCGCGTTAGATATACTCGCGCGGTTGTGTTGCACGCGCGAGCTATAGGTGGAAGACGCTAGGGCTGACGTCAGCGAGAGTTCTGACAGTTCAGGCAAAGGTCTAAAAGGGTTAGATGGGTCAGGGAGCCAGGTCAAAGGGGTCAAGGTCCAGGTCAAAGGGGTCTAAGGGATCAGAGGTCAGGTCAAAGGGGTCACTGGTCGGGTCAGAAGGTTCAAACCGGTTCAAGTTTTGGTTTTTTAGGAGGAACCGGCGGTTCAGTTGAGTGGCAGACCGGGTTCAGACCGGATAGCGATCCAGAGGCAGACCAGAAAGTGTTTTTTGAACGGTTCAACGGGTTTTTGACCGTTCATGGCCGGTTCGAACCTGTTCCCAACTCTGTTCGACGTCCCGGATCCAATCCCGGGCTCGGTTTGCGGAGATTTGGTACGGATATTGACAGTAAGCTTTATTTTACTGCTTTAAATTGTTCCGAGGAGTATCAAATTACTTGTGGGAGTTTCTGGGGGTGTGTTTTTGAGATTAACTTTTTTACTGAGATGTCGAAGGTTAACATGAATGCAATGATCCTATTGACGGCAACCAATTATGCTATTTGGAAGCCTCAGATGGAGGATATGCTTATTTTGAGAGAGTTATATGATCCTTTGGAACACATAGGAGTCAAACCGACGGAAGTGAAAACCGAAGATTGGAAGAGTTTGAACAGAAAAGTAGTTGCTTTGATCCTCCAATGTGTTGGATAGGAGATTGTTCATCATGTAGCTCAGGAGACAGACGCTTATGCTCTGTGGACAACATCCCGGAATAAGGCGCTACTGATGAGGAGGCTTGTGAATTTGAAGCTCCGGGTTGGGGATTCAATTGTTGTGCATTCCAGTGAGTTCCAGAATTTGGTTAATCAGTTGTCCAATGTTGGGATGAAGTTTGATGATGACTTGCAGGCTCTGTTGTTGCTCAGTTCTCTATCGGATAATTGAGAGACACTGGTGGTTTCCTTGAGTAACTCTGCGCTAGAAGGGAAGTTGATGATGATTATGGTTAAGGATGCTATCTTTAATGAGGAGGCGAGGAGGAGAGAGATGGGGACTGAACAGGCTGACGAGACACGGGCACTGATTTCAGACGGTAACAGGGGCAGGAACCAAAGAAAGGGAAACAGAAGGAAGGGAGGCAGAAACCGTTCCAAGTCGAGGGGGCATACTTTCACTTACTATCTGTGGACGGCCCACTGGTGTCCGGTGCGGTTTGCGTTCGAAAAGATTGTGATTGTTTGAGTCGCCACCCGGATTTTAGGTCCGAACCCGAGAAACCGATAAAAATATGACTCGTTGCCCATTGAAAAAGATTTTACTAGCCATTGTGAAACCAAAGATTTCTCGGATTCGGGGGTTTGGTTACGAGAGGGGAAGGGTTTTACGGCACCCCTCTCGCCCGGTCCACGAACCGGCCTCCGGTCCACGAACCGGCCTCTACTCAATGTTTTGTGGGATTTTAGAAATTTTTGAAACTTGATTTATTCACACAAATAAGGAATCGGGGATGGGAACCACGTATACAATAAAAACAAAATATAAAATGTGAATCTAAGTGGATGCTTGTGCATGACATTTTACATGAGTGATGATGATGATAACAAATGAAATTACCACAAATATTTACAAGAAATGAGAAATTACAGAAACTATACAACAACTCCAGAAATTATGAACATGAGGCCTAATTAAACCGTTTCACAAACTGGATCCCAGAATAGGGATTGAGCGCTCAAAGACAAAGTCTTGAGCGCTCAACCTCTTCAAACCAACTTGAGCGCTCAAGGCTCATGGATTGAGCGCTCAAGGCAGTTCTTGGCTTCTGTGAAATTACACCTTTTTGCAGCTTCTTTATGAGATCAAACATTTATCAAACCCTTTCCCATGAGAAACAAGTAAGAACAGACAGATTGATCTCTTAAAGAATGTTGAAAAGAGTATAATCACCACAAATTAACGAAGAAATGTTTGAAAATGGAGGAGTGAGAGAGGGATCCAGATTCCAGCATAGAAATAACAACTCACACACACGAGAAATATACTAAATCAAGATCCATCATCGAAACTGCTAACAATGTGCAAATAAGCCAAGAACAGCTTGAGCGCTCAAAGGTATGACCTTGAGCGCTCAAGCCACAATGTGGCTTTCTGATTTCTGACTTCCAAACAGATTTCTGATGATCCTCAGGACCTCCAATAAGTTAAATAAGAGGGTTTAAAGGTGGTTCAATCACTGTTTTGCTGTCAAAGGTGAGACTTTTTTTAAAAAAAAAAAGAAAAGAAAAGATTTTGATACTTGATCACTATAAAATGGTTAACTTACTCATGCATGCGGTTTTGTGACAAGAAAAGGAATATTTTTTAACCATTTAAAGATGATCAGAACCAAGAGAGTGAGCATAAAAATTAGTTGAGTTGAGTGGATCGACCCAGAAGCCGGGGTTTGAGCGCTCATGGGGCTGAGAGCGCTCAACCCCGCCGAGACTATAGTTTTGAAAATGTTTTGATTATGAATTTTGGACCTCGTAAGCTCAATGCAAGTACTGAGATAACTTGTTTGAACTCATTGGTCCCCCAGAAAGACCAAAACAATGAGCTTTCACATGTTTAACTACCTTTTTAAACTTGATTGAAGGCTTGGACTTGGATTTTTGGGCTTGGTAGAACTGGATTATGGGTGTTGGGTTGGTATTCTGGGTAAAGTAGACAATGTAGGTATTTGATCGATGATCAGAGGTTGAATTTCTGGTTTGAATGGTGGTTTTGGCCCACGGTTTAAGGAATGAATAGATGGTTTTGTAGAGAGAGAGAGAATTGGTTGATTTTTCTGGAGTTGAGAGAGAGCAAGAGAGCTGGAGTATGTTTTTTCGTAACCCCAAAACCAGGGGTAGTGGCTGGATTAAATAGGAAGAGTGGGATGGAAGTGTAGAGAGAGAGTGGGTGGGTTTTGTATTTTGAATGGGTTAGGGGTAGATTTAGGAGTAAATTTAGGGTGTAGTATACGTATTAAGATCGTAGAGGATCACCCCAGACGCTCCCATGCAGAAAATCTCATGATGAGATACTCTGCGAGTTGCTGACTGGATCAGAGTTGAGCGCTCAAAGCCGTGGGCTTGAGCGCTCAAGGTGTTTTCCCAGGGTTGAGCGCTTAAGGCTTCTGTCACGCCCCAAATCCGGGAGCATGACCGGCTGTGAACCAAGAAATAATTCTCGGAACACGAAGCCTATACAAAAATGACAATAAAAATAATAATTTTCACAACCCAAATAAAACAAACTGAATCCTGAATTATAAAATTAAATTGGAAACCGACACCAACATTTTTGTAGCCAGTGAACAATATCTCAAATTCTCCATACTCCAAATTTATTAACTAAAATTCTAAAGAAACAAAAGTGCGGAAGCTGTTAACAAAACTAAAAGAAAATGATAATGCGAATGCCCTAGAGGTCCAAACGGTGGGTCCCGACACTGTCTCAGAGTCCACTATGATGCTCCCCGAACTAACCTGAAAAGAATGTGGAATAAATTCGTCAGCTCACAGCTCAATGAGTAGTTAAGCATGCTATGGGTTAAGGAGACAACGTGGCATACATATCAAAGAACGATAGTGAGAGCTCCAAAGGAATGGTTTCAAATAACAAAGGTCAGTGGCTTAACAAGTAGTATGAAATTGATGAATATCTGATTAGCGAATAACAAGAACAATAATCGATTAAACAAAATATGTGTTGAACCAATCAGCCTGTCCAAGAATTCCAGAACGACAAACAACAATAAATTGGAGTCTCAATCAAATTATGTGGGAACCATAATAATAATAACCATTGCCAAAAGCCAATTATTTTCTCAGGGCTTAGCCCGTTGGATCCAACACCGTACTTAGAGTCACCTCAGGATGGCGCCTGAGTCTTTTCCCTAAGCCGTTCCGGAATAGGGTCACAGGGTATTTCACAAGTCTTTTCCCTATCCGTTGAGCACTAGAGTCACAGGGTATTTCACAAGTCTTTTCCCTAGTGGCCAAAGTCACCACAGGATGGCGCCTGAGACTTTCCCTTGGACTTTCACAAATACATACATGGTCCCAAACACGAAAGAACGACATTCCAGATATATCACGGAATCAACAGATAGACAACAAACGAAATAAGAGCAATCAATCAATCACAAATATAATCAATAAACCTTGTATGCCAAAGGGTACGACAATCGTCAAATAAGTTGAGTTCAATGAAGCAAAATTAATATTCATAGAATCAAAACAAAATAAAGGATTGTCAATAATTGATAGGCTCAAGAGGAGTCCAATTGAAGGGATCACATGCTTAACCACTCACCTCAATCGGAAGGACAGATAGCAAAATGCAATGCTCGGAGTAGTCGCTAATCTGAATTAAAGAGAATGCAAATAAAAATAATAAATTAGCATGAACCCATATTGTTAACCTTAAATCAGGGACTTGACTACTCTATATTTATTACCTAACAACTAATATGAACAGCCTCCCTTAACCCGACTCCCACAGCCACCGATTAACCCCTAAACTAATCCCATGTATAACCTCATTTTAATATACTGGAAACTTGATTAAAATTATCCAACATCCCAATTCCTCTACACATGCACACTACGACCACTACATATATATATATATATATATATATATATATATATATATATATATATATATATATATGCAAAGGAAATTTGTTTAAGCACATGCACACACCACAGTACCCCACTTGTCAGCCTCCCTCTCGACCCATGAACCAAACAAAACCCATTTGTTCTTTGTAAAAACTACTAGAGATCAATATATAGCAGGAAAATAATGTTTAAGAATGGAAAATATACTTACCCAACGAAATCAATTGGAAACTGTCTACAAAAACTCCACGGCTGGTTGAATCCGTGCGGCTCTATCCCACTCTCGCCCTTATGGCGGCTGCGCCCTCTCTCTCTCTCTCTCTCTCTCTATTCTCTTGCGGTGGCTGCTCTCGTAAGCCGCAACCTATGTGGCTCTAAAATATAAAACCCTAGAGCTCTCAACTTGTAATGAAAAATGAAGCCCACTCTTCCATTCTTTATATCTAAATATATCTATTGCTAGGAAATTCCTAATTAAAGCCCAACTTAGAATTTAGAGATTAAAGTCTAACCCATAATGAAAATAAGCGGCCCATCATATCTACGCTCAATTAGCATATTTATTATAGCCCAATTATATTTATAAAAACAAAAAAATAAGTTATTCATTTTTAAAAGAGTTCCCAAAATAAATGTAGTACATAATTATTTATATATATATATTTTTATTATATAGAATTTTTGAAAGATAAAATAGAATAGTCAATTATCTATATCAAAAAAAACAATAATATATATATATATATTTAAATGGAAAAAGTCGGGATGTCACAGCTTCAGGATTGAGCGCTCAAGGCTCTTGATGGCAATTTGTTGGCTTGGCTTGGTTCAACAGTGCTTGGGTTGGTTTGGAATATTTTGATTGTTTGGGGTGGTGTTTGGTTGATTTTGATCAGTTTCAAGTCATTCTTACAAGTTCCAGGTAATCATGATTGGTCCGTTTCATCATCGGGGATGCTCGAGCGCATCTCGGGTTCAGAATTGGGGTGTCTACAGTTGCCCCTCTTGGACGGGACTCGATGCCATAGATTTGGTATGAGTGACGTCCAAGACATAGACAACTCGACTCATTCCCCGCGATACATCTCAAGTCACAAAGGAAAACTTTAAAGATCAATCGGTCGTGCCACTCAGGCTGCCTACGTATCTCATTGTAGGGATCAGACCGGCGTAGTTCCTGGGGGCATATGCAAACAAATGCAACGGGTTCTCCTGTCCCTCAGGACGATTGATTAAAAAGTTTGGTCCCTCAGGACGATTGATTTAAAAAGTTTTGTCCCTCAGGACGATTGATATAATGCGAATCGACGAGCCTTCCCGGGTTGTGAAACGCCAAACAAACGAATTATGCAAATCAACAAGCCTTCCCGGGTCGTGAAATGCCAAACAAACATGCGAATCAACGAGCCTTCCCGGGTCGTGAAACGCCAAACAAACGAATTATGCAAATCAAGGAGCCTTCCCGGGTCATGAAATGCCAAACAAACATGCGAATCAACGAGCCTTCCCGGGTCGTGAAACGCCAAACAAATGAATTATGCAAATCAATGAGCCTTCCCGGGTCGTGAAATGCCAAACAAACATGCGAATCAACGAGCCTTCCCGGGTTGTGAAACGCCAAACCAATGAATTATGCAAATCAACGAGCCTTCCCGGGTCGTGAAATGCCAAACAAACATGCGAATCAACGAGCCTTCCCGGTCGTGGAAACGCCAAACAAATGAATTATGCAAATCAACGAGCCTTCCCGGGTCGTGAAATGCCAAACAAACATGCGAATCAACGAGCCTTCCCGGGTCGTGAAACGCCAAACAAATGAATTATGCAAATCAACGAGCCTTCCCGGGTCGTGAAATGCCAAACAAACATGCGAATCAACGAGCCTTCCCGGGTCGTGAAACGCCAAACAAATGAATTATGATTTTACGTGAATCGTCAAGCCTTCCCGAGTCGAAACACTAAAAACAAATGATGGTGACTATGATTATGATTGTGATTGTGATTGTGATTGTGAATGTGATTATGATTGAGTGTAGCTACCCTCTGAACAACGGGGAGGCTAAATTTAATGGGGCTATCCCTTGAGCAACAAGATAACCAATGATAAGATGATTGTCTACTGAGCAACGAGACAATCGAGGAAATGTGATTGCTTACGAGCAAAGAGGCAATCAATACGCTATTGAACCAAACACATAAATGT